>CAJHZI010000527.1:202500-620000 GCA_905160935.1 Enchytraeus crypticus
CTCCTGTGCTATAACAACAACAACGACAACTCAGCTGTCTGTTGCTCCTATGCTATAACAACAACAACACCAACAACATTAAAGCTCGCTAATGCTCCTCTCTAAAACAAAACTGTCTGCAATGAAGATAGAGCCTGAATAGGGCGAGCCAGGATTTGAATCCCGCACTCTCTGATCCGCAGTGGAGTGTCTTACTGACTTCGCCATGGGTGAATCCAGCCAATAAATACTTACAAAGGTAATGCGGAAACAGTTTTCGTCCATCAGAAGTTGCTCGGCTTTCTTCTGATAGGCTAGCTCTATATAAATCTATATGAATGGCATGTGGATGGAAATTTCAGCAATACAACTAGATAACTTGCCGTATCTTTATCAATATACTACGCATTTAGTACAATGTACATAACTTTGTATCAAAATCTACGAACAGCTTACAATCATTAGACTTTTACTGTCATATCCAAGCTGATGGCTTACGCAACTTCTCTACGAAAAAATTATGGGGAGCACTCAATTCTCTGCTTGATCGCACCATTCCCAAGTCACTCCCCTCTAGCTCCTCACCATCATCTCTTGCTACCTCTTTTCTCAACTTTTTCGATGACAAAATTGCCAAACTCTATAGCTCTATACCCTCCAACTCTATTGACATGGACAACACCATTTCTGTAAATATGCCTGAGCCACCACTACTTTCTAGTTTTGAACCAGCTAAACCGGAAGAAATACGCAATTTTATTCTTCGCTCTACCGACTCATCTTTCTGCCTTCATGTTATTCCTACACGATTACTGAAATCCTGTATTGATGTTTTAGTTGCTCCTATTACATACTTAATCAACCTCTCACTCTCAGAAGGTATCTTCCCAACCTCCTTCAAACAAGCAGTTGTATCTCCTTTGCTAAAAAAGCCTTCTCTACCAACAGATGATCTTTCCAGTTACCGTCATATTTCCAATCTTAACTTCATCTCTAAACTTCCTGAAAAGGTAATTTATACCCGTTTATGCACTCATCTTGATTCTTTCGATTCTCTTTCTCAGTATCAATCTGCCTATAGCAAACTCCATTCTACTGAAACCGCTCTTCTTCGTATACATAATGATCTTGGCTTGGCCATGAGTAGTAAACAGGTTTCTGCCTTGGTTCTAGCTCTCTCTGCTGCCTTCGATACAATTGACCATGGCATTCTAATAAATAGGCTTAAATCTTGTTTTGGCATTTCTGACTCTGCTTTTTCCCTTCTTACATCATATCTCTCATGTCGCACACAATCAGTTGTAATTGGTCAAAATCGCTCTTCTGAACTACCCCTCCTAAGCGGTGTTCCTCAGGTTCAGTGTTGGGTCCATTGCTCTTCTCTTTATATATCACTCCTCTTAGGTACCTGCTTGCTCAGTCTTACATAAATTTTCATTTCTATGCAGACGACACTCAACTGTATATTTCCTTTTCTAATCATGATTCCGATCAGAAACTGGCCCATCTCTCATCCATTCTAGGGACAAAGGTTATTTTTTTTTTTTTTTTTCTGGTTTTGTGTAACCGTTTGCTGTTAATCCGCCAAAACTGAATTAAGTTTATTGGTCATCCGCTTTTGCAAAGAAATAAAATTACTAATAATTCTGTAATTTTCAGAAGATCTTGCTCTTTCACCTTCTCGATCCACCAAAAGACCTTGGAGTCATATTGATGAAAACCTTGACTTTAAATCCCATATCTCTTCTGTTTGTCGCGCTTCTTTCTTTCAGATTCGTCAGATTAGGCAAATACGTCCATCCCTTACTAGAAATTCAGCCACTATCCTTGCTAATTCTATAGTTCATTCAAAGCTCGACTACTGTAATTCATTATTACATGGATTGCCTACTTCTTCTCTCAATCGTTTGCAGCACGTCCAAAATTCTCTTGCACGTGTTGTTTGCAAGTCCTCTCGACTTCAATTTCGCTCTCTTTCTTTACTTCGCAGACTTCACTGGCTCCCTGTTAATCAACGCATAAAATATAAAGTAGCTCTATTAACTTTCAAAACTCTGCGATTTGGCAAGCCTTCTTGCTTATCTGAAATTCTTCTTCCCTATCGTCCCTCACGTACACTTCACTCCATCGATGCCAATCTTCTCTCTGTTCCAAATATTCTCACATCATTGGGCAGACGTTATTTTTCTTACGCAGCACCCACAATCTGGAACTCTTTACCTGCTAATCTTCGCTCTAGTTCTTCTCTTTCAACATTCTCTAGCAAGCTTAAGACTTACCTTTTCCCACCGTAGACATAATCAATTTACCCTGACCATTTTTCATCACCGGACTGGCTTTCGTTTAGGACCTTACTTCTCCTCAGAACATTTCGTTTGCAGATTGGTCTGGGTGAATTGATCTGTAGTGATGTGTGCTGTTGGGGACGTCCCTGACATCATCCCTGGATGAGGAAACGGACGTTAAACCTTTATTATTATTATTATTACGATCACAATCGAATCGTGACCAATAACTAACTAAATACTAACAAAGGTAATGCGGAAACAGTTTTCGTCCATTAGAAGTTGTTCGGCTTTCTTCTGATATGCTAGCTCCACCTGTTGACGCTGATGAACTTGTAGGACTCTGTCGTACTGCGACATTCTCTCACTCTCCTTCTTGTACAGTTCCGTCAACTGTAAACAGTTCTGATCCATCACCAGGTGCTGCAGCTACATAGTCAATCAATCAATCAATCAATCAAGCAATCAATCAATCAAGCAATTAATCCATCAATCAATAAATAAAGAAAAGGATTAATCATTCATTCAAATCAATCACTAAATCTATCATTCAATAAATCATTACATAACTCACCCATCAAATCAATTAATGCATACGCACACAATCCATAATTAATTGACTGATTGAGTTGTGCGGCTGCCTAACAAAGTTTAGCATAAGCCTATCCATGGTGAGGCGTAATAATTAATGAATTGACTGATTGATGCATTGATAAGAGTTTCGAACACCTGCCTAACGATGTATAATGTAAGCTCATCCATGGTGAATGTGAAATAATTAATTAATTATCTGATTGATTGAATAAGTCTCTCACCTGTCTAACGATGTTCTGTACAAGCTTATCCATGGTGAAGGCTTGGTAGGCGTTGATGGTAAACATGTCCCTGAGCTGTTCCTCATAGACACAAGTTTCCAGGTTACCATCCAGGTAGTTCCTGATCATGTCCAGCAGCACTGGATAGTAGTCCACCGGCTGCTCCGGACCTCCACAAACACATCCAACAACTTTTCTTTGTTCATACAGTTACTTTTGTTCATATAGATTACTCTTTGGTCTAATAGTTCATATAGTTTACTCTTTGGTCTTATAGTTCATACAATTTACTCTTTGGTCTTATAATTCATATAGTTTACTCTTTGGTCTTATAGTTCATATAGTTTACTCTTTGTTCATATAGTTACACTCGGCCTATGTAGTTATCTCCGCCTGCCTCTCTCTGGAAGGAAATAGAGGCAGAGGCAGGCCGAGATTAAGTATTTTAGATGATTTAAAGACTCATATGTGGACATGAAGAGGAACGCAGAAGACAGAGAAGAGTGAAGGCGTTATATACCATGGACCTGCCAGTAGGCAGTGCATTAGGATAGCGAGATATACAAGTGACATACCAAATGTGCTGTATAGTTTACATTCTTAGTTTCCACTTTAGCAGTTTTCGTTACTTCCATTCCTCTCCATGGTTATTGTAATCCGTGCCTTTTGTTTGATTTTTAATAACTGCAAAAAAAGAGAGAAACAAAAAAGAGAGAAAAAAGAAAGAGAGACACAGAGAGATAGAGAGAGAGAGACAGAGAGAGCGACAGACAAGAGAGAGATATAGAGGGAGATATACAGACATAGGAAGAGGCACTAACGAGGTGGTTTAAGACCTAGAGCCACAGCGGTTGACTGAACGCCCTCTTTAGCGCTCTCTCTCTGCTCCTCCAGTGACGTCTGAGCGTGCTGAAAGAACTGTCTCAATCTACAGTAGAGCAGGTTGTGTAGTCTCAGGAACAGGTACCAGTAGTTACTCACGTACATCACTGCGTAGCCTTTACCATCCTAAGATATAGATATACAACTGTTGATATTTCGTTGATATCAAGTTTATATGTATATATATATATATATATATATATATATATACATATATACAGTATATATATATACACGCACACACACACATATAAACATAAAGGTGAACTAACCTTAACAAGAGAGAGTTTGATCATAAACCAGTAATTAAATTTTAGAGAACATAAACACCAGAAGCTTAGTATCAATTCAGCAAACCTTTACATCGGAAATCTCATCATCGGCATCATCGAAATCATCATCGGCATCGTAGTTGACATCATCGCCTTCCTGACTCCGCCCTCTCTTGTATCCGCCACGTCGTGAAGAGGACTTGGACCTGGTGCGCTTGACAGCACGAGTCTTGCCGGAAGAGCTTCTGCTCTCGCTATCTGCGGCATTACGTCCAGCATCATCATTCGAGTCCTCGACGTCATCCGTCTCTGTGCAGAGATATTAGGCGTATATAATCATCATCATCATCATCATCATCATCATCATCATCATCATCATCGTCTTCCCTTAATCCCAGTTTAACTAGGGTTGGGATACGAATAGATCCTCTCCGCTCCTCTCAGTCCCACGACATATCCGTCAGTATAACATATCATCACGTGTATATCATACCAATGACAAAGTTTGTTGCTTTACTTATTCCGTTGGTTTCCGCTGTTTAATTTCATGCATATATTGACTGTATAACCAATTTATTATAACTTTAATATTCTGCAGTTTAATACTGATAATCTGTTCATTACTAAAAAGGATAACAGGAAATAATGACAAACTACAAAAACGACAATCATGGAGAAGCTCGGCATCACAAGCGGTTGTCGTGTTTGAAATCTTACAAGGTCTTTCTCTTTCCCCTCTTTCATGGGAGGGGATATGGCGTAATGGTTAGAGTGTTCGCCTCGGCCACAAGGGGCACAGGTCAGTCAAGTAATGATGGATGGATATTCCCTTGGGCCCATGTAAGGTTAATCTTGTATCGGAGCTTGCGGCCGTTTGGCGCTATCAATAGCAAAGATATGATTAACCATCATTAGTAATAACCTGCCATGAACATGTAAAGCAGTCTCGAAGACCGGACACCGGTCATGAAACCGCTATAGAAATTATCGGAGGTTATTATGTTATTATTATTATTATTACACAATAAAGAAAACGAGAACATCGGCGAACCTTTGCATGAGTCCACATCGCTGAGATTGCATGGAGAGAGGAAGAAGACCTGAGGAATGAACTGTATGAGCAGCTGCTTGATCTTCTGCTTGTCCTCCTGATTGATCCCCGTCTGTCTCTTCACGTGGTGGATGATCAGAGAAGCAGCGTCGTCCAGGAATCTCCGCTTCGGATACTCTAGGGTCATCTGCGGCGACAGAGGGTCCTGACGCTCCGGGTTCTGCAGAAAACAATCTTCGAGAAATAAAAAGCTGGTAAAGCTAGTGTTAATGTCAGTTTCCTCACTCGAAAGCGATGTCAGTGACGGGCGAACCCAGGATTTGAACCCAGCACATACTGATCCGCGGTCGAGTATCTTACCGACATCCCCACTGGCTCCAGCCATCCATCTTTCAAGTTTTTTTAGCCTATAAAGTATGTATAGTTATTTGCTTAATTATACGTCGGTTTTCTACAAGATTTTATGCTAGTGATTT
The DNA here is from genome assembly GCA_905160935.1 of Enchytraeus crypticus. NCBI lineage: Eukaryota > Metazoa > Annelida > Clitellata > Enchytraeida > Enchytraeidae > Enchytraeus > Enchytraeus crypticus. Next base: position 208,261 of record CAJHZI010000527.1, read on the forward strand.
TATGCTAGGGAGAGCACAGAATTTGAACCTTGCAGGATTACAACCCTGCACCTACTAACCTACTAATCCGCCGTCGAACAACTTCTCAACAAGCCACCGGTTGGGCTCTTTTTAGAACAATAAATAACAAAACAACGAATGCCACACAAGATCGTCTTTAGTTTAACCAAAGTTCACTCACATCTTCGACTGAGTTCTCTATCTCGAGCAGGAGAGCCTTCGACCTGAGCTGCCTGATGTCTGCCTGCTTGAAGTTGATGCCCTGATGATCGAGGGACTTGAGGTAGTACTTCAGGTTCTGATCGTTCCAGTTCTTCTGACTGGCCTGGCGCGCCTCCGACCACTCCTGCTGCTTCGCTCTCAGCCTGCTCAGCACCATCGGCACCACCATGCTGGGATTCCTCTTCAGACCTTCTATCACGTCGTTAGCGTGGTCCTTGTACAGCCTGTACATCAATCAATCAATCAATCCATCAATCATTGTGTACTCCTTGTACAGCCCATACAACAATCAATCAATCAATCCATCAATCATTGTGTACTCCTTGTACAGCCCATACAACAATCAATCAATCAATCCATCCATCAATTATTGTGTACTCCTTGTACAGCCCATACAACAATCAATCAATCAATCAATCAATCCATCAATCATTGTGTTCTCCTTGTACAGCCTATACAACAATCAATCAATCAATCAATCCATCAATCATTGTGTACTCCTTGTACAGCCCATACAACAATCAATCAATCAATCAATCATTCAATCCATCAATCATTGTGTACTCCTTGTACAGCCTATACAACAATCAATCAATCAGTCAACCTATGGCAACAAATGAATCAATCAATCAAAGCTAACATAAGCCTCATACCACGTACGTAATTAACAATCAATCAAAAAGTTACAGTTTATGTCTATTTTCAGCTAAGAAATTACAACATCAGAGATTACAGCAATAAACTATGAACTGACACCCATTGAAAACAGATAATAAACTACGCTACCCGACCATGGTGGATCAAATGTGTGTGGGTCAAAATCCTGGGTTCGCCAGTCGTTTTAGAGAGACGAAACTGACGTTAACATCGGCATTACAGTTTTACATAATAATTATTTCGCAAAGAAGCATAAAACAGTAGCACTGCAGCCACAAGCGTGATCTCTCCCAACACTCACCGCTGAATGGTCTTGCGATGTAGCGCCTCTGAGTTGCCGCCCAGACAATTGTCGAGACGATACTTAGCGGCGTCCTCTGATGACATAGAGTTGAGCTTATCCTGCACCACTTCCAGGACCAGTGTTGTGGCGTTTATGTTGTCCAGCACGATGTCCAACTGTAGCATAGCAATGATAGCAATAATAGTAGTAGTAATAGTCATGTTCAACTGTAGCATAGTAAAGATAGCAATAATAGTAGTAATAGTAATGTCCAACTGTAGCAATGATAGCGATAATAGTAGTAGTAATAGTAGTGTCCAACTGAAGCAATGATAGCAATAATAATAGTAGTAATAGTAATGTCCAACTGTAGTAATGATAGCAATAATAATAGTAGTAATAGTAATGTCCAACTGTAGCATAGTAAAGATAGCAATAGTAATAGTAATGTCCAACTGTAGCATAGCATAGCCATACTAATATTAGTAGTAATAGCAATAGTAATGTCCAACTGTAGCATAGCAATGATAGCCATACTAATATTAGTAGTAATAGTAATAGTAATGTCCAACTGTAGCATAGCAATGATAGCCATACTAATATTAGTAGTAATAGTAATAGTAATGTCCAACTGTAGCTATGATAGTCATAATAATCTTAGTCATCAGTTAATGATTTACTGATGGATTACTGATTGATAAACTCTTAATCATCTCATTTAATCGTTAATATCAATATTATAAAATCTTAATCATCAGTTAATGATTTACAGATGGCCGATAGATTGTTTAGCACCAGCTAATATCTATAGATAAATCTAGACTGCCCTACAGAATCTTAATCATAAGTTAATGATTAACTGACTGATCTAGACAGAGTGATATAATCTTAATGCTGGATCTTGGACTTGCACTATTTTGACCTCGCCTTCTCTTGTAGGCCTTTTATACTCAGTCGTCATCGTGTCGTGGTGTTTGTTTGTACACAGTCTGCAAGAGACGTCCCTGACATTGCCTTATGACGACGTTTAGCATAAATCTGAAGGGAACTCAGTTTAGACTACAATCAAGCAAGCAATGGGAAACTGTTAGGAATAAATCATACTCAGACTTTAGGCTTTCAACGGTACGTAATAAATCAATAATCGATTTCTTCTATTCCTTTAACTATTTCGACGAACCGGACGTTAAATTCGCATTGATCGAATGGATCATCAGTTGTCGTACCTGATATCGCTCATCCTCACATCTGAAGATCTGTTCCTCAGCCATCGTCTTCTTGATGACAGAGCTTGAGTCCTCGGACCATGAGGGAAAGGAGACCAGAGTATCGTTCAGCACCTTGACATACAGACAGCTACCGATTAAAGGAAGAATATAGGACAAAATATAGGAAATATATAATAAAGGAAAAATATAAGAAAAAATATAATAAAGGAAGAATATAGGATAAAATAGAGGAAATATATAATGCAGGAAGAATATTGGCAAATTGTCAAATAACTCACGACAATTTGTTCTAGAATTTATATCGATAAGAATGCAAGGTGTAAGGCCTTCAGAAAGACCAACCGAGGACTGCACGTATCGCAAAAGGTGCACTTAGATCCAAAGCAAAGATATCAAAATAGCTGATTGTTTCACTGTAATGCATGTTTATTTAACTAATGCATCTTATTTAACTAATCACAGTTACAATACCTCCCAGCAGAGGGCGGTCCTGCCGCTACATTTTGGTTGAATATGGGCGCTAGGCAGGCCTCTATAGCTCACCCCCAGTCGCTTACACGAAGCATAGTCTGTGCAAACACAACAACATCTATAATCAACTAACACATTCGCACAACACTTGTTCCGTAGTATATAACAACAAAATTAACCCAAAACGATGAAATGATAAATAAGCTACCAAAAGTAGAACGGTCAATCAATTAGTTGGTAGATTAGTGATAACGGTACAACTTATCACATTAGTGATAACTTTATCACTTATCACATTAGTGATACATTATCACTTATCACATTAGTGATACATTATCACTTATCACATTAGTGATACATTATCACTTATCACATTAGTGATACATTATCACTTATCACATTAGTGATACATTATCACTTATCACATTAGTGATAACGGTACAACTTATCACATTAGTGATAACTATCACTTATCACATTAGTGATAACAGAATCACATATCATATTACTTATAACAATGTAACTTATCACATATCACATTACTAATAGCTTTATCACTTATCACATAAGTGATAACATTATCACTTATCACATCAATGACGAACATCCACACCCAGGTTGTACCACTGGCTGGAGCCACAGCAAAGTCGATAAGATACTCGACCACGGATCAGTATGTGCGGGGTTCAAATCCTGGGCTCGCCCGTCACTGACATCGCTTTCGAGTAAGGAAACTGACGTTAATCTTAGCTTTACCAGCTTTCTGCTTTTCCCCTAGCTCTCCTTTTTTTTGAGGTGTGTTTCCTTCCTAGGGGCTCATATTATATAATGGGAGATCTGTTAATACATTACAGAGAGGCTACGAAAACTTCTGAAAGCTCCACTATCTCCAAATTCCCACTTGAGCCATTGATAAAAGGTAAATTTTTAGCTTTAGTTTTACCTATCTCTGCTCCACCGAACTCCCCCTGTAGTCTTTCCTTGCCGTGACTCAACTGAGGCACTTCTATGGGATCGTCCTTCTGCTTCAGCAGCTCTTTCAACTTCTTCATCAGGTCAGGCATCTTACTGTCGAATGTAAAAAAAGTACACACGTATTATAGTGAAATGATCAACTACGTTGATATCTATCACTTTTAATACCAAATGTTTAAACCTCTAGCAATGGCAATTTAGACCAATTTCGTATTATCAGTCCAGTGAATATCCGAGATTTTACTCTCAGATCAGCGCGGCTGGGATTCGAACCCACGAGGGTTCAATTCACCACTAGATCTATCATTTTGAACATCATGATGTAACCTCTACACTACTAAGACATTCTACATTAAATATATATATATATATATATATATATATATATATATACATGTATTTATATATACATATATATATAGAGAACTATATATATACAGAACAATCAGCGTAATACCTCATGCATCGAAGATCTTATTAAAGATAGTAAATAATTGCATTCAGTCGAAAGCAGAGATGATACTGAGCAAGACACAATTTGGTTTTAGGAAAGGATGCTGCACAAGAGAAGCAATAGGAGTAATGCGGGTTCTTTGCGAAAGAAGCTTAGAATATGGAAATGACGTTTTTGAATGCTTTGTAGACTTCGAGAAGGCCTTTGACAGGATTGATTGGATAACGATGATGAATATCTTAAAAAGAATAGGAATTGACTGGAGAGATAGAAGACTAATTTTGAACTTGTACATGAATCAAAGAGCAGTAATTAAAATCCAACAAGAATACTCAGAAGAAGGTTAAATAGGACGTAGAGTAAGACAAGGTTGTAGCATTTCGCTGCTGCTGTTTAACATTTACACTGAGGCAATGATGGAGGAAGCCATGGAAGACTTGGAAGAAGGAAAAAAAGTAGGAGGGAATTTGTTACAAGATGTACGATTTGCAGATGACCAAGGAATGGTAGCGGGCAGCGAGATCGGATTGCAGAAGATAATGGATAGGCTGAATGATACGGCCCTAAGATATGGCATGAAGATTAATATAAAAAAGACCAAAGTTATGAGAGTGTCCAATAATAAAGGTGAAGTTAATATCACAATAAATGGTACGAAACTGGAACAGGTAAGGAGTTTCAAATATTTGGGTCATACTATAACCGATGATGGGAAATGTGAGACAGAAACATGCAGTAGGATTGCACAAGCAAAAGCGGCCTTTGGTAGTAAAAAGAACTATTAACAAAAAGTCTAAAGAAAGACACAAAGATAAAGATAGTGAAAACTTTGATTTGGACCACGCTATGGTATGGATGTGAAACATGGACCTTCAGGAAGGAAGATATTAGGAAACTGGAGGCATTTGAAATGTGGATTTGGAGAAGAATGGAGAGGATTAGCTGGACTCGAAACGTTACAAATGAGGAAGTCCTGGAGAGAGTTGGCACAGATAGACAGTTGATAAATGTATTAAGAAATAGGAAGAAGAGATGGATAGGACACATTCTAAGGGGGAAGGCCTATTAAAAGAGGTCATAGAAGGTAGAATGGAAGGAAAAAGAGGCAGGGGCAGGCCGAGATTAGGTATGTTAGATGATTTAAAGACCCACTCATATGTGGAAATGAAGAGGAAGGCGGAAGACAGAGCAGAGTGAAGGCATTATGTACCATGGACCTGCCAGTAGGCAGTGCACTAAGAGAGATATATATAGAGAGAGAGATATTGAGAGAGAGAGAAAGAGAGAGAGATATATACTTTGAGAAAGGTTGAATTATCTGCATCAGATCTGTTAAATTGAAAATCTTCTGATTGTACAGCTGCAGACATTTAAGAAAATCCGTGTATCCATTATGTCCCAGCGTCTTACGAACCTGATCAATCAATCATTTCATCAATCAATCAATCCATCAATCAATCAATAATTTCATCAACCAATCTTCACTGCTAATACACTGATTTAAGAAGTTCTTCACTTCCAAAGCATGTACTATCATAGTTAATGCAGAGTTTTTCACTTCTAATGCATATTTTATCATAGTTAATGCGAAGTTCTTCTCTTCTAATGCATGTTTTATCATAGTTAATGCGCAGTTCTTCACTTCTAATGCATGTTTTATCATAGGTAAAGCTAAGTTCTTCACTTCTAACGCATATTTTATAATAGTTTATGCGAAATTCTTCACTTCTAATGCATGTTTTATCATAGTTAATGCAAAGTTCTTCATTACTAAAGCATGTTTTATAATAGTTAATGCGAAGTTCTTCACTTACAAAGCATGTTTTATCATAGATAATACACAGTTCTTCACTTCCAATGCATGTTTTATCTTAGTTAATGCAGAGTTCTTCACTTCTAATGTATATTTTATCATAGATAGTGCAGATATTTTCAGTGATACTGCATGATTTACCACAAAAGGGCCTACTGCATATAATAAGAATTTTAATTAATTCTAAATAAACAGTACTCTTTCAGATTGAAAGTTTTCTCAAATGCTTTCTAGGTGTAGTAAAAGAAATGACAAATTGTAAAAATTGTATGAATTAATAAAGTTTAAGCCTAGCATATTCTTTATTATTTTCTATGGAGTGCTTTTTACAGAGAGGTAAGGCCGAGTTAAGTAGGAATATGTGCCTTGGTAGAAACAATTATATAGAGAGATAGAGAGAAAGAGAGAGCGAGAGAGAGACACAGAGAGAGAGGCCTACCACATGAACTTTCATATGGATAAGTAACTATATTGTAACGAAATTTTTCCCTAATATCCATAATATTAGAATAACCCCAATGTGTGAAATAATTGTCACAGTAATTCTAATTTATGAATAGACTAATGTGCAATACCTTGTCAAAGAATGCAAAATCCCCCAGTGATCCAAATTTGCTGGCTTCTGCCATGGTAACTTCCTTACCTGAATCTGATTTAAATTTCTGCAGATAAAAAAGTTAACCGTTAGTTTAGTACTTTGCAATATTATTTATTACACAGCATCAAGCTACTACATAGTACAATTATATACTATTATATTACTATTGTATATTTAACATTAATAAATTATCCTTTGCTAGTTTATCACAATAACCTCAATTGCTAATAGTCGATTTGTTTTTAATAGTAACTTGTTTTTAAAACAAGTTTCTTATTAAAAAAGTCAAAAGCCTAATATGCCTCTCTACCAACTTTCATTCCACTGACGATATGTGCAATCTATTAGTATCAATCAGTCAACATTTCTGAAAGCATATCCTATCAGATCTACCTGATAGATAACCATTTATACTGCTCCTAGGAACTCTACAGTCGGACGTAAACAATTGGTTCACTTATTCGTTCAGAGATAGTGTTATTCTGACTTGGCATATCACAAATGAGAGAGATAACCATTTTTACTTTAATTTTGATATCTATCACTTTAGTTTACTTTCCTCTTCCTATGTCTCTGTATATCCCTATCAATCTCTGTCTCTCTATGTCTATTTGTGATTTTCAACTTCCATTCATTACGCTTTTACCAATTACTTTGGATCAATGGACGAGTACAATGGGACAAGGGGGTTGATTGTGGTACATGTTCAAGGGCCCGTGTGACCATTTGTGAAGAGATTCGCATATCTGACCTCTCCAAAAGATTTTCGGTTTTTTGTCGTTGTGCTCACCGGTGCAGTGAACTATGATAAACTTGTTTCCTCAAATGGGATTTGATCTGAATGCTTTGTCACTGTGTACTTGAGAGCTAAACGCTTTGTTAGATGTTACTTTTAGATTTACTTGAGATTTAAAAGCTTTGTTAAGTGTTAACTTTTGATTATCATTCAGTATTTATTTATTTTCATCGACTGAAAATAAATAAATACTAAAAGAGGTTAATTATAATTATTTGAATTATAATATAATTATACTATAATTATTATAATTATTTCAATAAGCAACAGACAGTCGAGGACTGGCTCCCATGCAAGGGATGGCAGTGAGCAAAATACTTGGACGGTAATAATAATGGTCTAACGTCCATTTCGTCATACAAGGATGATGTCCGTAACAACGACAGACAGAAACCTTGGTTTGGATGGAAGAGCTGATTAAATACTAAAAGAGGTTAATAATTATAATTATTTATCCCAATAAGCTCCAGACAGTCGAGGATTGGATCCCATGCAAGAGACGGCAGCGAGTGAAACACTTGGACAGTAACAACGACAGATAGAAACCTTGGTTTGGATGGAAGAGTTGACGCTGGGCATACGACGTCGGTGTATTGGCTTTACGCTGGTCGGTGGGCTTGGCTTATTGTAGCTCATCGACGGCTTTCTTCCTACCGGCGCGGAAAGCTTCGTCGCAGTCAAAGGCTCCGATGAACTGGACGGTAACTGTGCAATAGTCAACAAGAGATAGTGACTGAGTTAGTTTAGTAGTTGTAAAAACACGCATTATAGGCAAATGATCAACTATGTTGATTTCTATCACTTTTTAATACCACATGTTTACACCGTTAGTCAGTTTAGACCGCTTTTCGTATAACCAGTTCAGTGAATGTCTGAAATTTTACTCTCAGATCAGAGCGGCTGGGATTCAAAACCACGAGAGTTCAATTCATCTCAGGGTCAGTCATTTAAAACTTCATTACGTTGAGGCTGGTGCAGTAATTATCAAGAAAACGTATTTGAGTTATTGTAAAAGCCATAAAATTCCTGAATTGTAATTAATAAAAACTCTGATTAAGAGGTATTGCAGATCTTGAATAATAGATAATAAAAACGTAGGTTAAATTATTCCACAAAAACTTTGAATTAATGGGAGATAGTGTAGTACCTAGTCAAAGTTGTAGGCCTAATGCTCTTAGTAATAGAAGTCTAGATTTAGAGTTTGAATTATTTTTGAAGTAGTAAAGTCTGGTATAATAATTAAATAGAGACGACAAATGTTTGAATTGTATTGAATAGGAAAAGACAATATCAATTAGATTTCATATACCCTGATTACAATTTTATTTTATGCAAGGAAATTATCATTTAGCAGACACAAGGTTGTAGCAAATGGAGACATACAAGACACAGACTGGTAACATTTTATACAGATTATACTTTTAGAATTATATTCTGTGCTGAATTAGACACAGTAAAACTCTACACTTCATGTAGCACATGATTACAGTTCAAATAACAGATAAAGTCTTCAACATAATTAGCTTACACTAGCTACATTTCAGCACAGCATAAAACTTTTGAGCTTTTACTTCGCCAAAATCAACACTAATCAATAAGATGCAGAGACGTTGAAGCACAAGAAGAAAATATTACTTCTCTACAACTGCACAGGCAGGCTAAAATAATTGTCTTTCAACTAAACGGACAACAGTTACGCAAACAACAGTGACAACATTTTTGTCTACATAATAAAGAGCAGGCCAAGATAAAACTACCAACAGACCAATTTGAAACTTAAATCCTGGTTTAGACGACTCACCACAATTTAACCACGACCAAAATGAATAGAGACTGAAGAAATTGGCTGTACAAAAAACTTATTGGAGAAATCTAGATAGAAGATAAGTTAAAAAGTCAGAATAAGATTTTAAAGAATGCAGACATTCTAATGAAGATAGAGAATCAACAAAGATCGATACTACGAACTTCGAAAGAGACATAGAAGTATTAGTACGACAATGAGAAGGGATGAAGTAAGATAAAAAGTGGAATGATTAATATGTCATGGACCTGCAAGTAAAGAATACACTATGCTAAAGCGAGACATCACAAAAACGGTTAAAAATAGCAATTCAATAAAATATAAAAGGCACATATATATCAAATGCAGACGTCCACAATAATACTCAGTTATACGGCAACATAATACCATATATAGTAAGATATCAACAAAACGTAGTATACACAAAGTAATTAAAACAACTTTGAATCAAAATTTTCAAGTGACAAACCCGTAATACGGTCATTCTAAAAAAGAACTACAAGTTTAAAATGCATAATGTATATACTAGTCAATTAGAGCCTGCAGTCTCAGAAAAAGCTTTAACAACCTATTCCTCAGAGTACTCTATATCATACAAAAAAGCAGGCCTACTTCGCCATATGAGGGGAAACTTTATCATCTTACAGTAGCTAAAGAAGCAAATCTCGTTTAGAAGAATTCATTCAAGAGATAAAAACATCAGATACCTAACAAGATAGTTAGTATACAGCGTATTATTTTGCAATATCGTCTCCTTTTAGCATCAGCAAGTAGCCCAAAGTCTTTAAGTACTAGCCGTCTGTCACTATTCCTCATTGGCCGTCAATTCATTGACCTCATAATCATCTTCGCCTTCACTAGTAGTGTACTCTAACATAGGGGAACTAGCGCGGGAAGCTTCACTAGGGTTACGGGAACCCATGTGGAAAGATTCGCTAGGGTTACGGGAACCAGCGGGGAAAACTTCGCCAGGGTTAAGGGAACCAGCAAGAGAAACTTCGCTAGGGTTACCAGCGAGAGAAACCTCGCTAGGGTTACCAGCGCGGGACACTCTGCCAGGGGAACCTGACGCTAAATCTTCGTCGACTGCTAATTCAGCGACCTCAGGCATAACCTCCCCTATCATCGTCACTCTGTCTGCAATACTAACTCCACTAGCCATCGATGAGCTTCCACCACTTGCGTCCGGCAGGAAGTGTCCAAACTCATTGAGAAGATCCGCCTGGTCCTTGAACAGTGCTGCCACTCTGGAGTAAACTTCCTTCTCTGAGAGAGTCTTAGAGCTTGATATCAGCCCCTGTGCAACAGCAACAACAATAATAAAGCAACAACAACAATATATAAAACAACAACTGAATAGTCTTAGAGCTTGATATCAGCCCCTGTGCAATAACAACAGTAGAGCAACAACAACAATATATAAAACAACAACTGAATAGTCTTAGAGCTCGATATCAGCCCCTGTGCAACAACAACAACAGTAGAGCAACAACAACAATATATAAAACAACAACTGAATAGTCTTAGAGCTAGATATCAATATATAGCAATACAAACAACACATACAATACGCAGAATTAACAGATATTTATAGGTCTAGTGCTTGTAAAAAAGTTAATTGATACGTGTTAGGAAGCTATCTTGAAAAGAATTATTTAATCATCCAGCTAATTACTTACTGCAATACTGGTATAAAGTATCGTACAAACTATAAGACATCGAAATTCTGAGCTAGAAATTAATAAAATATATACTACACAATGTTATGATGTGAATTTCAAGCTAAAGCATAATAACATTATACTGAAAATAAAACAATTTAATTACAGCAACTAAATAAAGCTAAAGCTAAAAAAGCTAACGTTAACGTCAGTTTCCTCACTCGAAAGCGATGTCAGTGACGGGCCATAACGCACCTGATTTATAAGTAATCAGCATCAGTAGAAAAAAAAGTAAACGCAATGTTTTAATGTAGTAAAAATAAGTGCTAACCTCTTTCAGATCTCGCTGCTCTTTCTGATAAGCATGCAGGATGTCGAGAAAGGACTTGTAGATCTCTGGCTTAGCTTGATAGCGACTCTACAACGTAACATTACAAGCACAATATATATATATATATATATATATATATAGATATATATATATATATATATATATATAATATATAGATATAATATATATATATATATATATATATAATATATATATATAATATATATATATAATATATATATATACAATGTATATATACATATATGTATATGAATCTCTATTGCACCATCAAAAAGTGGTAGAAAATTACAATAAACAAGCAGAAAATACCAACAGTGCATTAAAACAAATACAACTGCATTGATAAAAAAACACTAATAACATAAAAATATGTCGTATAGATGTCCTAATTATCTACTTAATGCATGGCTAGTTAGACCATTCTCATTATTCGTACATATATTTCTTAAAATTAAATTTTACAAGCCTTCATGATCAGACTGCATTTACGTTTTATGTACCAATAAGAGCTTCGTATTTGACTTGATAGCAGCTTCATAACATTCATATTCTAAGTATATTCATTCAATACTATACCGTAAAAACACTAAACAGTCATCATCATCATCGTCATCGTCATCATCATCATCATCTTTATCTTCCTTTGAACCCTGTTTAGCTAGGTTCGAGATTAGAAAATTTTGAGGCAATTTCTATCTCCAAGGCACACATCAACCAAATTCCACTTTCTGACGTTGGTTTAGGTCTTAGTGTTTTGTCGTTCTTTACGACACGTGCAGTCCACGGTTATCTATTCTTCAGCATCTCGGGGCACAAGATGGGAAAACACTAAAGAATACAATGAAAAAGAATGCATCACAACATCCAACTCAACTTGGTCCACAGATTCAAATCTCAGGCTTGATGATCAATAATGATGCGTTTATTCCAAAATCACAAGCATCTATGATAGACAGTACGTGCTGCAAGTAAAAGTTACTATTTAACCAAAAATCTTACCTTTATCTTATTGACGTAGGTGATGGCATGACTGAACTCAACCGGTTGGCCGGTGTCAGCAGCCGCCGCTGAGCCGTGCGGTGCTTCTGACAATAGGTCCGGCACAGAACCGGCGTTCGGTACTCTGCTACCGGCTGACACCACAGCGCTGGCTAGATGTCTCATGGAAGAGTGAGGCGAGTCATACATTCCACCGCTTGTCTGAGGCTGTGTGGACAGATATCAATAGAGATTATATACCAGCAGAGGAAGGCCAAGATTAGGTATATTAGATGATTTAAAGATTCACTCATACATATGTGGACATAAAGAGGAAAGATATCATGAACCACCCAGTGGGCAGTGCACTAAGAGAGAGAGAGAGAATGAAGAGAATGAAGCCTTTAACCTTGAATGCTACTAATAATACTATTATAAAAAACTGATAATGATATTAATATTGCTACTGATATTACACTCATCATATCATATTCCCTTGACTCCAAGTTTAACTAGGGTCGGGATATGAATAAACATACTATACATAATATATACTATATATATATATATATATATATACATGTATATATACACTATATATATATACTATATATATATATCTACTATATATATATATATATATAATAAACATACTATACATAATATATACTACATATATATATACTATATATATATATATATATATATATATAAAAATATACACTATATATTATATATATATATATATATATATATATATATATATATATATATACATATACATATATATATAAATATAATAGACATACTATACTACATAATCATGCTACTGATATTACTGTAATCTTCCATAAATAAATTTGACGGCTACTCACTAGAGAGCCTGCTCGCATAGACATGCCCGGACCAGTGGCAGGCACGCCCGAGGCACTGCTGCTGCCCATAGCATACAGCGAGACGACCTTCTGACCCGGCTGATACACACTGATCGTGTCGTTAGCGTTCAGCTCGATCTTGTAGCCAGCGGGCAGGAAAGTGTTGAAGCCCACGATCAGGTCAGGGTGACCTCTAAACAACTCTGAAACACGTCTGATAACCCCCGGTGTGTCGATCCTACAGAGAAATATTTACATATAAAAGAAAGTATTTTATAAGTCTAAAGGGTAAATGATAATAATAATACAGGTTTAACGTCTGTTTCCTCATCCAGGGATGATGTCAGGGACGTTCCCACAGCACACATCACCACAGATCAATTCACCCAGACCAATCTGCAAAAGAAATATACTGAGAAGAAAGATCCTAAATGAAAGCCAGTCCGGTGATTAGAAATGGTCAGGGTAGATTGATTATGTCAATGGTGGGAAAATAGTAAGTCTTAAGCTTGCTAGAGACATAACGATTAATGTCTCAAACGTTTTATGTCTCAAAAGCATGTCAATGACATTGAGAACATCAGATTTGAAGTCAGCACCCGCTGGTCTGTAGTCAGATTACTTAAGAACATGCTATCAGCATAGTTCAATTAAAGATTCTAAAACAATTCATCTGCAAAGGTTATTCTTTTATAACACTTTTTCAGGTAAAACTTAGATGAAGGGACAGGGATGCTTATTCAAGAATTAAAAATCAAACAGTGAATAGTTCAGTATATATGCTAATGTGCTTTATTGTTATAAGAATCTCTATTACACCATCAAGAAGTTTTACCAAAATAGAAACGATAAAATATAAAATAAAAATTGTGCATTACAACAAACACCAGTGCATTGAAAGTAAAATATAACCTAGTTATATTATATGTCTACTTAAAGGCTAATTAGTCATCATCATCATCATCTTCCCTTTGATTCCAGTTTAACTAGGGTCGGGATACAAATGGACCTTCTCCTTTCCTCTCTTTACTTAACTTGTATTCTTGGCCGTTACATTCGGTCCGGTACGAAAGTATCTTTTTCCAAATCTAAGACAGTAAAACTTTTTATATTTTCAAGCCCAATGTCATTAAGATTTCTACAACATATATTAATCAAACTCCGTAGTTTACTTTTCGAAGGCAAAATAAAAAATATAAGATCGCCAGCTTACATAAGTGAGCCATTACAAATGGTACTCATCCTAAAACCACAATTAGATAATTTCAGAATTTTGTCCACATATACTAAGAATACAGGTGACGAAACGCCTCCCTCATGAACACCGCATTTAATTTGAAAATCGCAATAGTTGCACTCTCCCCATCTTATTGTAGAATTCAATTTAGCATACCAGTTAGATAGAACTTTAACTAAGCATACCGGAACAGAACATTGTAAAAGCTTATAGAATAAACAATTGTGACTAAGAGGATCAAACGCTTTACAGTGATCTAAGTGGACAACATTAACAGTGGAGTCATTCGTAACAAAGAAATCAATAACCGTTCTTACACTACGGATAGCCTTTACACATCATAGATTTTTCTTTAAGCCGAATTGTCTATCGTTTGAATTTAAATATTTACCAAATAGAAGTATTATACACTACCCAAAAACCTTTGATATTATCCGACTTAACGCTATACCGCTAAAATTATCTATTTTTGGACACCTGTAATTGCAGTATCCTTTTGAATGGGATTATTAAACCCTTACCAAAATCGGGGGGAACATATCCTGTAACAAATATAATAATATAATAAATAATATATAATATTATATTATAATATAGAAATGTTTAGCCAATACTACATAAATAAAAGGATGAGCATAGTCTAAGTGCTCTCATATTAGATAATATTAACAAATCCAGGTGATTTGCCTTATGAAACTTTCAACTGCCGTCATATTAAATAATTCATTAAATGTACAATTCATTTACATCATTTAGTTTTAGCAGTTCAGTTTGATTCTTTAAGCTCTCATGCTTGTTAAAAAATTCTGTTTTAAATTCACAATCCAGGTTATTAGATATGTGTTAAAAATGTTTCTTCAATGCATCAGCTACAGATTAGTCACAGGTTGTTCCTTCTATCTTTGGCAGTATAGTGATTTTGTCAATTTTTTTATGTAGTTCAAAATTTAAACGAGTTTTGGTTATTCAATGAATTTAACACAGAGTTTGATAAATCATTTTTCATTATTTCACTTAATTCTCTACACTGATTTTTATCAAAATTCACTTCAGTATATAAAATTTCTGGAACTATTTCTGGAACTAAAAAGCTAATCATTATCTTCATGCTTACAATCAAATGTGATAAGAGATTTTGCCAGACTACCATTTTCAGTTAACTTGCAAGAAATATGCTAATTGCTAAGAAATCCATAATTACTATCGATGTATCAAAATATACTTTGAACAAATTATATATTTTGTTCTTTATATATTTATAAATTATATATTTATATTTTGTTCTTACCTAGGTAGATTTTAAATCAAGAAACAAAAGTTTCCCTAAAGCTAAACAAAACTATAGCTGTAAACAACGACATACATGTGCCTAACACAATAGCATATAAAATAACGTTATACGTGCAAACTATGAAATTCATTTGTCGCAATGTCTCACGTAATAGCACATAAGATAGTGTTACACATAAGAAAGAGTTTTGATATTTAAAATATTCTGTCCAGGCATAAAGAGATTAACACGGAGCAAAAACTCTGACATACACAGAATCAAAATACAGTGGAACGTAAAGCATAGTTACACAGGTGTGTTACCTGAGAGAGATATAATCTTGCACTATCATTTATCTACAATGGGTGTCAAAGAATTATCTTTCTCAGTAATGTTTTGGACTGTCCAAGGTGCATATTCAAAGTCTCTTTTTATGCTCAGTAAAAATAAAATTCCAACGACCAATGAATCCAGCCAAAAAGCCCTTAGCAAACATTAAAGTAGCGTTAGGCTTGTAAAAATATGGCTTCTCAGTTGGATTCGCTTTGGCTTCCTCAGTTCTAAGTCTTTTAATGCTCATATAATGAGAAAAGCGGACGCAGTGATGTAGGATAGAGAGGATTTGAGACAGTCTATTCGTATCCCGACCCTAGGTAAACTGGGATTCAAGGGAAGATGATGATGATGATTATAATGAAAAAAGAGGACGTTGAATTCGCACTGACTGATTTAAAATGAAATATTGCAAAAGAACTAACGACTGAGATTTGAACTCCTTCATGATGTCGAGGAAGTCATTGTAGATCTGCGGCTGAACTGAGAATTGGAGTTTCACTTCGTCCAGGTACGACAGTGCGTCCTCAACCTTCAGTCTTTGAAACTGTTGCTGTTGCTGCGTCAGACCCTGCGAGGTACATCAATTATGATCTTCAGATTAAATAATAATTCTAATTTTAGCTAATTAGTGATTGGCTTCTAAAAGAAATAAAATACATGAAAAAAACAAGACAAGAAAATAAAAACAAGAAAACTAAAAGATATCTACATGCAAAAGAGATAATATAATATCAACAAAATACTAGTAACTCCATTGCAAAATTTTAAAAATTATGATTTTACAATAAAACCTACAAACATCAAATAGATAATAATAATAAAATATTATAAATAGTAATAGTAATATTGAAAATATTAATAATAATAATAAAGGCTTAACGTCCGTTTCCTCATCCAGGGATGATGTCAGGGATGTCCCCAACAGCACACATCACTACAGATCAATTCACCCAGACCAATCTGCGAAAGTAATGTGCTGAGGAGAAGTATGGTCCTAAACGAAAGCCAGCCTGGTGATAAAAAATTGGTCAAGGTAGATTGATTATGTCTATGGTGGGAAAAGGTAAGCTTTAGGCTTGTTAGAGAATGTTGAAAGAGAAGAACAAGAGCGAAGATTAGCAGGTAAAGAGTTCCAGATTGTGGGTGCTGCGTAAGAAAAAGAACGTCTGCCCAATGATGTGAGAATATTTGGAACAGAGAGAAGATTGGCATCGGTGGAACGAAGTGAACGTGAGGGACGATAGGGAAGAAGAATTTCAGATAAGCAAGAAGGCTTGCCAAATCGCAGAGTTTTGAATGTTAATAGAGCTACTTTATATTTTATGCGTTGATTAACAGGGAGCCAGTGAAGTCTGCGAAGTAAAGAAAGAGAGCGAAATTGAAGTCGAGAGGACTTGCAAACAACACGTGCAAGAGAGTTTTGGACGTGCTGCAAACGATTGAGAGAAGAAGTAGGCAATCCATGTAATAATGAATTACAGTAGTCGAGCTTTGAATGAACCATAGAATTAGCAAGGATAGTGGCTGAATTTCTAGTAAGGGATGGACGTATTTGCCTAATCTGACAAATCTGAAAAAAGAAGCGCGACAAACAGAAGAGATATGGGATTTAAAGTCAAGGTTTTCATCAAATATGACTCCAAGGTTTTTGGTGGATCGAGAAGGTGAAAGAGCAAGATTCTGAAAATTAACAGAATTATTAGTAATTTTATTTCTTTGCAAAGGAGTGCCAATTAAAAGGTATTCAGTTTTGGAGGGATTAACAGCAAGACGGTTAGCACAAAACCAGGAATAAACCTTGTCTAGAATGGATGAGAGATGGGCCAGTTTCTGATTGGAATAGATAATATTAATTAATATATTGCTAATATTAATAGTTAATATTAATATTGATAATGTTAATATTAATAATCTTAATAGATATTATTAATATTGATAATATTAATATTGATAATATTAATATTGATAATATTAATAGATATTATTAATATTGATAATATTAATATTATCAATATTAATAGATATTATTAATATTGATAATATTAATATTATCAATATTAATAGATATTATTAATATTGATAATATTAATATTGATAATATTAATAGACATTATTAATATTGATAATATTAATATTATCAATATTAATAGATATTATTAATATTGATAATATTAATATTGATAATATTAATATTGATAATATTAATATTGATGATATTAATAATTAATATTTATATTAATATTAATATTTATAATATTTATAGATAATATTAATATTATTCCACGGACCTGGTGATGTAACTGAGCAGCAGGGTTGCTCATGGACTGATGATCTGTGTAGTCAGCGGCCCTGGCTCCTCCCAGTGGAGGGGGCCTCTGTAAAATGTGGGGGGGCTGCCCGGAGCTGAGCGGGGTGGTGGGTGCATTATTAGGGGCCTGCAGAAGATTGAAGGCCCTTGCACTCTCGTTAAGAGCCCTATTTCTGTTTGGTAATCTGTCGACAAATTGCAAATAAATATTTAACAATGAAATGAATAACATAGATTTATTTAGAAATATTTAGAAATGAATGACATCTATAAATAGTAGGTATGTTTATTTGAGTTTCAAATATTAATATAATAATATATTTCAAATACGTAAAAATTAACCTGTCATCCTAAACGAAAAGCATTCCAAAGGCTGAATATGTATTTCTCTTGCGCTCTGACAAGTATCAGGTCCAAAGAATATATTCATAGTCCAACGACGTTTTCAAACTTCAGAAATTGCACTATGTAGTCCAGCTTGTTCATCAAATCATAAAAGCTAAGAATTTATTCAATGTTAATGTAGCATTTAGCCTGAAAATATGGTTTCTGAGATGGTTCCCATTTTCCTAATCAATTGTTGTAATCAATGCCTTAGTCATCATCATTGTCAATGTCCTAGTCATTATCATTGTCACTGTCCTAGTCATTATCATCATCATTGTCACTGTCCTAGTCATTATCATCATCATTGTCACTGTCCTAGTCATTATCGTCATCATTGTCACTCTCCTAGTCATTGTCATCATCATTGTCACTGTCCTAGTCATTATCATCATCATCACTGTCACTGTCCTAGTCATTATCATCATCATTGTCACAACCATTGACAGAGACAGAGACAGTGTCCTAGTCATTATCATTGTTACTATCACTGCCAGAGACAGTGTCCCAGTCATTATCATTGTCATTATCACTGCCAGAGACAGTGTCCTAGTCATTATCATTGTCATTATCACTGCCATAGATAGTGTCCTAGTCATTATCATTGTCACTATCATTGCCAGAGACAGTGTCCTAGTCATTATCATTGTCACTATCATTGCCAGAGATAGTGTCCTAGTCATTATCATTGTCATTATCATTGCCAAAGACAGTGTCCTAGTCATTATCTTTGTCACTATCATTGACAGAGACAGCGTCCTGGTCATTATCATTGTCATTATCACTGCCAGAGACAGTGTCCTAGTCATTATCATTGTCATTATCATTGTCATTATCATTGCCAAAGACAGTGTCCTAGTCATTATCATTGTCATTATCATTGCCAAAGACAGAGTCCTAGTCATTATCATTGTCATTATCATTGCCAAAGACAGAGTCCTAGTCATTATCATTGTCATTATCATTGCCAAAGACAGTGTCCTAGTCATTATCATTGTCATTATCATTGCCAAAGACAGTGTCCTAGTCATTATCATTGTCATTATCATTGCCAAAGACAGTGTCCTAGTCATTATCATTGTCATTGTTCCTGTGATTGTCAGGTAATTCAGAAATTAAATGCTTAACAATTAATTCTCACAAGATTTCAAACTTACGAATATCCAGCGAGATTCAGAAGATTTCTATCTCCCGACATCCTAAGAGATTGGCTTTAGATAGAATACCCTGAAATAGTACATACAATGTTTCGTAGGCTAAAATTAAATTAATAGCAACTGCCCAATATTATGAAAATATCTAATAAATTTTAAAAATGAAAATTAGTACTTAGCAGGTCTATATAAGAATATATTAATTAAATCTTAAATATAAATTACATAAATAAATTAATAATTAAGTAAATTTCAAAAATGGATATTAGTACTTAGTAGGTCTTTTTTATAAGAAGATATTAATTGTATCTTTATGATTTCTTTAAAATCTTCTTAATAAGTTCTTAGCTTCTTTGGTGATGCTTTTGAGCAACGAGAAAATTCATTAAATTACTTTAATAAAAAAGTGAAACTTTTGTATTGTAAGAGGTGACTGAGTAATATCAGAATGTATAAGAAAACAAGCTCAGGAGTGTCTTTTAAGCTAAAGGCAACTGTAAGGTGCAGAAAAGGCAGACCACTTCAGAGAGGATTAACTTGTTAATCGATGGAGTACGATGGAGTATTCTTCTTGAGCGTGAAAGTTGACAGAGTAAACACAAACACCATAGACTTTCTGTTAAGAAACACACTACAGAGAGAATTTATAAATGTAGCAGACAGGTAGTTAATAATTTCCAGTCTTCCATTAAGACTGTAGAAGGCTAGGCTAAATTAGTAGAAATAGCCAACAATGATAAAATAAATTTGCAGAAATGGCCGAAACTAGAAATACAACTACTTAGTAACAGACTTTCTTAAAATATTACTTTTTAGGAATATGTTTTATTTTTGCAGGTACAATACTATCTAGATTTTTAAAATGAAATGAAATTATCAACTTTCACACTTATAATTTTAAATCAATTGCTGTAGAAAATTAAACCAGAATAAATAATATAATAAAGTAGAAACGCATTTAAAAAATACTGACGTATAATTTTCACTAAAAAATTTTACAAATAGTTTTTTACCTGTACAATAATAATTCGTCGACAGTAATAGAACAAATGCGAAATTCAATTTCGAGCTTTGTTTACAACTCCATTATTTAAGGCAGAAGCGGAAATGAGGCAGGTAAAAGCGAATCAAACCCTAACTTACATTCTGACTACTGTTCTCTTCTTATTTAACTTAATTTACCAAATTATAATAACAATAAAATAACAACCATTAGAGTGATGCAGTCATCAAAGACAACATCGAGAACTATTGAGACAAAATCAAGCCAGCGAGCAAAACAATATATTTGAATAAATGTAATTATAGCAACTTAATTTCTATTCTTATTTAAACTATCATTATATAAACTTGTAACTTAAGTTTATTTACAAAAAAGCTAAAGCACATGCTTAAATGCAGCTATTTCAGTAGTTAACTTCAATAGGCTACAGATTTAATAGATATGTTAAGTTAAAATAATTTGATAAGTTAAGTTAATTAGAAGTTTAGCTCTTTTTAAAATAAAAAATAGCATCGTATTACTGACAGTGCAGTATAATTAGCTAAAATATTTTATCTCGAAATTACTGATTTTTCACTTATTTTATTTGAGAATTACAGCTGCTGCATTAGACTTCAGGCTTTTAAAATTTATTTCCGGTCTAATCATTTATCATTTACGTATCCGATTAATTAATATGGATGGATATATTTAAATCATTAAAATATGTATTTCTAAATGTCTAAATAGATCATGTTGTGCGTTAGGAAACAGCATTCAATTTTTAAATGGCTGTTACTAAAGTCCTGGTATAGACGCTGAGAGCTGATCATGCAGAGAGCAAAATCTCGAACATTGAAGGGACTGATAAATGATAGCATAGCTAATTAATTGACTAAATAGCTCATGATATAATGAATGTATAATGAAGGTATAATAATAAAAAAGCTGGTAAAGCTAAGGTTAACGTCAGTTTCCTCACTCGAAAGCAATGTCAGTGACGGGCGAGCCCAGGATTTGAACCCACACATACTGATCCGCGGTCGAGTGTCTTACCGACTTCGCCACTGGCTCCAGCCAGCGGCGAAGCATAATGATGGTATCTTCTTCTTCAGTGCACTGCCAAGTGGCAGGTTCAAGGTACATATTCATACTCAATGTCTGTTTTCTCGCTCCATAAGAGCACTCCCTAGATCAACAAGTTAATCGCTTCACAAAATCTATGCCTTATTCATACCTTATGTAGCCTATAGCTTGGGAAAAATATGGCTTCTAAGGTGATATCCCGTTGCCTTCCTAATGACGGTATAGCGATGGTGTAATGATGCAATGATGGTTCACATTAAATTTTAAATGATCATATACTATCTGAGATAATAATTTCACTAAAATGTGGTATAAATTTATTGAATTTATTGTAGTTAATTTTAATTTCACACAAATAATGAAAACATCAGAATGCGCATTTTTTTAAATCCTTACTTTCTCTCCAGTGGCTTAGGGTTAGGGTTAGGTCAAAAAACTCAAAACGCCATATTAATTAAGCAAATATCGTTATATTTTTTTATTTTATACATGAGATGTCTTCAGAGACCCCTGGCTGGGATTATGACCGACGGCCTCCTTCTTATACAAACAGCTTGCTAACCAAAAGACAAACCAATATGGACAGATTGCCATGACAAATATACAAGTCGTCAGTTGCTGTCAGGCTGACAACTCTGCCGTTATTTTTTCAAAATAGTTAAAATACGTTATTTACTCGATATATAACGGTTTTATTTGAAAACAACACGGGATACGCTATTCTTTGTTCAATTGTTGTCGCTCCAGGTCTTATCATTGCTTAGCCCTGATGAACTGTTGAACCCAGGCTGTTCATTTTGATGTCAAATAGGTGCGGTCTCGTTTAGAACTGTATGTAATGGTCTCGTTTAGAACTCTGTATAAACGGTAAACTGTAACAGTACAGTTGCTCATTTCACTACTCCTCTCTCTCTCTCTCTCTCTCTCTCTCTTTATCTCTCTTTCTCTTCCTGTCTCTCTGTCTCTGTCACTCTCTCTCTCTTCCTCTCTCTCTCTCTCCCTCTCTGTCTCTCTCTATATCTCTCTCTCTTTCTATCTTCCTCTCTCTCTCCCTGTCTCATTTCTATTTTATCTCTCTCTATTTCTCTCTCTCTCTCTGTCTTTTTCTCTTTCTCTCTTTCTCTCTTTCTCTCTCTCTCTCTCTTCTCTCTCGTCTCTCTCTCTCTCTCTCTCTCTCTCTCTCTCTCTCTCTATCTCTCTCTCTATCTATCTATCTATCTATCTATCTATCTATCTCTCTTCTCTCTCTCTCTCTCTCTCTCTCTCTCTCTCTCTCTTACTCTATCTCTTACTCTCGTGTCAAGTCTCATTAATTTGACCACTAGATGTCTCACGCACACATACCTTTCTCATACATTTCCCTCAGCTCTCCAAATCTCCGTTATTGTCGGATATCAATATTAATTGCAATATTGCCCTTTGTAATACGTGAAGTAGATTTATAAAGCTGCATGTCAGTGCTGGTGCATTACTGGAACCTTCCGCACTTTGAACTTTGAACCAATCAGTACCAGTGAACCACTTTCTCTAAGCAGCATCTTTAGCCCGTCTCGCTTCTTTTGTTCTAGACACTCAACAGCTTTCAGCTTTAATCATCAGAGATCTGTGTAATATCAGATCCATGGCATTAATGCTAATAATATGAAATTATTCTCACAAATACTCAGCACTTATAAGAGCTCGAAATAGTATATCGCTACCGATATCGTACAATCAATAATAAGATATCGTGGCCTCTAACGTGCAGTAGATTAGATATCGCTGCCGATAATATTGAGTCGAGTCGACAAGAAATCATGGCCGATATCATATTAGCCAGCAGTCAGGTGGACAGGTGGTTCATCGGTTGAGCGTCTAGACGCATCCTAGAACTCAGTGACGCGTGGCGATGAGCGTCTGTTTCAAAGCCTTTATTACTTGTAGTGGAGAGAGTGCGTGAAATTCGAAAAATCTCCTTACTGCCTTTGTTCCCGTTCTAACGGTAGAGCTGTGGGTTCATGTAGTTCTAATGGTTTCGATTATTTTCTGTCAAGTAAAAGGTCCATGGCATAGATTTCTATGAAGGGTCTATTAGCTAACGAGAGCCCCATCGACCATTCAATTGTTTTCTTCAATTCATTGATTGGATGAGGAGATTCGGTATTCTGAATTAGCTTCTCGACTGTATATTTGAAGGCTAGTGGGATTAACAGTTAATAACCGTTAAAAGGTACAAGTGAAATATGATGACATCCATTGCTTTAAATATCGTATGTTTAGGCCTATATACTATTATGCGCTCTCTCTCTCTTTCTCTCTCTTTCTTTCTCTGTCTCTCTCTCTCGCTCTCTCTCTCTCTCTCTCTCTCTCTCTCTCTCTCTCTCTCTCTCTCTCTCTTAGTGCACGTAGAAGCCTAGACTAAACGAATAGAAACCTGTTGTATTATACCATTATGCAGTTGAGTGAATTACATGTTTGTATATAACTACTACATCTAGCAGCCCTGTGAATTCTCGAGATATTACTCTATGATCTGCTCTCCCAATCTTCGAACCCATGTCATCGGCTTTGACAATTCCCAACTAAAAGTACAATTTAAAAATGTCCAAAGAAAGGACATTTAGACTGAAAAACTGGCTGAGTTAATGGCATAGTCTGTTAGGAACTTTCTACGGACCGCTGGTGAGATTTTTGTCACATTATTTTAATACGACGAAACGATCGTGTCAGTGAGGATAAATTCTAAACGCATCTCATTCACACGACGGCGTCACAAAAGCCTTTGTTCTGTCTCACTTGTCCCCAGCACATGTTCACATTCTAGGGCTTCCATCAACTAGAAACCTCTAGCAGCTGACGCTTGAAATTTTCGTCAATACTTGAATTTACGTACATATTTATTTATTTTAATTTCTGTGAATTTCTTGTCTGCAGAAGATTTAAATATTCTAGGCCTATACGGGGAGGAACTGCCTTGCATTGCATTTTGTTGTATTATATTGTATTACATTGTATTGCATGTGGATTCATTTTAATGTTGTAGTTTAGAAAAACTTGAAAGATATTATGGAGTGGACCATGAATAGAATGTAATTTTTACTGAGCTGGTGGCAAGTTAGCAGTTTGTTCGTCAGTGGATCACTAAAAGCAGGGTTCCAATCCAATACTTTCCCCTGCACTGATCTGCTTTCGAGCAGGAAACTGACGTTTATCTTGGCATTAGCTGTTAGCATTTACCTAATAATTTTATGAGCTAATATTTTAATAATTATTACGTTATAGTTACTAATATGTGAACTGTTATAGTTTTCAATAAATAAATATTTATGTTATTATATTTAATAATGAATGAGAATATTGCCATGATATGCTGAAACGGACTGCAAGATGTGAAAATTTAGAAATTCAAGAATTCGATGAAATTATTTTAAACTGCATCCCCATCTCTAAACTTCCATTCAATTATATTTTCTAACATGATTTATATCTTCGCAATTCTTTCAAAAATTTAATGTCTTTCGGATTTGTAAGATATTGATTCTTATTTTAAAACGAAGACCATTTTCGTATATAGATTAATAATATTGCTACACGACCGTCTGCTTTATATCATTTTTGTTAACATTCGTGATAAAATCCACTTTAAACACTGCCATTGGTTTTTAGAATTAAGGTTTAGGCCCTAAGTAAACTTGGGCAGTGATGGATCCTGAAAAATCAAACGGTGCAAAATGTTACTAAATCAAGGGCTAGAAGTCATCGATTAATCAATCAATTAATCTACTAATTAAGTAGTTAATTAATTAAGAGTTGAACCAATCGACTTAATTATTACTTATTCTAATCTCTACTCATCTGTAACCCTGATGCGGCTATTATTTAATTATTATTTATTCTATTCTTTAAGCAGATGTAACTCTGCACTTGTTATTATTTAATTATTATTTATTCTAATCTCTGCACAGCTGTAACCCTGATGCACTTGTTGGCACTTGAGCCCACGAGGGGCAGAGCTTGTCGCGCACCTGTTGAGTGCTTGAGCTTCAACGAGAGAACGAGAGAATAAATAAAGCGTCACATCTGACGCAGCAGCCGCTGCCTAGAACAGCTGTTTCTGAAACAAACTGCAACTGAAGCTAGCAGTTTCTGCTTCAACTTCTGTTCAAGAGGTTTATACCTCAGTGCAAATTTACTATAAATATATATTTAACGATGCTGCGATAATCTGCTGCTTCATTAGCTGCTGTGACAAGCTGCTGCGGCATCAACTGATGTGACAAGCTGCTGCATCAGCTGCTGTGACGAGCTGCTGCATTAGCTGCTGCGTTAAGCTGTTATTGTTGGTCTGTTTCCTGTCAGTGACGAGTGATGCGTCATCCAGTGATGTATTTTAGGACAGGGGGGTTTCCAAAAGTTGAGATAGACATAGCATGGAGATAGCATAGAGATAGCTTAGGAGATAGCATAGAGATAGCTTAGGAGATATCATAGAGATAGCTTAGGAGATATCATAGAGATAGCTTAGGTGATAACATAGAGATAGCTTAGGAGATATCATAGAGATAGCTTAGGAGATAGCATAGAGATAGCTTAGAAGATATCATTGAGATAGCTTAGGTGATAACATAGAGATAGCTTAGGAGATAACATAGAGATAGCTTAGGAGATATCATAGAGATAGCTTAGGAGATATCATAGAGATAGCTTAGGAGATATCATAGAGATAGCTTAGGAGATAGCATAGAGATAGCTTAGGAGATATCATAGAGATAGCTTAGGAGATAGCATAGAGATAGCTTAGGAGATATCATAGAGATAGCTTAGGAGATAGCATAGAGATAGCTTAGGAGATATCATAGAGATAGCTTAGGAGATAGCATAGAGATAGCTTATACATAGCAAAATGATAACTCTCATAGACATAGCATAGAGATAGCATAGAGCTGGGTTACGTCAGCACGTGACACACCTGCTATTAATCAGGCGTCACGCAGGTGTCGAGTTACATGTGATCTGCTAGACAGAGAGCTCTCGAGAATAGCTTCTATACCTCTCCTATCAACAGACCTCTTCTAGGCTGCCTGTAGGCACGTCCATCTCAGCCTCTGCAACCTGTGCCTGGCTGGAATCAATCAATCAATCAATAAGAATTTAACGTCCGGTTCCTCCCCATATGTCAGGGACGTCAATGCAATTGCATTGTACTTCTAAAGTTTTCTCAATTTCTTATCTTTGATTAAACAATTTCATTTTATAGAGCTGTAAAGCCAAGGTTAACGTCAGTTTCATCTCTCGTAAATGACATCAGAGTCAGGCGAGGCCAGGATTCTAATTTTGATGATTTTAGGATTTCATTTAGGAAAATGAAATGTAGAGATACGTGGGGTCATTATATACCACGGACCTGCCAGTAAGCAGTTCACTAGGAGAGTGGGATCTTCAAAAAGAATCAAAAATCTTCGATAAATTAACTATCAAAAATAGATCAATCTCAACCATATTTACGATTGATTTTTCGTTAAAACAATTATATTCGACGGCTTTGTTAGTCATTTCGACTAAAGAGTAAATACAACGACTCCACTTCACCTGCTTTAAGTAAACCGTTTCCTCGTCAATACTCCTAGTCCTGTTAAGCTAAATGACAAATCGTTCTCCCGGAGTCGAACCGTTTTATCGATTGTGTTCAAATAATCGCTTCGCCGAACTTCAAAGCGAAGCCGCATGTCCGACTTGGCTACAACCGTGTAGATGATCGATTCCCAGTTTTCGTCCTGCAATGGAAAAGCCAAAGTCACTGCAGTCAATGCTATGGATCAGGGGATGCCGAAGCAGTTCTTAATTGCTTTAAATGCCGAAATTTGAGTCGGTTTCTTGACCGAATGCTATATTTATTTATTTATTTATTGCTTTATTTCAAGAATAATAACCCATGTATGAATCTTACACATGCATCAAAGCAACAAGAATCAGAAAAGCTAATTTGTAGTTCATAAAGAAGGTTATGAGATATTGTCAAAGGGCTGGATCGCTTTGTTCCCGCAATTATCATTTGACGCTCTGTGATTCAATGAAGTTGCTATAAATAGAAAAATCTAAATCTACTTTTCTTTATAATTTCTCTTTTCGGATGCGCAGGTATAACGTAAGTCAATACTATATCATTAATAAGTTTAACTCTCTAACAACACGTAGATATAATTCAAAATCTATTATAAGTTTAAATCTTTAAATGCACGTAGATATAATGCAATTGAACTTGTCAGATCATGATCTACATAGTCTGCGGATCGTTGCCTCGCATGAAGCTCGCCTAATTAAATCTCATTTCTCTTTTCTAACGGACCTGCCAGCCGGTCGACATGTGCGTGTGCAGAAACCGTTACCATTGTTCTATTGAGAGAACAAGAAACAAGCTGCGCCGTCGCAGCACCAGATGCTGGCGGTTAGTTCAGGTTAAAATCTCAAACTTAAAATTCCATCTCAAAAGAGATCTCAACTTAAAGCTATAGAGCTAAGTTTAACGCCCGTTTTCTTATCACAAGGGACACTGACAGAGACTGACTAGAACCTGATTCCTGACTGTCACCTGATTCCTGACTGTCACCTGATTCCTGACTGTCACCTGATTCCTGACTGGCACCTGATTCCTGACTAGCACCTGATTCCTGTTTTTAAATGCTTGCAGATAGTTTAGTACACTAGCACATTTTGTCGATTTAAGAAGACTATCAAATTAAGTGCTGTAATTTATAACATTACTAGAGTATGCGATGCAGTAGCGTTACCGAATTTAGATCCTAAGTCAGATAGTGAAAGATTGTATTGATTAATCATAACTCTACAAACACCATCTCGCTCAATGAGGAGCAATGATAGAGCGAGTGCAGCGAACTTAAAGCAGACGGCCACAACATCGTCACTTGGCTGGATCCAGTGACGATGTTGATAAGACATTCGACCGCGGATCAATATGTGGGCTCAAATCCTAGGCTCGTTCGTCACTGACATCGCTTTCGAGTGAGGAAACTTACGTTAACACTAGCTTTAGCTTTATCGAAGAGCCCTGCGGATCGGATCGGGGATAAATCTTTAGTGAACTAGCGGGTGACGCAGCAGACAGTCAGACGACATTAGTAGCAGCGTCAGCTCCTTGGTAAAGAAAGGGATGCAGGATTTAAAAGTCCATTGTTCCAGGAGTCCCTTTAAATATCGGTGATGTCGTACAGACTGGCATTTAAATCCACACATGACAGACTATAGGAGGTGTCTAGAGTTCACCTATTAGATAGAGCGTGGATTTCATTAAATATTTACTGAAATTCATTAGTATTCATCTTCGATCAAGTGGAATTCATTAAAATTCTTCGTTTATCTAGTGCAATTCATTAGAATTCATCTACGATCAGATTGAATTCACTAGAATTCATCAAAATAAAGTGAAATTCATTAGGATGTACGAATAAGCATTTACAATTCATTTAAATTCATTGACTATAAAGTAGCATTCATTAGAATTCATCAATAAGCAGGTGGAGTGGATAAGGTTTCATTAATTTTCAAGCTGGTAAGTGATTGAATATTATTTTAAAATTTTCAACATTATATTTTAATTTGCATGTTGTTTTAAAATTTAACGTCCCGGAATTAAAATAATTATATTACAGTAAAGTTTATAATATTGAAAAGCTGGATTTGACATCAGCTTTCGGCTTTCTTAAAGCAAGTCATCGGTTGAAATATTATGCATTGAATATCATTGAATATTATGCATTATGCATGTCCGGTGTTCTGTTTCCGATTTTTATAGAAGAAACGTTGGTATGCTCCATAATTCTATGGACTTATATGCGTTACTATAAAACTGTTATATGCTAGGAATCATATTAAACACTATTAGGCTAAGATTAACTAGGGACCTATTGGCACTCATATTAAACACTATTAGGCTAAGATTAACTAGGGACCTATTGGCACTAGAAATTAGCTAAATAATGGCATTAGCAATTAGCTAGATTTTAACACTCGAAATTGGATTTTAAAATCAGAAATTAGCTAGCTATTAACACTTTAATTTAGCAAAATAGCTACATTCGAGCTTAATTAAACATGTCCGGTGTTCTGTTTCCGATTTTTATAGAAGAAACGTTGGTATGCTCCATAATTCTATGGACTTATATGCGTTACTATAAAACTGTTATATGCTAGGAATCATATTAAACACTATTAGGCTAAGATTAAATGCTATATCTTTACTGGCTGGACCCAGTGGCGACGCCGGTAAGATATTCGACAGCGGATCAATATGTGCGGGTTCAAATCCTGGGCTCTCCCGTCACTGACATCGCCTTCGAGTGAGGAAACTGACTTTAACCTTAGCTTTACCAACCCAATTGAACTCGTGCTACCTGTTTTACCTACTATTTTTTCGTTAAACTTCTTAATGTTTGATGTTTAAAATCTGGTAAATCTAATGTTAACGTCAGTTTCCTCACTCGAAAGCGATATTGTTTAATAGAGTAGTCAATTAATGTTTAATAGAGAAGGCCTATATCATGCAAAGGCATCTCCACACTTTACAACAGTTACGTAAGCCTTCAGCAAAACAAGCAATATGCAATAAAATGCACATGATAACAAGCACCAACATATCAGAAAACTATAATATATAGCATAGTTTAAGTGTCAAAATCTTAGATAAATTTAAATTCATCGTCGAGTAGACAGAAAGGATTTCGCAAAAGATGCGTTTAACATTCTATTTAAAGCTATGATAAGTTATCCCAGCCGCGCTGATCTGATAGTAAAATCTCGGACATTCACTGGACTGGCTATACGGAAAATGATCTAATTGCCTAAAGGTTAAAACATGTGGTATTAAAAGTGATAGGTATCAACATAGTTGATCATTTCACTATAATGCGCGTTTACGTTTTAACCTTTTAATAATCTTTCTTTTTCAGATATCTAAACAATACAATAGAATGCCCAAGACTCAAATTCACCACAATGGGAGCTGATGATACACTCAAAGCCAATCCTGGTCAATCCTCTCCACTGCTGGACGAATGCCACGACAACTGGACCTGGAACCCTACCGATAAATCACCGGATGTCCATCTCTCAGGACTCAGAAACGAAATCGTCCACTTCCATCCGAACTGGAGTAACGGGACGGCAGGAGTCCGTGGAACGCGTCCTCTCAGGAGAGATGGAGGAATCCACTACTGGGAAATCCAGATCAGCAAGCGGTTGTTCGGAACAAGCATGATGTTCGGGATAGCCACGGGAGAGTCCCGACTCCACGTGGACGCCTTCGTCAATCTTCTGGGAGAGAATGAGAACAGCTGGGCGCTGTCGCACAAAGGTCTGCTGTGGCATGACGGCAAATGTCGTCAGTACACGACCCAGTTCAAAGAAAACGAAACGACGACGATCGGACTTCTGTACGACGGACGGCAGGGCCTGCTGTCCTATTACCGTGACGGGATAAACCTAGGGGTGGCGTTCAGCGGCCTGAACAACCTAGGTGATGTCGATCTCTACCCGGCCGTGTGTTCCACCGCCGCGAAGACGGAAATGATCCTCGTGCGAACTTTGAGAAACTTTACCAGTCTAGAAGATCGATGTCGGGCGGTGGTTGTGAGTAGGCTGAGGAAGGCGACGGATTGTGATCTTCTGCCTCTGCCTCAGAAGCTGAAGGATTATATCAGACAGGCTAGGCAGTTCTCGGTGAAGCAGCCACCCAGTGAGGCCGACAGAGATGGATTTCATCTGTTTGGAAGTCATAGGTTCATTAATAGTGATATGCCTTTCTTTAGAAAACGCGTCATGCAACGGTTTATATGTTGATGATTAGTGTGTTTATTTGAACACATTTATTTAATTAAATTAATGTTAAAATTTTGTATTTATTTTAAGAGATTGGCTGGTGGTCTGGTGTAGGACAGAGAGGATTTGAGACAGTCTATTTGTATCCCGACCGTGGTTAAACTGGGATTCAAGGGAGGATGATGATGATGATGAATGTTTAAATTTATTTATTAGTTTAGCTGTTTAACGTTCAATGTTTCATCTCGATTTGATGTTTGAGACGATCTCGACTGAGACATTATCCAGAAGTCTTGTGGAAGTCATGGTGTGCTACCATGTAAACGTTTAATCCGTCATCTCTAGTCATACATTGTGTTTATATTCCTCTGTGACGTCCTCATATAGTTAGAAACGGACATTAAATTTCATTGTATCAAGTATTTGCTTAGGATTCATACCTTATGTTATTAATTGTGCTTAAATTTCATTCGGGTGCTCTTTTTCAGTGGTTAAATTGGCCTAATAGAAAATCTGCCAATGATGCGATTTTGACAAATTGAAAAGCCAGCTATAGTGATGACCTTCAGAGGATAGTGTATGGAGCAATAGTAGAAAATGCTAGAAATGCACGCAGAATAAAAGCGCAAAATTATTTATAAAAATAAAAAGTTACGCAGATTCATTTTAATGAAATTAAATTAAGTTATAAAACTGAAATATGACGACTAGGGTCCAAGGGGGTGGCGATCATAGCCTATCACTTCATTCATTCAAAAACTAACAAAACCGTTGTACGATTAAAACATGGTCATAAAAATTTTCTGTTCCCAAAAAATTTCTGGATTCGCCTCTGAGCTAAAAATAATTTTCTTTGCAATTTTGATTGATAATTAGATAGCATTGGCAATTTCTCGAATATAGTAAAATCACAAAATGACTTATTTAATGTTTGTCATAACCATGAAGCAAAGTCTAACGCCAGATTTTTCCTAAGAACTGAACACGACTCCCGGCACGATATGAAATGATTTCATACTGCTTCCGGTTTTATTCTACGGTGCGATAGGCATCATATGAAAGACTTCCTCCTAAAATCTGTAGCGCCCAAGCTCTACCTTATCTTTTCCATCTCTCTTTTCCATCCAGTGTCCATGAGTTGCTACCTGCGCCTAAACCTCCTTTTCTGTAATTCCCTTTACTATGGACCGATTTTCTGGATTTTGGAATTTGCACCTTTTTTGGACCTTCCTTTTGATTGCCGGCTTGAATTTGTCTCAATAGTGCTCGATGTTGTCATTGATGACTGTAGCACTCTAATTGTTGTTATTATTGTAAAGTTTATTCCCGTTTAATAGGGATATATTCTAGACGGTATAAAGCTGAAACTTTAATCTGTGACCTTCAGCCTTTCGTAATTGCTCTACCGAATTGGCCATGCAATCGGTTGGTGTTCTGAAAACCGATTTTTGCAGTGAACTTGTTACTTAAAATTTTAAGTCGGAGATAGTGGATATTTTATATGCTTCAGTTTCTTTATTATAAGGTCGTACGTAAAGATTCACATCATCCTAATGACACGGAAACGTTCGCATTACTTATTAGTGCAGTAAATAATTGATTACAAATTTAAAGAACCATAACCATCTATGATTAAATCTATTCTCTAGCCTACCTTTTATTGTACTAATTTTTGTAATGTCAAACCGTCCAATGAAATTGAAGTAATACTGGTGTAAATGAGGCGAAAAATTTGTGGCCTTTGAAAGTAGGATGAAACAAAAGCGAATGGTAGATTTATTAACTGTAATCTACTGATTAAAGACTCGCAATTAATACACCGACTTCATTATAAATCCGTTCATTTAAAAACATTTGATACCCTTGAAATGAAATGGAAGAAGAAAAGAGAAACCCTTCATTATACAAGATCCTGCCTTTCTTACTTTAACTTAGTAAATTCTTGAAATGGACTATCGTTGTCAGACTCTACCGTTGCATAATTTCCGGCGTCTGTGTTTCTATTGCTATTTTAAAAGGAATTCCAGGATATTTTCTGATTATACCTGTATTGCGTGGCGCCAGTTGGTTAAAAATGTCCAGTCTCTACTCTGAGAGATTTCGTGTAATATCTTAATGGCTTGGGGCTTATAAATCAAAGTTATCGTAACCGACTAACTTTAAACAATATTTAAAGAGAGAAAGTTCTATATATTTGACTTGGTCTTGAGATCCGTCAATGGCCACGAAGGTGATTATGACGTAGGGTATGACACAATTTAATATTATGACGTACAATATAACATATATGTCCGTTTCCTCATCCCTGGATAAGGAAACGGACGTTAAGTCTTTATTATTATTATTTTTATATACTGTATATTTATATTTGCGTATAAATATTTGTCGTATAGAACAACATTTGCAGGTGATTTGTGCATTTTCTGCAGTCACAATTAGGCATACATTGCATGTGAATATGTATTTAAATATTTGTGACAATATGCATAATATTTTGTATCGCGTTGAATGTAAAGAAAATAATATTTAAAGATGATGCGTAAAAACTTTTAATTTTTATGTTTTACTTCATCTATTTTTACTCAGAAATGCATTTATTTTTATTTCATGTACTTGTAAAAGCTACAAAGCTAAGTTTATCGTCTGTTTCTGCAACACAAAATATACTGGCAAAGACGGTCCGGTAGGGATTAGAACCGATGGCCTCCTGTTTCTCTGACAATCAATTGGGCCGTCCTACCGGTAAAATACGTTTTTATAATACGTATGTTTCGATTTTGTATTTTATCATCTGTACTGTGACTAAAATATAAATATTTGTCTCACTGAGTGTACTCTAGTCAACCCTGTATCATAACGCTCTTTGTATTGTATATAATACTACTATCTAATAATACTACTATCGCATATTTATATTGTATAGTCAAATTTTGAACGCTTTTCGTTGTATGCATGTACATAGTACAATTATTATATTTATTTATTTCAACTGCCAATTCAACGCAATCTCAATTTCTTAAGATTGCGTTGAATTATAGTTGATAACAATTTTGTGTATTTTAAAAAGGTTTTATTTAAAGATTAATGTTATACAGATTCATACTGTATATTTTAACAAGTAATTTAGCTTAATGAGTCATTTAATTTAAAGAGGAATGTAGGCCTAATTATCAGAGCTACTATGTTTTCTAGTTTTTATTTAAAACCCTAGAATACCCAACATATTTTTGTCTACGAATTTACCCAAGTGGGGGTCCGACTGGACCCTAAAAATATGATTTAAGGCAATTAGGGCTAATTATGATATAAATAATCATTCAATAGATATCTAAGAATATATATGTTATAGTAACTTGAAAAGTATAAAAATAAGAACGTCACAAATATACATGACAAATGTTCCCAACTGTTCCCAAATGTTCCCAACTACCTATACAGTCTAAAGAGTAATGAAATTTGATTTGAAGTCTACTCCATATCTATTGCTTTATGAAAATATAATACAGCTTAACTAGAACCTACGTTTGTCCATTCATCTTGCACGTAAATTATCTGAACTGTTAGAAAACGCTGCTCTTTACTGTTGATCATCAGCACACTTGTTACATGTTACACGCGATTCTGCGTGGCTATGCTCTTTGCATACTGCTGGTTTACTGAGATTGCGCTGCTTCCATACAAGTTACAATTACTTACATGTAATTGTAACTGTAATCTAAGCTCATCTAATTGTGATCATCAGTGGCAAAGCCTAGTGCGAATCGTGAACTTTGCACTGTTTATTCTCTCCGGTCTTACGCATAGTCCACATCCCCTCCCCCCTCTCCCCTCTCCCAGTGGCCAAATCAATGGCCGCTGTAGAAGCATATTGTACATGCACATACCAACAAAGTCATGGACGCACAGCAACTGATCACTTGTATTGATGTCATTATAACAAAAATGAATCATTGCATTCTAGGGTTTTATTTAACTCAATACAATGCTCAGATTTACTGATTTGTTTGGTCTACTTATTTATTCCGCGTAATTTTTACAAACACTAGTTATTTAGTCATTTATACTAGTTACTCTATTTTGTTTTAAAATGGTTAAGTGGATCTACAGGTATAATGAATATTATACAAAAAGCTACAAAACGGTTTAAAGTCTGTTTTCGCATCACATAGGTCCAGTCAGAGTTACCGATTAATAAGATTTTAATTTAAACTATACAGGCTTAGTATTTTCGCTGGAATTTCCATTGCTTAAAAACTTCCATTCATTTGTTCATTTCAGTGCCATACAGTTGCAACATTGTGTCATTACATTGTGTCACAACACTATTTCATTTCATTGTGTCAGAACACTGTATCATAACGTTGTAT
Organism: Enchytraeus crypticus; assembly: GCA_905160935.1. NCBI lineage: Eukaryota > Metazoa > Annelida > Clitellata > Enchytraeida > Enchytraeidae > Enchytraeus > Enchytraeus crypticus. The sequence goes on from CAJHZI010000527.1 coordinate 244,363, forward strand.
CATAACTTTGTATCATAACAGTGTCATATCACTGTGTCATAGCACTGTGTCATAACACTGTCATAACAGTGATAACACTGCGTTATAAGAGAGAGAGAGAGAGAGAGAGAGAGAGAGAGAGAGAGAGAGAATATACTTTATTTCATATCAACTCATGGATATACTTGTACAACACACGGTTTAATGTACTTAATATATAACATAGGCTACAACATTCTGTCAAAACACTTTCGGCCTATACTGACATGCCACTGGCTGGAGCCTGTGGCGATGTCGGTAAGACACTCGACCGCGGATCAGTATGTGCGAGGTTCAAGTCCTGGACTCGCCCGTCACTGACATCGCTTTCGAGTGAGGAAACTGACGTTAACATTGGCTTTTTTATCTCTATGTCATGCTACTCAATTATATTTATTTTCATGTATCTATTTATCTACATGTATTTCGTTTCATGCATCTACACGTATTGCATCGAAAATGGTACAATGATAGAAAACGGTGTTTTGTATTCGTATAAATTTGTGCAGGCCGTTCAGTGCAATTACTAATAAAATCTAATATTATTTTGCTGTTGCTTTGATTTAAGTTAGATCTCTCTCTCTCTCTCTCTCTCTCTCTCTCTATCTCTTAATGCACTGCCTAGTGGCAGGTCCATGGTATATAACGCCTCCACTCATCTCTATCCTCCGTTTTCCTCATTGTATCCACATACGAGTGGATATTAATTTAAATCATCTACAATATTCCTTTTGAATTGCAATATTCTTGGGGGATTCAGCTTATGACGAGGTGGGACCCCTATAGGCCTTCCTTCTGGTAGATATCAGAGAGTAATTTCAACAAATTCACCTCGGTCTCTTACTCCTGTGTCATTTCAAAACGCAGTCGATCATGGTTCACTTGAGAAAACTAGTTTAAGTTGCTCGTGTTAAGTGCTATATGAACATATTTTTGATAAAGGCAAAGCCCTTCCTAACACAAAATGTAAGTCTTCGTCTGGCAGAAACAAAATTTCTCTGCGGACTGCTAAACCTATTTCAAACCACTTTAAACACCAACTAAATTTACTGTAGTGTAAGTTAATATTAAAATTCACTGTACCGGTTGGATGGCTGAATGGATGACATGCTTTCAAGATAAGCAGGGGCCATCGATCGGTTCGAATCCTTCCCGGTCCGGCTAGGATTATGTCTTTGACACAGTGGTTAAAGTGGAAATTGAGAGCTAGAGGAACAGTCAGAAATTTGCGGGCCCTTGTAATTTATTAAAAGGTCTTCTAATTATTTAATATGGGCCACTGGCAGGGGAACGAACCTCGGAAAAAATGAGAGCTTCTGCCTCTTGCTACCTCTTGGAAGAAATCTCTCAGTAGAAATCTACCTCTTGCTGAGTATGAGGTAGATTTGAGAGTAGGAATATATACATCCTAATCGACACATTGAAAAATACTAGAGGAGAGAGAGAGAGAGAGAGAGAGAGAGAGAGAGAGAGGAGAGAGAAATAAAATATATATACTTTATATATAGAGATGAGAGATATATATATATATATATATATATAGAGAAGAGAAGCGATAGAGAGAGAGAGAGAGAGAGAGAGAGAGAAGAGAGAGAGAGAGAGATGAGAGAGAGAGAGAGAGAGAGAGAGAGGAGAGAGAGAGAGAGAGAGAGAGAGGAAAAGAGAAAGAGAAATATCGAGGGATCGAGAGATAGAGATAGGTATAGAGGGAGAGTGAGGGAGAGAGAGAGAGGAATAGGGACAGAGAGAAAGATAGAGAGAGACAAAGGGAGAGTTAAAGGGAGAGAGAGTGAAACAACTCGATCTTGCATGGATTCCGAATGTGGAAGAGCAATGATCGAATTTATCTACTCTATAAGGTTAATTAATATCACTGTAACTACAGTATGTACAGTATGTAATAATGTAGACCTAAGTATGTGTCATCGGTGTAGTTAACTTCAAAGAACTCTACAAGCACATTCATCAATACTGAAGTCTAAACGTACTCTTGTCAGATTTACGAAAATTCTGGTTAGTTACTAAACACATGACGGGCAAATGCTAAAGCAATAGTTCCTGTTCCATAATTATTGCGAGATAGTACAATTAAGATAATTGCAAAGGATAATGATTGGGGTATTCCTACAAAATTTCCCGTTTTAAAGTAAGCGTATAGGTTTATAATATTGAAATTAGCAAAAGTCAACCCCAAATTTCCTTATCTGATCTTCGTTAAGCAAAGCTTTGACGTAGGGCCTAACGATTTAATCGAGTTAATCAATTGAAGTGTGAGTTATATAAACAATTTGGTCATCGCATGGCAGCTACTTATATATATATATATATATATATATATATATATATATATATATATATATATATATATATATTAATATCTATTAACAATCACTAACTTTATTACTATTACTAGTCATTATTATATTATTATATATTATTATTACTAGTCATTCTAGAGTCGGTTAGCGTAATGCATGACAATTAAATCTTCTTAGGAAATTAAGTAAATATTAAGAAATAAAAAAAATTAAGTATTTGGTGTAATTTATCAAACAATAGAAACGCAAGGGGACATATTTATAAACTTAGTAGATTTATAAGTAGACTAGATTTAAGGAAATTTTTCTTTAGTCAGAGAGTTATAAACAAAGATATTTAAAATAGGTAGATATGGCATGACTGTTGTTTCAGCAATGCCAGTTTTGTAACAAGAGCGACTTGATTTCCAGAATACATTAATTGAAAACTACATTATTTATGCCTTTAAATAACGATCAGCTGATATTGTTTACCTCCGGCCAGCAAAATTAGTTGTTGGCATCTGTGCAATTCTTGAACTCAATGTTTATAATGGTTGAGATTGCCTTTGACACTTCTATGGTTTTTCTTTATTCTATGGTTTTAGCTTTTATAGTAAGACACATGGCTGATTATACAGGCCTGAGTAGAAAGTGTATTTTCTGGTTTTCACATTGATCGGCTATGTTCGGTTATATATTACGATCATTACCACTTAATGCTATTTTGAGTCAGTGCTTGGGCTCTAACATTTTTATTACACCTGGCAGTACTGTTTAAGAGAGTATTGTGGGAGTTTCGCTGGTTTTGCTCAATTTTTATTTTCTTAAAGATTTTTTTGAGGTTGAAACTTATATTAAAATGCTTTTCTGTTCTGCTTAATTATTTTCAGTCGCCTAACTACTGATAGTAAAAACACTAAATTGGAAATATTATGTCTATCTTCCGTTCCAAAGAATTTTTATGACTAATTTCTTTCAAAAGTGAAAGAGTTTTGTAGAAGCGGCTAAAACTCTTGTGATTATGAGTAGGTGGTTTTTGCGTGGTTAGGAATGAATGGGTTTTAGAGTTATTGGCTAAACCGCGAAGTAGCTTTTAAGATATTGATATAAATTGTATGTTAATGACACTTGACATATTTTGAGAATCGTTTCGAACGAATTAAGTTGCTTAGGTTGAATCTGTGAGTATGATTGATCAAGTGTTTAGGTAACATATTTTCTTCCATGCTAAAATAGCTTTGATGCTTAAATCGAGTCTCGAGGTACTATCGTTTTGAGGTCTGACAGGTCGGTTGTAATCTGGAAGGATACATTTATCTAATTTAGTATCTAATTAAATTATCTAGTTTAACTGATGATATGTTTTTGCTATTTTAGAAAGATATAGGTAATTACTCTCAGCTAAAGTGAAGCAAAATTGTGTAGGATAGAGATTTGGCAAAGTTTACTGTATCGTATTGGATTGAAGCGGTGTAACTAACTCTAAAATGGCTAAGAAGACATATGACCTTTTATTCAAACTTCTATTAATCGGAGATTCCGGAGTTGGAAAAACTTGCTTGTTGTTCAGGTTTTCAGATGACGCTTTCAACACAACATTTATCAGTACAATAGGTATGGTAAATATATATATATATATATATATATATATATATATATATATATGTATATATATATATATATATATATATATATATATCTCTGCCTAGTGGCAGATCCACATTGTATATTCCTTCTCTGAGCTGAGCTGCTTTTAAGCTCCATAGATCCTTCCATAGATCAAATACTTAATCTCTTCAAAAAAGATGCTTTATCCATGCCTTATGTAGCCATAGGCCTATATCCTTATGTAGCTATGCACTGGAAAAGTATGGCTTCGGAGGTGGGTTTCACATTATAATCCTCAGTTCTTGCTAACTTAATCGGCTCTTATGAGACGAACAATTAGTGGTTGGTCTATTGGTTGATCTATATATATATATGTATATATATATATATATATATATATATATATATATATATATATATATATATATAAGCCTATGTGCAAGACAATAATTATACTTATTATATGTAAATATTTAGATAAATATGTAAATTCCTAGATTAAAGTTTTGTAAGCAGTTTATTATTTTAATTTTTAGTTTGTGATAATTATTCTAAGTATTATAAAGAAATGAATGAATTTACAAATTGTATGTCTAAACTGCATGAGCGAGTGAATATGTACACAAATTTACTTCAACTTTCTGTACTGATGTTATTTGAAAATTTCTGTAAAATTTATTATGTATCTATTTATTATATTATTTTATTTCTTTCAGGCATTGATTTCAAGATCAAAACTGTAGAACTCAATGGTAAAAAGATAAAGCTACAAATTTGGTTAGTTGGCGGTCTCTGTAAGCATGTTAAGATAATTAAATATAAACAGCAATTAACTTATTCTGTTTTTGTGCCTTGTATTTAAAAAATTATTATATTATAAATGATCTTATTGTAAAGTTGCTGAGGGTAGTTGTGTCATATATATATATTTGATTAATTTTAGTTTATTTAAGGAATAAAATAGTTATTTTGCTTGAAAATAAAGTAGTTGTAAACAGTAACTAATGAAAATCATTGCTATTCAATTAACTTCTTGATTGATTGTGCTGCATATTTAAGTCAGCAACCTCTTTATTTTCACTAAGCAATGATTTCAAATTTTATCTGCGCATTCAATTGTTAGATTGATTCAGCTCTAGGTTGATTGATTAATCAATGGTTTGAGTAAATGATCAATTGATTTATCGATCAATTGTATAACTAATGAAGTGACTTAAGAACTGATTGATCTAGTGATTGATAGCTTAGTTATTGAATTGATTGATTGTTTAATATATTGAAGACTGACTGTGTTGTTGACTGAGCTATTATGCTATTTATTGACTGTTTGATTGTTTAATAGATTGATAGATTGACTGTGTTGTTGACTAATCCATTATTCCATTGATTGATTGTTTAATATATTGATAGATTGACATTGTTGTTGACTGATCCATCATTCCATTGATTGATTGATTGATTGTTTAATATATTGATAGATTGACATTGTTGTTGACTGATCCATTATTCTATTGATTGATTGATTGATTGATTGTTTAACTTATTGATAGATTGACAGTGTTATTCATTGATCTATTATTCCATTGATTGATTGATTGATCAGGGACACAGCGGGTCAGGAACGCTTTCACACAATCACGACCTCATACTACAGAGGAGCCATGGGAATCATGCTCGTCTATGATATCACGAGCGCTAAGACATTCGACAACATCAGCAAGTGGCTACGCAACATTGACGAGGTACAGTTCTGACGCATTGGTTCTAGCCTAGTTTTATTATCTTCTGCCTCTAGCCTAGCTTTATTATCTTCTGCTCTAGCCTAGTTTTATTATCTTCTGCCTCTAGCCTAGCTTTATTATCTTCTGCTTCTAGCCTAGCTTTATTATCTTCTGCTCTATCCTAGCTTTATTATCTTTTGTCTCTATCCTAGCTTTAAATATTCTGCCTCTATCCTAGCTTTATTATCATCTGCTCTAGTCAAAAGCTCTTTATATCTTCTGCTCCAGCCTAGCTTTATATCTTCTGCTCCAGCCAGTATATATGATATGATGATGTTTACAGTGTGTTTCTATGTGTTGTTTACAAGAGAGATATGATGTTTACAGTGTACTTACAGTGTGTTTCTATGTGTTGTTTACAGTGTGTTTACAGTGTGTTTCTATGTGTTGTTTACAATGTGTTGACTTGTGTGGCAGCATGCTACGGAAGACGTGGAGAAGATGATTCTGGGTAACAAGTGTGACGCTGAGGACAGGCGACAAGTTCCTCGTGCTCGTGGGGAAGCCGTAAGTCTTCCTCCTCTGAGATCTACTCGTAGAACCTTGTCGTAAACTGGTCCTTGAGACTTCTTTACAGGCTACCATTGTTTGCTTAAGTTGGCTTCGAATCTACAGTAGGACACTAGTCCGCTGTTACTGATTTTCATCTAGCAATTCAATTTAATTATTAAAACTTTTTGGAAGTTATTTTTAAATTCTTTTTGCATGCTTGTGTTTTATCATTTGTTGAGTTGCATTTCTGTTCTACAGTATATTAATCAATTGATAAAGTTTTCAAAATATATATAGTTGCATTAATTTAAAATTTAATTATTACTAGTTATCAAATTTATTTTATCTTTTCATTGGTTATTTTGTTGTTCTATTTTCTCAGATATCCAAGGAGCATAGAGTACCTTTTCTCGAAACAAGTGCAAAATCTAACATCAACGTAGAGAGAGCATTTATGGATCTTACACGGGCAATCTTAAATAAGGTTTGGTCTACCGCCTTCTTTTTCTTGCTTGCTTCAATTATGATACACAGCTTCAACTAGTTGATAACTTCTATATGTGTGTATACAATAAATTAGAGACTATCGATTTGAAATTTGCTAATGTTTATACATGTATAAACATTAGCAATTTTAAAATCGATAGTCTCTAATTTATTGTATGTTTATATTATTGTTAATAATTTATACAATAACATAAACATACAATACTTTATAATTTATTGTTTATACATACAACATACAATAATTTATAATTTATTGTATGCTAATGTTTATACATGTATAAACATTAGCAAATTTCAAATCGATAGACTCTAATCAATCAGTTAGATTACTTAGACTCTAATTAATCAGTTAGATTACTTAGATAGTCTCTAAGCACTCAGTTGATAAAACACACAATACATAAATTTTCAAATTTAATTTTATCTCTCAGTCTCTGCCACTGTCTTACATTCTCTTTCTCTTTCACACTTCAAACTTTATTTGTTTACCACAGTAACAAAAAATACAAATTAATTAGCAAATAAATAAATAAACAAGATGAAGAAGAGGGTTACTCTAAAATAGTCAAAAGCCTGTGAAGTGATACTCTATATCTCTCTCTTCTCTCCTCTTCTTTTGGTTTTTGGTTTTTGTACATGTATGTTTATATTTTTTGTATGGGTATATTTTTGTTTGTTAGTATGATTTTGTGTTTAATTATTTTTATGCGTATATATGGATCGTATATATGGATGATTGGCTAGAGCCAGTGGCGATGTCGGTAAAGTACTCGACCGCGGATCAGTAAGTGCGAGGATCAAATCCTGGGCTCGCCCGTCACTGACATCACTTTCGAGTGAGGAAACTGAACATTAACATTATCAGCTTTTTATATGCTTTTATGCGTATGTATTTGTTTATTTAGATGAGTATATCTACTTTGTTTATGTGAGTTTTTATTTGTTTATATAGTTGTATAGTTTCTATAAATGGTATTTATATAGTTTTTGTTTACTTTTTGTCTCGCAGTCTCCGAGTAAAGACCTCCACAACGCCGGTAGTCCACCGATAGACGTCAAAGCCTCGAGCGGAGCCTCTCGGTGTTGCTAGCGGTGGAGCCTTGCTGTGTTGCTAGGGGCGGAGCCTCTCGGTGTTGCTAGGGGCGGAGCCTCGCTGTGTTGCTAGGGGTGGAGACTCGCTGTGTTGCCAGGGGTGGAGCCTCGCTGTGTTGCTAGGGGTGGAGACTCGCTGTGTTGCTAGGGGTGGAGCCTCTTGGTGTTGCTAGGGGTGGAGCCTCTTGGTGTTGCTAGGGGTGGAGCCTCTTGGTGTTGCTAGGGGTGGAGCCTTGCTGTGTTGCTAGGGGCGGAGCCTTGCTGTGTTGCTAGGGGCGGAGCCTCTCGGTGTTGCTAGGGTGGAGCCTTTCGGTGTTGCTAGGGGTGGAGCCTCTCGGTGTTGCTAGGGGTGGAGCCTTGCTGTGTTGCTAGGGGTGGAGCCTTGATGTGTTGCTAGGGGTGTAGCCTTGCTGTGTTGCTATTGGTGGAGCCTAGTGTTGCTGCTAGAATTCTTACTCTGCGTGTGTGACTGTGTGCAGTTAATTTTTATGCGAATAAGCTTATAGCGCTTTTGTGCATTGATTATTCTATACCTAGGCGCAGTTTAGTTTTAATTTTCTGTCTCGAAAGAATGTCTATGATAGTGCTGGAACTGGAGTTGAACCCTACTCCTACTGATACACCGACAGACACCTAACCGATCATGCTACTGATTCAGTCTGGTTATGAGTGTATTGAGAGCCATAGAGCCGATGTTAACGTCAGTTTCATTTCTCGAAGGCGATATCAGTGATAGTTGAGCCCCGGATATACTGCTCCACGGCCTGATGTCTTACCAACATCGCAATTGGCTTCAGCCAATGTTGACTGAGTGTGTGTGTGAATGTGTGTGTGTTTGTGTAATACGTACAGATCTGAACGTGCTTCATTATATGTGTGCTTACGATAGCATGTATGTTTGATTTAATTCCTGTCTGTACATAGCGTTTAATAAATAAGTGTGGGTGTGTATATAACTGTAAATGCATCGCCGTCTCTGTTAATTCTATTGTTCTCTGTTAATTCTATTGTTATCGACACATGATTCTGAAGACATTTTCTAATTTGATACATTGGCTTTTCTGATGTGTCTTGCAGACTTCAATAATTTACATATACACGCATATATACTTCGTGTACCAAAATCTTTTTATGTTTTGCATTTAGATACAAAATATACTATTAAGTGTTATCTGTATATGAAACAATTATATTATAGAAATTATGCATTGTGCGTAGTAGGCATTTTCCGATTAGAAAAACCTTGTTTGTACTGGTGTTAACAAATGTTGGAATTCTCTCTGTTTTGCTATATCTATGCTACCACATACATTTAGTTCTTTATTAGCTTAGTTATTATCCGTAGTTAAGCAGCTGTAATTAACCGCTCTATTGTACGTGATTTACTAAGATATACTGCGTAGGCGAAAGGAGAGATTGATAGTGAAAATGATTTAAAATTTTAGATGCTTGGTCTGTGTAGTCTTAGCAGTATACTGGTTTGTTAGTCTTATGCAGAAATTTTTCGCTTATTTTTGTCTGGGACACTGAAGAATAGACCAACCGTTAACTGCACGTGTCAAAGCCAAAGCGGAAGAAGGCAATGGGAAACCATCTCAGAAGCCATATTTTTCCCAAGCTCTGGACTACTTTTGTGAAGGGATTAACTGCTTGATCTATGAAGTGCTCTCAATTTGGAGCGTAAAAGCAATCTCTGAGTATGAATAAGTACGTTGGACCTACTGCTTGGCAGAGCACTAGAGAGCGAGAGAGAGATATGCAGAAATATTCTTGTTGGTGTTTAAGTTAGCATCAGTTAATATCATCTTGCTGGTATGGCTGTTGTTTTAAAGACCAATTCTTATATCCAGTAAAATTCTAAAATTCAACTATGTAAATATATACATAAATAAACTATTTTGCTATCGATTTTTTGTTGTGGTTGAATGGCGTAGTTGTTAGCAAGCTAGCTTGATAAGTGGATGGCCACTGGGTTTGAATCCGAGCCAGGCTGACACTTACTTTGTTATATTCTAACGTAATCTCTGTTATTTTTAGACTACATACTTTTTGAAAGTGTCTTATTAGTTAGTTCAATAAAACTATGTTTCTACAGGTCTTGCTATTTTAAACAATGATTTTAACTAATTTAGTATAGGAAGCTTTGTGAATGGCGCTGGTTTTCTTATATTGATGAAATATGAGCTGTACGTAATGGCTATACAGAGCATTTCGTTAATCCAGGTAGCTGCTTCATTACCTTACTAGTGTATCAGTACCTGGGCTAGTGCTTTTCTAAATAAATCAACAGCCACAACGATGTTATTTTCATGTTATGTACTGACTATTGATCTATTGTTTGCATTATTTGCATTTCTTTCTGAGTGATTTCTTGCTAAGGGCAATTTCAGTTGTGTTAATGAACATTACGTTATTAATGCTTCAACAAAATTACTAGCTTACATTCTGTGTGCATAGAAGTTGTGATCGTTACCTTATTTATATGACTATACATTGTCTCCTAAAAAGTATTTATAAATTTTGGCTAGGTGATGCTATCTGGTTAGCCTGCTAAAAGCTGCCTCAAAGTCTCGTGTGTCTCTCGAGACTTTTACTGATTCCTATTCTGTGTAACACAACAGTGTAGATTTTGTGGCGAAGATTTGTCCTGATCTGATTTGATGTCAGATGTATAATTAGCTGAGTGTGTAGAGCACCCGGTCTAGTAGCGTCTCTGACATTCACAAGACTAATAATGTTTTAAGTTAAAAAAAAGGCATTTAAAGTAAGACTAATGGTTTAAATGTTTGGCTTTAAAAGTATAGACGTCACCGTGGATGATCATTTCACTATAGTATGTGTTTATTATGTAGTATCTTTTAAAACTCTAATTGTTGTTATTATCATTGTGAGGTGATCAGTAAAATATATCTTATGAACAATTAAACATAGGTAATATTGCATATCTACGTAATATATATATACATATATATATATATATATATATATATATATATATATATATATATATATATATATATATATATATATAACGTAGATACGTAAGATATGTATATGTATGCGTGTATGTAAAACGTAAATATGTTATTTACAATGCGCAATATACGTATTTTACGCATATTGCGTATTATGTATTAGATATCTAATGCAATATTTAGTAGAGATTGATGAATTGCTGTAAAATCAGCTGTGAGGCTTGGGCATCTTCTGCCCATAGGATCTGATGTTTGTTAAACATTTAGAATAATCTGACTTCTGTTATACACTGACTACTGCAAGATCTGCCACTATTTATTACTCATTCATTCGTGAATTCATTCTAGAATGCAGCTAAACTTTCGCGTTATAAATTCATAAAATAATCTCTGAAAATAATTAACTGTACTGTACTGTTTTCTGTTATGTGTAATATTGTGTAATACGCGTAATACAATGAGCATAATGATGTGCTGTGTATGAAAGATGCGTAGTGATAAGATAGTTTTGTTAGAAATATCGAACAAGTACCAAGACACGGTTGAATTATGAACAAACTCCGGTAGATTTGTAACCTTTAATCATCAATCAGTGATTTGTGTAGCCAGGATTACCAAAGTTTGGTAAATTTGCAAACAATTCGTAATGATAATAATTTCTTGAAAGTGCTCTTTTTCATGTCAATGTAAAGTTTGCACTGAATGTGCTGTTTCAGACAAGTTTTAAACTGTTCATTTTTGTTTATGCAAACTTTCATTTTCGACAATAATTTGTTTTGGGATATAGTTCTGAATGCAGATTTTCTCTAAAGCTCGGGTTAGCTGATCGTAAGTTATTAAAAAAATTATTTTATCTTCATCTATATTAACTTGTTTTGACAGAATTGGCAATCCTATTTGTTCTGTTGTTAATATCATTAGTTTTGCAGAGGAGATTAAATATGTGTTTGATAAGATTGCTTGCGATTCTATTTTGCTATCTATCTATCTATCTATCTATCGATCGATCTATCTATCTATCTATCTATCTATCTATCTATCTATCTATCTATCTATCTATCTATCTATCTATCTATCTATCTGACTTCTTCTGTTTCAGTATTCATGTCTATCAAGAAACATGGAATTTATTGTTCAGTCATTATTAATGTGAAATTAATATAGGAACGGCTTCATTCTATCTTCGAAATTTTTTATTTTGTTCTCTTATGATTAACACTTTAGGCCAAGTCATCTCCTATATATGTTTATACGCACAATTGAAATTTTTGGTTCGGTTTGTCGTCAATATTTTGACAATAATTCAGTCTTTATTGAGCTTTAGAATTCATTACTTCGTCTGCTTCCTTCAAGGTCGCGACGATATGTTTATAACCATAGCGGTATGGTTTATTTTAAACCATAGCGGTAAGGTTTGTTTTAAACCATAGAGGTATGGTTTATTTTAAACCGTAGCGGTATGGTTTATTTTATCTATTTATCTAAATATAACTATGACACAATCGACGTAATGTCATGACTTAATTTTATATACTAATGTATCGTTAATACTTCCATTAGGGTAATACCTTTATATTTATTAACTTTGCTTGAGCTATGCTTTGTAGGTTTAAATAACTATTAAATGTTTTTAATTTTTAGTTCTATTGTAGCCTAATCAAGCTTGATTTCACAAATTGTCTGATTATATTGTAGTAATTTAAACTTTAGCGGTATGGATTATTTTATTTCCCTAAGAGTCTTGCTCGTTGCAATATTGAACGAGCAAATTTTCTATTAACAAATATATATGACTAAGTTTTGATTATGATTTAAGTTTTGCTATCTGATTTAGTGTTAAGAACCATAAGTTGACTCTGTTTTATCGAAGAATATTACATATTATGTATGCATTTTGCGATAAATTACAAATTTATTTAAATAAATATTAAATTTAACGTCCCTGTCTTGGACTGATGGCTGTTTTAGGAACGTCTCAAAAAATGTGTCATGTTAACCAAGTGTTTCTTTACTAATAAGTTGAAATAATCATCATCATCATCTTCCCAGTTTAACTATGGTCAGGATACGAATAGACCTTCTAGACTTGTGTATTAGTTTTAGAAAATTTTGTAGCAGTTTTGCAGCGAGGCGCTCTAATACGGCTCTGAGGTGATTTTCTCAGCTGCCTTCAACCAGTTCTCGCTCAGTCGCCTCTTACGATACGTGCAGGTTGGTCTAGTCTTCAGCGTCCCGTACACAACACGGGAATTATAATACTAAATAAAACGAAACACCTAAATGGTATATACATAAATTTATTGATAAATGCGTGTGATTTAATCGTATCGCTTACTAGTTATTTACAATATACATTTCTCTTTCACGCACAGAACAAACTGCTCACAAATCGTACATAGGATCTGACTAGTAAACAAAGTAGAAAAATATAAAAATGTTTAACACCAGCAGGCTGCAACTCTCAGTTATACAAACAAAACACAAACAAGCCGAGTGGTAGTCTACATTTGTACAAATAGCTGCATAGGAGGTTTCAGTTAGCTAATTGCTCAAGTTTAAATACTTAATCTATAAGTAATTAATAAATTACTAAGTAAAAATTAACAATTGATAATTAGTAATTGCTAAAGCTTAAATACTTAATCAAATAAGTAATTAATAATTATTTGCTAAGTAATAATTAATAATTGAGAAGTAATTAGTAATTGCTATAGCTAAATACTTAACCAAACAAGTAATGAAGAAAGCTGATTCACAATTTCCCGTCATAATTGATTAAAGGCTGAATTAATTCTAGTCAAAAAAGCAAGGCAATGGCAGTTTCTCTTTGAAAGACAATGTTGAATATATATTGAAATTATTTTAGTACACAGTTATAATTAATATATATTCAAAATTTATACTCTAAATATACATCACTGTATCTAAATTCCAAAATACTAAAAGGAAAACAAAACCTAAATAAAAAAGTTAAAACAATTTTTAACATTTTTTATTTAATGGTTACTTTACGATTGAACCTACCGTTAACATAACATTATTAATGCCAAAATTAAACAAAAGCTTAAATTATGTTTAGAAACCTACTTCCAAGACCATTTTGATTTTACACAACAACACTCTAACGACTAAATGCGAATATTATAATGGAACTACTTACAGTTTATGTTTCTATTTTGTTAAAGCTAGCATATAGCAAAATAAAGCGGATTTAATTAAAACCTGCAAACTACAGCGGAATCTAGAAGATAAATTCTAAAATAACTAAATTAGCTTGAACACAGTAGTTTAATCCTTGAAAGTGAAGCATTAAAAACTCCATCTCGTCTCTTCCCTTATAAATCTTTAGTTTCATCAAAATTATTTTGGAATGATGAAAGCAGGAGCAAGATGGAAGTTTTAAATTCTGCTGCGGTTTCTCGAATCTATATCTAAGCTTTATTGCGTGATTGATTTGTTATATGCCGTGCCAAACTTAGGCGATGTGATAGGGATGCAGCGTGAAAAGTTTTTAAAGTTCTTCAATAAAAAATAAAAACAAGCAATCAATTAAATTACTGATTAATAGCGCATTACAATTCACAATCCATGTTAAAAGTTAATCTTATTGCAAATATATTCACGTTAAGCAGTTTTGGTCCCATTTAAATACTACTCTTCTCCCTTCTGCACCCTATTGCAGTATTGGTCTCCCTTCTACTATTTTCAATTACTGTCACACTAATCCACATCGATCCAGACGTCTCCACCAGTCCCTGGCAATTCCATTATTTCCAGTCTTATTTCCAGTCTATCACATCACTGATGGTGTCTTCGGCAACAAACTGAAAGTAAATTCAGTTTCGGTGTTCAGTTCAAGATCTTTTTGCAGAAAACCGTCTTTGAACTTTGATTAATGCAGCTGCACAGTTGAACTTTGACTGATGCAGATGAATAGAGAATTTAACGTCGCTTTCGTCATTCTACTGTTCACAGGCAGTGACGGCAGTTTTGTAAGTCATCAGGGGAGCGGCACCTCTGTGACAGCCCGAGTGGCGCTTCATGTGCTTGGCTAGATGATCACTCCTCATGAACGGCCGATTACACACCTGACACTCGTACTTCTGCACAAAAGAAAAAACTATTCACAATAAAATGGTGTTTTAATGCACAAAAGAGAAAAGTATTCACAATTAAAATGGTGTTTTAAAATGACTGTAATTTTGCAATTCAGGAAGGTTTTATAAATCATACGATTGCATTTGTCTTATGCACAACAAATAGAAATTTGCGAGTATAGTTGGAAAATATACACATATTAATATAAATAAGCAGAGCAAAAGACATTAGTAAATTATAGAAATAATCATCAATAATGATTTTTAAAAATCCATTTCTCATACTTTATGATTTTATTAAAAATATAAATATTTAAAATATTTAAAATATTTAAATTTAATGCACATACAAATTTCTTCACTCTGATAACAGTTTAAGATTCGGAATTTAATTTATTTTAAATTGATTGTATTCAATCTAAATTTGACATATGGATTATTTGTAGTTAAGTATACTTGTTAGACAATTCGGACAAAATTAATGATTGGCTTTGATAGACCAATTTAAATTCTTTTTTTTAAAGTTAATTATAATTTAACTTCCGGCACAACAGGAAGTGGAAGAGCTAACCTTTTCTCCAGTGTGAGTCCTATGATGACGTGAGAGCTCATCAGAGCGAGCAAATCTCTTCTCACATCCCGTCCAGTCACAGCTGAATGGTTTCTCACCTGCGCACAGCCATAATAATAGTTATAATAATAATTATTATTATTACTATAATAATCACAGTAATCATAATAATACTAATACTACTACAACTACGACTAATAATAATAATAATAATAGTAATAATAAAAATAATAGAAATACTAATAATAATAATTTAGTCAAGGGCACAATACAGCCCAGGGCATAAAAAATAATAATAATACTAAAAATCATATTACTAATAAAAATCATAATAATAATAATAATACTAATACTAATAACAATAATAGTCATAGTAATAAAAATAAAAATAATAGTAGCAGTAGTAGTAGCAACAGTAGTACTAGTAGTAGTAGTAGTAGTAGCAGTTGTGGTAGTAGTAGAAGTAGTAATAGTAGTAGTACTAGTAGTAGTAGTAGTACTAGTAGTAGTAGTAGTAATAAAAATGTAATAATAATAATAATAATACTATTAATAATAACTACTACTACATCTCTAAAAGAACGATAAGAGACATTGCAAGGGTATAAATAATAAAAATATATATACAAGAAAAATAAATAAAACTAGCCAATTAATCTTTTATACTTCCAAAAATTATAATAAGCAATAGTAATTATTTTATTAATCATTATTATTATCATTATTAATAATTCTAACCAGCGTGATTTATATAACTTGTGATTTGTTAATAATACTTATTAACAGTTATTGATAATTCAAACCTTAGTAATTTCTCTAATTTGGGATTTATTAATTAATAACAATTATTAGTAATTAATAAATATTTACATTAATTACTAATTCAACCTGTTAGATTTCTCTAATTGTGATTTAATAATAATAATTAATAGTAATTAACATTAATTACTACTTCAAACTTGTGTGATTTCTGTAACTTGTGAATTATTAATTAATAATAATAATCAATTATCATCATCTTCCCTTAAATCCTAGTTTAACCAGGGTCGGGATACGAATAGACTTTCTCCAGTCCTCCCTGTCCCACACCACATCATCAGTCAATCCCTTTTAATAATAATAATTAATAATAATTTACAATAACTACTAATTCTAACCAGTGTGATTTCTCTGATGAACCTTGAGATGTGAGTTTTTGAAGTAGGTCTTGTCACACGAGGGATGATCGCACTTGTAAGACTTCTGCCGATCGACCTTAACCTTGTCCTGAGATCCCACTCTCATCAGAGCCAGCTCCTTCACGCCACTCGTGGCCCCTCCTGAAGGGGGCGCCGGGGCCAAGGGGCGTAGCTTAGGCGATTCGTGCCCTACCGGGGAGGCAGTGGGCCCTTTCTCCGCCGCCACAACCGGTTGATTTGGTACGGAGTAGTTGTTTACCACAATGACCTGTATGGTCGGGGTGGATGATAGAGGCAGAAGCATTCCGTTTGTCAGGAGAATTTGAGGTTCGGAGACGACGCCTGCTGGAAAAGAACACATAGGTGGGTTTGCTGAGGAACCTGAAACGGTGACGGGTGACTCTGCAGAAGATGCAATATAATTTACTGTAGTATTTGTAGAATTTAGAAAGTTTAATGCATTGGGTTGCTGAGTTTGGTTCTGTGCGCCAAGAATTGCTGATCTTAGAAATGCGGGAGAAAGTGAAATTGAACTGCTGGATTCTTGCTTTATATGGTTGGCTGCGGGTACATTAAAATTGGTTGAGGGAGTACCTGACGTGTACTGCAAAGTGGAATAAGAATTCAAACTCTGTAAATCGTTAGCAGTCCAATTACAGGACCTCTTATTCTCACCATCTGGATGGCTTAACTGCCTTTTTCTTTCATTTCTTCCTGTATTGAGACAACTCTCGTTCGCTCGAGTGTTGACATAGCATTCTTTATTTACAGCAACGTCTGAATAACACCTACTTCTCTTTATCATCTCTCCACTTAGGCTCCTCCCCGAAACAAGATTAGGGCTTGTGACAGCGCCGTCGTTTCTTATTTCACTGCAGCTTACACGAGTGTCCTCGCAATGTTGTCGAGATGACTGCAGAGTGTCCACACAAAGCTGTCGAGATGACTGCAGGATCTCACCTAACAGTGTAGCTCTTAGGATCTGATTCTCCACTCTGGGAGGATTGTTTTGACTCGGGCTTAGCTCACCAGGGCACGACACCAGATGGCCTGGTGCTCTGTGGACATCCTGAACCTGAGCGAGGCAGAATTGATTTGAAGCTTGAGGAAAACTGAAACTCTGAGCTCTGCCGCCATTTAGACATCTCTGCGATTCCAAAGAATCCTGTAGATACTGTGATTCAACAAATCTTTGGGATGAACAGGAAACTGGTTCGTTGCACAAGATTCTTTCTGTCTGTCGGTAAAAAACCGGTCCACTGCTCTCTATGGGATTACTCGCGTAATTACTACTGCGTTCTTTTTCGCATCTATCTTCAGACGGACGTTCTACGTTCCCTGAGCTCTGCGAGACGGAACAAAATTCAACCGATTTCAAGTTTGCGTATGTTTTCGTGGGTTCGTTGCAGACTGATCTAACGCTGACCGGAGGCTGGGAGTCCAACAACTCCGAACTGACCACCTCCGACGCACATCGACGAGAAATTTTAACCGGAACAGGAATTTTCTCCGCAGATTTCTCCTGCAGACTTTTCTGGTTTCTACAACGTTCCATGAAACGTCGAGCTGGGTGTTCCACCGTCTTGTCTTCTTCTTTCTGCATCAGAAGTTGCATGAACAGAAAATGAACAAGACTTTTAAGATTTTCATCAGTGTATGCCATTTCTACCAAAGCAATTGATGCAACATTTATAGTAATCTTAAGTTTTTATTAAATATTTGCAAAAAGTGTTGGAAACCAATCATCAAGTTATCATTAATCGGCCGCCAAAATAAACGAAAAGTTTTTTTGGACAGAAGCTTAAATCCCTAGAAACTTGAGCTTGTTAATGCACAAAACACAATGAATCGACAGTACAAATTAATAATTAATCATAATTAAATAAAATAATTTAAGTAAATTAAAATAATTAATTAAAATAGGGGATTGACTGATGATATGGTGTAGGACAGGGATGACTGGAGAAAATTTATTCGAAACCCGACCCTGGTTAAACTGGGATTTAAGGGAAGATGATGAAGATGATGACGACAAATAATTTAATCAATTATTATTAATAAATCCCAATTACAGTAAATACAATTGTAAACTCGCCATGACAGCCCACTAACCGATGCAAGGCGAGAAGGATTACTCCCATAATCCGTGGAATGATTGCTTCCTTCGTCCGAGTGAAAATCGTCCGAGCGAGGTGATGTCGAGCCGGGATCTGACACAGGTGGAGTCAGTGGCAGTCCATCCCAGACCACTGGTCCAGAGTGTTCTACTGCCGGTGGCAGGTAGGTAAAGGTGGGGGATGGTTTAACTCGACCAGGTCTGCCCCACTGCGGCTCAAACATGGAGCTCTGTCGAGACTCGGAGTGGGGCGGAGTCGAAGTCTTCTGACTGATTGACAGCAGCGACTGGACGGCTACACATTCCGCACATCCCGAGTCGTTGCTGTGCGGGTTATGTGAACACATCGTCCTTTCTTCTCGCACGCTCTATAGCACATAAATACAAAAATAAAAATAAACACGCATTATAACGATACGATCAACTCTGTAGATATCAATCATCAACACATAATAATAATAATAATAAAGGTTTAACGTCCATTTCCTCATCCAGGGATGATGTCAGGGACATAGATAAAAACGTAAAGTAAACACACATTATAGTGAAATGATTGACTATGTTGAAATCACTTTTAATACCGCATATTTAAACCGTTAGGCAATTTAGACCATTTTCCTTATAGCCAGTTCAGTGAATGTCCGAGATTTTACTCTTAGATCTATTAAGGCATTCTAACGTAAATACACAAATACACAATAATTACACAAAAATAAATAAAGAAATGCAAATACATATTTTTACATATGTTTGTATACAGATATATTTTTGGAATGCTTTTCTGGATTTTGGAATTTGCACTATTTTGGAACTTCTTTTTGCTCACCGGTTTGGATTTGTCTCAATAGTGCTCGATATTATTATGAACGACAGTAACACTCTTGAGCTCTTTATTACTGTATATTATGAAAAAGGTTAATGTTTTTAATTACTGATTTCACATTTAATTTATAATTTAGACTAAATATTTAGAGAGCAAAATTATATATTTACCAAATGAGATCCCCAAGTAAGTAATGATGTCTCAGTCATATCGCTTTTAGCTTCCTGATATTTTCCAAGGTCTTCGGAGATACCTTACAATAGCAATGCTAATCCTTTATTCTTCAGCAAATTTCTCGCGACAAATATCCACCAATGTGCTAATATCCATACACTCTTTATTTGTAACTAATTTACGGCAATTAAATTCGCAAAAATATCATTAATTTAATATGTATTTAACCTTAATTGCTAATCTAGCATAAACACCTTTCTTTAGCATCAGCAATGCTTATTAATGCGATGAAGATCGTCACAGTATCTCACCGGCTCGTAAACACATACATAAGTCATTGTTGTTGTGTGTGCCTGCTGCTGACCAATCAGAGCGCTCTGTGTACATGTGATAGCAGGTGCGCCAAGAACTAGGTCACCTTCTCCACCAATCACAGCTCGTTGTCCATGTGATCGGCGACCGTCGACCACGTGAAGTTCTTTCACGCAGGGATCATGATAAATTCAGCCTTTTCCACACAGTGGCGCAAATGAAGACTTTAAAAATAAGGGTACAATAACTAGTATAGAGTTATATGTATTACCAGCAAATAAAAACTGTGCACATTTTTTACTGATACTATCAAATCCGATGCAGCAAATATCATTTACGCCCGTCTTATCTTTGCGTTAATGGGAGGGCAAAGCAGTGTTGCTCTAATTTTATGGTGGCCCACATCATTTCTGCATTTACACTGTTACCACGAATCATATAAATGCATTATCCCGGACACAAACATCTTCAAAAGGTTTGTCTAGACTTTGTTTTGAAAGGAAATAATATAAACGGTAAGGCTTGTAAAGCTAAGGTTAACGTCAGTTTCCTCATTCGAAAGCGATGTCAGTGACGGGCGAGCCCAGGATTTGAACACCGCACCCACTAATCTGCGGTCGAGTATCTTACCGAATTCGCCACTGGCTCTAGCCGATGAGTAAAAGAATGAGTGACTGAGTAAAAAGATAGTAAATAAGATACTCTATATCTCTGTCAGATGATGCTAACTGAAATTAAACTACACTGTACTGTCAGCTCTAGTAGCAATAAAGACATTTTGGAGGGCAGATGATACCCACACCTCTTATTAATTGAACAGCGATGATGTAACTCAAGGCCACATTTGTTTACGCTTTCTTGCTATGTAGGAGGAGCAATGCATGGGTGTGGCAGAGCGTCTGTGTACGTAATTCTTTTTCCTCCTGACGTCGTTTTCGTTATTGCACGGAAAACGTTTAACGTTTACTTAAATTATGATGCTTTTAGAAAGATTCATTATCTGTATGATCAAGTTGCATTTCCCGATGATATTTTTCAGTTTTTGACATATATTACTTGAAATATGGCAGATCGACAGCAGCGTGTGAACATTTCAAATTATTAGCTGGAATAATGCTCTTTATGGACCACCTTCGTCTTTCTGTGGTAGATTTTCACTATATTTAATCATTGCCATTCAACCATTCTACTTCTTTATTGATTCGCTACTTCAATGACTATTTAATTTCCATTATACGTAATACAATCATTACTTCCGCTATATACAGTTTAACTACTAGGTGGATAAATATTTTAGCAAGCCATAAAAGCAAGGTCAATGTCAACATTGGAAGCGGTCTCGATTCTTCAACTTTGACCTCGGGCCCAGCACCTATCAGCTGATACGCACGTTTAATTCTATTTTTATTAGGTCGACATAACTGTGAAGCTTATTCATCAAGCTATTATAAAAACTACCAATACGCGGTTTTATTACGCAGCAAATACAACAGATCAGCAAATGTAGATTATAGTCCTTGTAAAACCTGAAGTAGGCCTAAATTTCAAGCATTTCAAATTAAGAGGTTTCAACTTGTTGTGAAATAGTAATGGATGGTTTTTAGAAATCATGAAAATACATGAAATCAATCAGCTTTACCTATTCGATCAATATGAACAATGACTAAAAAATTAGCTGTAAATATTAAATTCATGCCATACGATATAAATGTAGTAAGAAATTGTTAGTCTCATATTTTCTTATCATATTTTAGTATAGTTCGGTTAAAAGTAATCACGTCCAATTTTTCTAGTTTAATTTATAAATTGTTATGTATACCAAGGAGCGACTTTATGAAGCTATAAAACAACTGAAGAAGCGCGAGCTTAAATATTGAAATCTGAACAATGACAACAATTATTAGTTCTACTATCGTCAATGACAATATCGAGCCTATTGAACCAAATCCAAGCAAAAATCAAAGAAGGTCCAAAAACAGTGCAAAATTTCAATATTCTCCTAATGAGAATATTGAAATTAGCTAATTAAAGGAGAAAATCGTAAAGGAAAGCTGGTAAAGCTAAGCTTAACGTCAGTTTCCTCACAAGTCCAGGCTCATAACATGTCATTTACTTGCTAACCCTTAATTCTAATTGTAATTCTAGAAGCCACCTAATTTCAATAGCGTTACAAAAAATGTTAAAAACTTGTCTTTAGTGTACATGTATATTGTGTTATAATTTAAAATATGAAGTTGAAATATCTTCATTGGCCGATAACTTCAGAACGATCATAATACTATTTTAAATTGCTATATTTAGCAAAGATGGGCAACTGAAACTTGAATGTCTTGATAGCGTAGGGGTATTCGTGACTTGACAAATCCTGAGGTGAATTGAACCCTCGTGGGTTCGAATCCCAGCCGCGCTGATCTGAGAGTAAAATCTCGGACATTCACTGGACTGGTTATACGGAAAATGGAATAAATTGCCTAACGGTTTAAACATGTGGTATTAAAAAGTGATATATATCAACGTAGTTGATCATTTCACCATTACTAGTGCGTGTTTACTTTTTTGAAAAATTCCGAAATAAATATTATTGGAGTTTTCAATGTTTTGCAATGCAATTATTTCGCCACGCAGAACTATGATTAGATAAAAGTACAGAAATGTACGTGGTCCGAAATATGACATCAGCACAAGCCTGTATTTACCAACGGCACTTTAAACAGCTTATAAATAAATACTCTATATGTTAATATTACATGCCAATTGTTGATTATATAGGCCTACATATTTTGAATTGACTGCCGTATTTAGTTGTTCTAAAAGAGCTGATGGTTATTTAACTTATTTCAAATTGTTTTGTATTAAATACAATTGGCCTATAATGAACGAATTATTATTTTATTTCTAGATTTCGTAAGATATCTGTATTCTATATGAATTTGCTCCTAATTCTAAAATCTCTCTCTCTCTCTCTCTATCTCTATCTCTCTCTCTCGTGTACTACCAAGTGGCAAGTTCATGCACATATTCATACTTCAGACCGCTGTAATGCTCCATATAAAGCACTCCATAGATCAACGTGTTAATCTTTTCACAAAAAAGTGCCTTACACATACCTTGTGTATTAATTGTAGCCTATGATTTGAAAAAATGTGGCTTCTGAGGTGATTTCTCATTGCCTTCCTCAGTTTATGCTTTGTCACCTCTTTTGGCACGAGCAATTAACGGTTGGTCTTTTCTTCAGTTTCTCGGACACAACACGGGAACTTATTCATTTTATTTGTTGATTATTCTTTTCTGTTAGCGCAACGAATTATACATATCAACATTAATTTCACTCTACAGTGGCATTAATCGTTCAGTTATTCAGATTAGACTCCATTTCATTTGCAAAGAACGACGCCAAAGAAATTGTTTAAAGATAATTATTGGATTTAATATAAAGAAAATGGTGACACAAACTTTAACTTATCTTTTTCTGAACTCGTTCTGCCGCGCATTCTTCTCAGTTTTTATATCTCTCTGTCTCTGTCTTTCTGTCTGTCTTTTTGTCTCTCTGTCTGTCTTTTTGTCTCTCTCTCTCTCTCTCTGTCTGTCTCTCTGCCTGTCTCTTTGTCTCTCTGTCTGTCTTTTTGTCTCTCTCTCTCTCTTTCTCTCTCTCTCTCTCTCTCTCTCTCGTACACTTTCTCATTCCACATTCTTGTATTTACTCGTCCTAACATTTCAGAACGGAAATGGACTTGTTATTGCTCTTATAACGGAACAGCTTTCATCACATCGCATGTCCGAACTGCAAAACTAAACCTACGCCTTTGTCGTAACAACCTGTCATAAATATAAAAGACAAAGTCTTTGCGGATATGCAAACGAAAGGATGCAGTTGGAAATTTTTTATCTAAATCTGGCTAGAAATTTGAAAAAGTTCATTTACAAATTCTTTACCATTAATGTATGTGCACACACTTCCTAGCTATCCAGTTCTCGCTCCATTTCTTTACTAATATTTAGAACATAAATTATATAAAATTATATTATATTTAAATTTTGATTTATTACACTATATGGTTCTGGTGGTATCATGAGTCACCTTTGCTTTAGTGAACTTTTACAAGTAAACGTCATTCATAAAAGACGTATTCAAAAAGTTAAGCAAATGGGCAATTTTATCCGCATTCATCAATAAATTTTAATTTTGCCCGCTCTGATCAAATTTTCTATATCACTCACCATATCCATAAGCCCATCCTTCCATCCTCCGATTCCATCTTCATTTTAAAATATTCAAAATTTTATTTTTAGTTCAGAGATCACGAAAGTTTATGGACCCTAAAATGTGTGAAACCCTATTCCTTCTCTACACGAGAAATCAATGAATCAGACAATCAATCGATTTACTAATTAATCCACTACCAATCGATCAATCAGTCGATCAATCTATAGCTAAAATAAGCAACAAATCGAATAACCACTGTACTTAAGTCCAATCAATCAATCATGGCTCACTGTGGGATTTGAGAGAAAGTGGAAAAACTATTCCTTCCTTATCACATGGCTCCTGTGGTATTTGATATGGTCCACTAGCAGGAGAACGCACCTCAGAAAAAATAAAATATAATTGATTAATTCATATTGGCTCAAACAGTCTAACTATAATGATTTCCTCCGGTTTTAGACGTTTTTTATGGATTACCCCTTGTCGTGAGAATTTTAGTGTTTTATAACAGCAAACGATTGAATAGTCCTTCAGGCTTAAATGAATTTCTTAAATTCATTTAAGCCTGAAGTTTCTTTATTTATTGCTTTATTTATTGCTTCACTTGGCTCGTGTTAGATATGTATGCTTTCAGCATATTGCATCATCATATATACTAGCTTACATCAGAATGTAATATACATAACATCAATTGGCATCTCCTTAGAGCATCTGTCCATGCAGGAAGCAAGAGAAGAGCTCCCAATGATCATTAATTATCCCAATGATCATTAATTATCCCAATGATCATTAATTTAATTCATTAATTTATTAATAAATCCGATTGAGTAAAATGTGAACTAATAAAAGCATATATTGAATTAAAAACATATATTTTGTTGAAAAAATATATATTTTTAAATTATGTTAAGTTGAATTGTTGAGAGATATTTTAATAGCTTCTGCAGTGGTTGTCTCTCTAAAACTACTTTTATTTTTAGTACAAATCTAATTGAAATTCTTCGAATTCTTGTTCGAAACTTAAACAAGATTGTGTAAAATCTGCAAGCTAAACTAAAAATTACTTTTTCTTAATATCGGATTATTCATAACCTGATAGCAACGCTGTCAGCTAAACGCTCGTTTACAGTCCAGCCGCATTTGACATATGTTGTATTGTGTTAATTTAATTATAATGTATGTTAGGAACGTAGGACCTACTGTTTAGATTTACATGCTTATAATAAACACATAAATCCAACATCAGAAAGGACATTCGGTTGGTGAGCGCCTAGGCTCCAGAAATTTCTACAAAAATGTGAACGAATGGAAAAGTCTCAAATAGGGGATTGACTGATGATATAATGAAGAACAGAGAGGATTTCTAGCCTGTTCGTATCCAGATCCTGGGGATTCAAGTGATTCAAGTTCCTGGGGATTCAAGTGAACTGGGATTCAAGGGAAGGTGATGATGATGATAATATACACACAAATTTGGCCATATAGACCCTACGTGTACAATTGATATCTTATCCTGCTGAAATGTTGAAGGTCATTTTGAATAGTAACATCTATAGTATTTTTAATAAACGGCCCAGTGAAAAGAAGAGATCAATTGACGAGATGGGGGGATTGACCCTCAGTCGTTTTATCTGGTGCTGGCCCCGAGGCATAGTTTAAAAATCACTCTAAATAGGAAAAGCCCTACTTACACTAGTAGGCGTTATCTAAAATAACAATAATATTATCTTTAATTTATCATATTTTTCTGCTAGAAACTTTTGCTAGCGTTCATTCTACACATCGACTTGAATTGAACTGGATAGAATCATTTCTTTTAAAATTACTCCAACATCAAACATTTCATTACCAACCTAAGAACAATAAAATTACTCCAACTTAGATGAGGGACAGAACTCCAAGTTATCTTAGTTCTAAGTAGATAAAAAAGCTGGTAAAGCTAATGCTAACGTCAGTTTCCTCACTCGAAAGCGATGTCAGAGATGCGCGAGCCCAGATTTTAACCCCGCACATATTTATCCGCAGTATTTTCTTACCGACACTCCAGCCAGTGGAGATATCGAGTAAGAGTAGCCAGTAATAATAATAATGAGTTAGGGTAGCCAGTATTAATAATAATGCATCGTATTTGTATAATTTTACTGTTTCCTCAGATAATTACAATCAATGTCGAAGAAACTATATAAACGCTAAGCGCAGATTTGTGAATAATCGACATTTCACTGGAGTTATTCTGCCCAGAACGACTTGGATTTGAGACTACGCCTATCGAATATGGCCTACCTATCGGCTTAAGCATGTGGCTTTAATCTCCTTTTTTAAAATGAAAAAATGATTACTATTAGAATGAATTAGATATAATTGAATAGATAACCGGTTTGAAGCTTTTGAAAAGTTTCATTATCTCATCCTTCAATAATTGTATCATTTGAAAACTCGAATATCTTGCAACTCACTATTTCAAAATTAAATTATAAATTTATATTGTTACTGTTTCGTCATGCGGCTTTGGGATTTGCATGTTACCTCACTATAAAATAAAACCGTAATAAATTAACTACCGTCAGCGAAACAACTGCTATCAAAATTAATCCTGTAAAGAATCGATCTCTAAGCCTCTTACTTAAGAGACAAGCTTGCTGCGGACTGGATGGGCAACTAAATACTAGCGTAACTCTAACTCAAAAACCGTAGGACATCAAACACCGGATTGATTAAGGAATCTGTGACTTGGACACTTTGTACACTTCGCTATCCGTACTGGATCTCTTGTAGAGACGCAGCGGTCTGGACGTGGAAAGGGATAAGGAATCATCGCTATCTACCACGGAATCCTCTACGGATGAACTGGCAGTTGAACTTAGAGCCACCGAACCGGGAACATTCGTGTAAGAGGTTGACCTCGTTGGTCGCCTCTTTGATCCCAACAAAGTCCAGAACCCGCTGTACTTGTTGGGAGAAGATGTTTGGGAAGATTCTGAATTCTTTTCCGGCACCGGAGAAAGACTGAAAGAGGGTTTCAGTCGGGATTTTGTATCAGTGACCTCGCCCGCCAGGCTGGTGTTCTCTGGGGATTCCTTAAGTTCCAGCGAGAAGGTTATTTCCACAGTCGGAAGAGTGTTCCTTGAAGCTGAAACAGATCGTCTGGTCTTGGTCAAACCTTCGTCGGAACAACTAGAATCCTTAATCTTGGTCTTCCTCGGAAGGGTTTTAGTTTTCCACGTTGTCTCCAGGTCAACGGTGTTATTCGCTAATTTCTCAATCGTCCAGCTTCTCTGAAATTTCTTGATAGGTTTCGCTTCCTTTCCATCGACCTGCGACGGATAGGAATCTAAGAAAGAAAGAGAACGCAGAAATCTGCTAGCAGAATCTACATTGCTGGTGATATTGAGATCGTCTGTAAAGCATTCATCGTTGTCAAACACCGGATCGAGTAAATTCCTACTGCGGGCAAACTGCACCAGCTGCCGCCGAAATCCCTTGTTCGTCAAAATCACGAAGCGTTTCAGTTTCAAATAGTTGGTAACCTGCAGAAGCGTCTGCATCTGGTCCACCATCAGGTACGCTGCGACTATAGCACCGCTCCTGTTCACGCCCATATTACAGTGAACTAACGCCTTACCCTTACCCTTCTTCACTCGATCCAAAAACAAGACTGCGTCGTCGAAATGCCGCGTGATGTCATAAGACTCGTGATCGAGAGCTGAAAACATCAGGAATCCCTTTACACCTGACTCAGGAGGGTAGGGGGACCGGGTGAAATCGTATCTCCTCATGCCGGCACAGTTGAGCACGTGGGTGACGCCCAGGCGCTGAAGGAGAACGATGTTGTCGGCATTACGCTGGTTGCCGATGTATACGTGGTCGAGAAGTCGGATGGGGTAGACGGGAGGGCCTGTCTGAGGGGAAGCGTGGAGGATAGTGCGCATCTGACGCAGGTAGTAGTCGTCGGACTCTATCCGGTGACGTCCAGAGAGAGTCCGGCTCCCTTCCCGCACCCATCGGCTGTCACAGGTCCTGTAGCTAAACAATCATCATCATCGTCGTCGTCGTCATCATCGTTGTCATCGTCATCGTTGTCGTCGGTGTCGTCGATGTCGTCATCATCATCATCATCATCATCATCATCATCATCATCATCATCATCATCATCATCATCTTCCCTTGAATCCTAGTTTAATTAGGGTCGGGATGCGAATAGACTGTCTCAAATCCTCTCTGTCCTACATCATATCATTAGTCAATCCCCTATTTGAGACTTTTCCATCCGCTTAAATTTTTGTAGCAATTTTTGGAGCCTAGGCGCTCACCAACCGAATGCCTTTTCTGACGTTCCTGTAGCTAAAACATACAATTGGGCCTATAATATTCTACAAATGTTGCATTGTGATAATAGAAAAGATATTAACTCTGAAGTCGCGGTTTTCATCAAATATGAGTTATGACATCTACGTTTTTTACTTTGGGAATAGGAGTGCGAGCAAGATTTTTAAAGTAGACAGAAGGATTGGCTGCTTGGTTTCTTAAATGGACGAGAGAGAAAAACTACAGATTGACCATACAAAAGGAATTACGATTAACTCTATAAACTCCTCTCATAACTCATTGGACATTATTATTAAAAAATAATGGTACAGGTTCCTTACCCGTGTTGTGTCTGTGTCTGGGTTTCTGAAGAATAGACCAACCTTGGACTACACTTATCATAAAAGGTGACAAAGCGCAAAGATCCAAACCAACGTCAGCGAGGGCTCTTGGTTGGTGAGAGCCTAGGCTCCAGAATTTACTACAAAATTTTCTAAGACGAATGGAAAGATTTGAGAGGATTGACCAATGATATGGTGTGGGACAGAGAGGTTTGGAGAAGGCCTGTTCATATCCAGACCCTGGTAAAAATGAGAATCAATGTAAGACGACATTGATGATGCTGATAATGATGATGATTAACATACAGATTCCAGTATTCATGTATTTCATTTATGCAAAACTAACCAGGTTTGCTGTTCCCTTTTAGTGTGTTGACCTCTATTGAACGAAACATAAAATAAATTAATCGACATAGCTTCAGAGGTATGAAAGCTTCTTCAGGAATTCTTCAGACGGAATGTAAAGCATCTAGTCGAAGTTAATGTTTCCAAAAGTCAGGCCAAAGTGCATCAGAGATGAAAACAAATGGATGAAATGAACGAGATCCTAATTATAGTACACACTGTGTAACTATTGTGGAATGCTAGTGGAGAGTGGCCCGTGTTTTCCTAGAAGCTGAATCTAACCTCCTTATTTGGTCAGTTTCTTGCTTTGAAATTAAAATTCATTCAGAATTTATATTACGGATAATTTTACGGCGTTGTGTCTGGGTTCGACCCTGAAGAATAAAGCAACAGTTAACCTCAAGTATGATATGAGGCGACTAAGAAACAACTGAAGGCAACGGGACTCCACCTTAGAAGCAATTTCAAGAGATATAGGATACATAAAGGTTGGATAAGACATAGCCTTTTGTGCAGAGATTGTTGGTCTGTATAGCGCTCTAATGGAGAGTAAACGCAGTCTCTGAGTGTAAAGTAACCGAGGTTTGATAAAAACGATTATTATTATTATTATTGTTCTTGTTGTTATTATTACCTTAGTATTACTATGTTATCTTGCATTGTCTGTATAGTATTGCTTATCCATCAATCATAAGTAAAATATAATTTTAAAATGAAATAGAAAAGCAAAAATTGTTATAAAATTCATGCAGAAATATGTAATGCATGTAAATTTTTTGGTTACATTAAATTAAATTGCTGTGTTCAGTAAATGTGAGTAAAACGTGTGTCTAGGGCCTGCCATTTAGTGGCTCTAGGAAGCGGAAGAGAGAGAGAGAGTAATAGTAAAACTAAAGTAGAAAATAATTTACTCTACTTACTCCATACTAGGTCGACGCTATCAAAAGCCACGTAAAATCTTGTAAATAAACTATCGATATTCCTACTACTGTTACTGAGCATGTTAACTGTAACTGAATACGGAATATCCAGAAGCCAAATCGCTGACACTTGCAATCATATTTACTCAAATCTCTAGTATCGCATCCGATTTAAGAATTGCTATAAAATAATTTCCTGAAAACAGCTAAATGTATGCAGTTTCTTTGCAGTATACAGTATACTCAAGGGCGTTCTTAGTTTCCATTTGGTGCGATAAATAGTATAGAAACCATTTTGCTAGGAGCCTATAAAAATTCAAATTTGATATAGTTGAATTGTCAACATAGAATATTTACATATATCATCAATAAGATATACATGTATGTAAATACGCTATGCTTTTCATTAACCGATACATCTAATTGCTGCAACAATATAGGCGTAACGAAATGGCCAGTCTTTAAAATTTTCAGAACTTACGAGCCAAATCTCCCAAAAGTAGAGAAATTGGATTTGACTATCCTTCTAAAATTATAGATTTGCGAATATGATTAGGGTCAAATAAGAAATGTTCAGTATACGAATACTGGTTCTCTCTCTTTCACTCTCTCTCTCTCTCTCTCTCTCACTCTCTCCCTCTCTCTCTCTCTAGTGTTCTTGCCAAGTGGCATGTCCAATATTAGTATTAATTAAAATACAGTGAATCTACATGTATTGTTTAACTATTATCGATCTTACTCCCTTTACTTAAATTTTAGTTTAGCTTATCTGAAATATTTTTAGGTGTAAAGGCTTTGCTATACCTTTACATTGTTGAGTAACTAATTGTAAACAAAGCCTTCTATGGAGTTTATTCAACCTGCTTCTACTAACAACAATCGTAATTCAATACAGATACGGACTGAGTCAGTATCACGAATGTAACGTCTCCCGACTACGGATTTGTAGGTGCAGTGTTCAAATCCAATGCTCACCCCGACACAACACACCCTATAGACAGGAAACCAACGCTAAACTTAGCAATATAACAAGATTAAACTATATTTCCAAACTTTTACGCCGAGTACTTCTAAGGTGGAATATAGATGAAGTCTGTTGAATACACATTGGCAGCTAGCTATCGCTCCAGCGCAGAACAATTGACTCCGGCCTGGAGCTGCTGGAAGGGATAGGTAGGTCCGGAAAAGTTGTGGGATTTGTCTGACGAGGTGGAGGGGGAGTCACTAGACCCCCGCTATAATACTGCCAACTCATCTCTTTTAAATTTAAATATTTTTTATTTGTTAAAATGTTCTGCTTTATACTGAACGTCTGAAGTTTTACCAATATACAACCATTAATTCTTAAAACTTTTCACTTAATCTTTTGATAAGTGTAAAACGTTTAACGTTCAATTCATTAAAGAAAGCGTTCAATATGAATGGTTAAAAAGTCAATGTCAGGAATAAAATTTTGAATTTACTTACTCATCTCTTTTAAATTAAGTTTTATTAGTTAAAAGTAAATAAAAATCTTCGGACGTTAACTTTGATAGAAAGTTAAAGCACATTTCGTTGAAGTTTTGTAAGGCAAATGTATTGAAGTTAAGAGGAATGGAGGCCTTGTAAAATTCTAATAATAATAAATAACACACATTATAGTGAAACGATCAACTACGTTGATATCTATCACTTTTAAATCTCTTCACTATCTATCACACATGCTTAAACCGTTACGCAATTTTGTCCATTTTCCGTGTAATTAGTCCAGTCAATGCCCGAGATTTTACTCTCAGGACAGCGCGGTAGGGATTTGAACCCATGAGGGTTCAATTCACCCCAGGGTCTGTCACTTAAAAATTCTTGACGTTATTGACACCTCTAACCATTGCGCTATTGAGACATTCTAGTACTCTTTTAAATATGCACAGATATAGGCTAATTAATATATCAGAGAGTTAATGCCATCACTATGACTATTTAACTCAAAAGTCAATCATGTTTGCAGGTCCAATGAGTAAAAATAGATTGTATTACACACTGGTTAGTGAACGAGTATTCGATCAAATCAGCTGATTGACTTAAGTGAAGTTCTGTTGTTGCTTCAAACCAGAAGATTTTAGCAGAACTAACAACATATGATGTTGAATTTGGCTGTTTTTCTCAGCTTTGTTGTCATGTGTTCCCAACGCAAGAATACCGATTTACCGTCAGTTTCTGATCTCAAAGTAGATTCACAAT
This sequence comes from Enchytraeus crypticus, assembly GCA_905160935.1. Lineage (NCBI taxonomy): Eukaryota > Metazoa > Annelida > Clitellata > Enchytraeida > Enchytraeidae > Enchytraeus > Enchytraeus crypticus. The sequence continues at coordinate 276,742 of CAJHZI010000527.1, forward strand.
TGCATTAAAATATCTGCCATGAACCTATCATCTAATAAAATATGAGATTTATCTAGTTGATCACCTGAGAAGGCGGGCCTCACAGAGGACAACGCTAGCCTCTAAATTCACCAATTCCTATTAAAATTCTAAATACATAGTAAATACCAGAAAAATGAGAAAATAAATAAAATAAATGTTCATCCCCCATTAAATTTCTGCGTTCGAGGAGCTGATGGATAAGATATTCTGCAACGTAGAGAAAAATCAGCAGCTTGAAGCCAAGGGCATTCGGAAAGCTGCTGCGTATTAACCTTATTCTCCATCCAAACACTTTCAACGATTAGATTAGCTGCCTGCTTGTTCTTGCTGCCTGTCACTGCTGCCTGTCACTGCTACCTGGTACTGCTGCCTGGTACAGCTGCCTGCTGCTACTGCCTGGTGCTGCTGCCTGGTACTGCTGTCTGGTACTGCTGCCTGGTACTGCTGTCTGGTACTGCTGCCTGGTACAGCTGCCTGGTACTGCTGCCTGGTAATGCTGTCTGGTACTGCTGCCTGGTACAGCTGCCTGCTGCTACTGACTGGTACTGTTGCCTGGCACTACTGCCTGGTACTGTTGCCTGGTACTGCTGCCTGGTACTGGCTGGAGCCAGTGGCGAAGTCGGTAAGATACTCGACCGCGGATCAGTTGATGAGGGTTCAAATCCTGGGCTCGCCCGTCACTGACATCGCTTTCGAGTGAGGAAACTGACGTTAACTTTAGCTTTACCAGCTTTTTTACTGCTGCCTGGTACTGCTGCCTGCTTGTGCTTGCTGCCTGTTGTTGTTGCCTGCTGCTACTGTCTGGTACTGCTGCCTGGTACTGCTGCCTTTCTCATTTACGCTTTGCTGTATCTTTCAACTAGATATAAAGCAATCTAAAGCAGTTGGGAAATATTCGTTTAATGTGTTACTCAAATTAATTTACCGACTTCGAATTAATAATTAACTCAAATTACCGACTTTGCCACAGGTAAGATATTCGACCGCGGATCAGTAAGTGCGGGGTTAAAATCCTGGGCTCGCCCGTCACTGACATCACTTTCAAGTGAGGAAACTGACGTTAACTGACGTTAACCTTAGCTTTACCAGCTTTTAAAGTTTATGTCCCGATATTGGAATCTAAGGTGGTTTAGGCCTACATGTATTTCATATGTAACTTTTCAGTTAATCAAATTTCGCTATGTTGATGATATGCCATGGTAGTCACTGATATCCTCAGCACAGTTTTATATGATGTTATTATTATTTACGTTTTGCGAAACTAATTTGAGACCTACTATTCATTACTATTCGATTGATTGAATTTTTGGAGATTTAAGAATTTATTCTTCAAAACAAATTGAAAGTTTAGTATGTAATAAGAACTTAATCGCACTCTGAGTGATCTAAATTGGGCTTGGGACGTTTAAACAGTTAGACAACTTTTTACTTATCCATTTTAACCATTTACCCGACCTTTGCATGTTCGAGATTGTACTCTTTGATCTGCTGGCCATAGAACCGAACCCCAGGACTTAAATTATTCCCAAGATTGATCTACTGATACTATTTCACGAGGTTTTCGTTATCTCTACACACTGAGCTATTGATACAAATTAATCTGGGCCCTAATTATGCTCCACAAAATCCTGAATCTCTAACGCTGAGAGACACACGTGTTGATATTTTTCAAGCTGGAAAACATAAAAACACATAACAGGAAGATGCAACCGATATCTGGGCGTGGTATACGTTACGTCACTCCATCAGTTAGGAAAACTAAAATCAGGAAATGTAAACAGCAGCTGCAGAGTGAACTCTGTGCTGGAGAAAAGCCAGTATTGAGCGTAAGTTTAACTTAGAATGGGAGGAGATAGGAAAGTTTTCTTGAATTCTATTAATTTGTCAATTAAAATGTAAGATGTGAGTGGGCGTGTGTATAAGAAGGCATAACATGTATATGTATATGCATTTTAGTCTGTCATTTAGCAATTTGTGATAAGGAACTAAGTGAGAAAATAAGATCTTAGGGTCTAATCAAAACTACATAGGAGAACATGCTAGGAATATCATTGCGCAGTTGAATTCAGTTTATAAACAAATTCAGTTTTAGTACTTTATTCTAGAGGAAGAGATCAGTGAATAAAGTCATTTGAAAAGATCCGATATTTAAACACTAACTTTTCACTATTAAATCGCTAACAATTTATTCATAACTAAGTTCGTTGCAAGTCAGAAACGAAATCTTTCGCCAAGTTTTACCGAAGACAATTCGTCAATGCAAAAGTAAATAATAAAACAATATTTACATGTGTCATACACAAAATCAGGTCGATTAGAGTACTAATGTCGTTCATGATAACATCGAACAAAATTAAATTAATTAGAAACCAGCTAGGTAGATGTCGATAATTAATTAGAAACCAGCTAGGTAGATGTCGATAATTAATTAGAAACCAGCTAGGTAGATGTCGATAATTAATTAGAAACCAGCTACGTAGATGTCGATAATTAATTAGATGTCGGAACTATTTAATGAAATGTTGGAATGCTGCCTGAAATATAAAATTTTATTTCTTTATTTGAAACATCAATGGGGTTTTGACAATCCAATGTAGTTTACAGATTATTTCAAATTCTGAAAAAACTCCTTACGAGCCAAATATCAACAAAAAACATTGGATCATGGTGAATCAAGATAGAGCAAGTTTGAAGCATAATTTAATAGTTACCTTGATTTCTTCTAGTTAAGAAATACAGCAAAGAGTTTTAATAGATTCAATTTATTTTGATTAAATAATTCCTTACAACCGGTGACTGCACGTGTCATACAAGGCGACTAAAGCATTAAGATACAAACCGACTTTGTCACACGTTCATTGATGTAATTACTCTATGAATTTTGTGAAACTTTGTGTAATAATAAAACATATTTTCTTCTTCTTCTTCTTCTTCCAACGTCAGAATGGGCATTCGGTAGCTGAGCGCCATGGCTCCAGAAATTGCTAAAAAATTTAAACGAATGGAAAAGTCTCAAAATTGGAGAAGATCTATTCTGTTTGTAGGTTTTGTTACTGTGATAAACAAATTAAGTTTTAAGTTTGAACAAATGATACTAGCGAGAAAGAGATATTTTCAAATGGCGAAATTTGCGATCGATAGAATGTGAGTAATATTTACTTGAAATATCTTACAGAATTCAAATGCATTAAAATAAGTAACAGACCTCAATTAATTCAAATAATGCTGCCATAATTAATAAATATAAATTGCATACACAAAATAGAAACAAACTACAAAGCATCGTACTTTAACAAAAACTGCGATATAAAATACAAAACGGATAAGTTTGCAAAAATTAGTAAATGCAGAATGAAATATTAATAACAAAACGAATTTACACATTTTACAATACATAATGTAGGCCTAGGTATTTTTATGCAAGCATATCTTCTATTTACATTTCAACGCACTGCGTAAAGCATATAACCTTCAAATATCAAAATGGCATAATTAATCGAAACAATTCTTAAATTGCAGTCACGATTCATATATTACAACTGAGGAAATTTAGTACAGCAAGTATTTTTAGCAAGTATTGCTTCCGATTCCCCATCATGAGACCTGCGTTCAATTCGTAGGTCAATTAGCAGCGAATGAGCTCGGTACTGTTGATATTGCTTTATTACCTACATGTATATATCTACAATGTCCACTAGGAAGGGACAAGACTCACTGTTTAATCACTGATTGCGAAGAAATAACAAAAGGTATAAAAACAGTTTAAACAGAAGCTTAAATAAACACACTAAACAATCGTGATATTATATTCTTCCACTCCTACATAGGCCTATAGTCACATTAGGCTAACAATAACAAATAGACACACTAGTCATATTTTCCTCAGCCTAACAGTCGAAATGCATTCTACATCAAAGAAATAAGTTTATAAATATTGTTTTAAGAAATTGTTAGCCGTATCGAAAGTAGCACAAATAAGTGTATAATCTCACATTCTTGAATGATTTGGATGAGTACGTCGATTTCTTATATTTCAAGTAATTGATACATTACATGTAATTTTTCTATTACATATAATTTATATATTTATTGTAATCTATATATTTCATATATTTCGTCAGTTTCAGTAGCATGCACACACAAATCTGGGACTACAGTGACGTTTCTTAGTAGTTTAATTTTCCACTAATTTCACATCAGACCTTCTAGACATTTATTTGAATATTTGTATAATCTTATATAATCTTATATAATCTTATATAATCTTATATAATCTTATATAATCTTATATAATCTTATAAAATCTTATATAATCTTATATAATCTTATATAATCTTATATAATCTTATATAATTATCTTATTTGAATTTATAATCTTAAGGAAGCAGGAATTAGCAGGATAAATTTCTCCAGAACCTCAGTAGTACCTCAGTAGTACCTCAGTAGTACCTCAGTTAAAGCCATCTCAGCAACCGACAGGCTCATTTATTCTTGCTCAGTTTATTCAAATTCAATTGCTGCCTTTCTGAAAATAGAACAATAATTTCACAATTTAAGATGTAATTTAAAAGACAGAGAAAAGTCATGATTTATTTAGAAGTTTGAGTTACATTGTTAAAATAGATCAACATAAAGGTGTTTCTACTTTTGAAATAGAATAAAATATATAGTGTTCTTTAAAATTTACGGTCCTATGCACACTAACCTGCATAAAATAAAGAGCATTCCATCGATCACTAAGCCATTCTCATCACAAATGATATGGGTTTTATAAAGATAAACTCATACCTAAGTCTCTGAGGATAAGAACGGGAAACTACGTCACTGCAGACTATAACACAAGTAGGAATATGTACGTTGGACCTGCCACTTGGAAGAATACTTCAGAAAGAGGTAGTATGTTGAGAAGATTAGTGATTGTCATGAGAAAATGGGTCAGCGTAACCTCTACAATAGACCTCTGCAGTAATTAGTAATATCTACGCTGAATGACAACAGCATAAGTATAGGTTAGCTGACACAAACATTATCATGGAGATTATAACAAAAGAATTGCAAAGAGAAAGCTTAATGCCTCAAACCGCAGCTTTGTGAACCCTTTCAACGCACCGATAGAAAACGCTATTCATATCTATACCTTCTTTCAGCAGAGCGACGCGATTTTATGAATACAAGAAGCCCGCAAGTAGATAATCGGTGGTTTTAATTCAATGATTATAAATAATAAGCCGATCGTAGCCCCTGTTGAGGTGACCCTAACTATATTTATAAATTGAACTTAAGTCCGATTATCAATTCCTTAGATCACAACCTTGGAAATTGTTTGCCACCAAAATCCGATTGAGATTGTTTATTCGAAACATTGCAAACAAAGTAAACGGTTCCGCAAATCTTTAAGTAATTTGATAATTCCCTTGTTTCAACAATTCTGAGTCAGAAAATATAAATTTAGTTTAAATATCTATATAATTAATAATTAATAGTAAACAGAATTTAAATGTAATTTAGTAAATTTAGTTAGACAGTTATATATCCGACTAAAATTGCTCGATAGTTTGCATAAATCAAAGAGGAGGAATTAGATAAAGGATTTTAAAATACTGTACACTTGTTAAATAAATATGTAAAATATCGCAAATATCGCAAAGAAAATGCAGAGAATAAACGTATTTTGTTGTATTAAATAGTCACGACTACATCAAATTACTGCAAGGCTATTTGCAAAAAGAGATAAAAGTTCTGTTGTTAGGAATTTCAATTACTCCTTTCATAAAATAGACATACGCTGTACACGTAAGCCATAGTAAATTGTATTAGAATTCATTAGTAACGGAATACTACAGACATATTCCTGAATGACTATAGCAAAGTCTTTAATAAATTAAGAATTTTGTGGGCGACAATCTGACAAAAGGCCAGGCTTATTTGTCTTTTTCTTCGTTTCTTTTGCTTATTGGTCATTCTTCAAACGATATTACTTCTAAAATTCATAGAGCCTATAGAATAACTGGAGGAAACAATATATATGACATTGCAGTTTACACAGCAAAAAGATTCTTTACTATTAGTTAATTTAACACGCGTGGTTTCAAAAGTTAGAGGAATTCCCAGCAGTCATACACTACATACAATGTATATAGGCCTACTGCTACACTGTACCCTACACATGCCTACTGTACCGCTATTTGGGGACATCCAGGGTTTAGATACTCTAGAGCTTAGTAGCTTACAAACCTGGTCGACAGTTTGCGTTAAATCTCACGTGATTTATGACACGCAAAACTGGCTTTTCATTTTACTGGACATGTATTATCGACTTTGCCGCCAAAGTTTAATAGTTTTGCCTGATAGTGAAGCTTCTGGCAGAGAAATAACATGGGAGTGAATGAGTCATAATTTATTTTTAAAATCTCAAACCTGGGGTTTAAAAGGTGACCGATTTATTTTGTTATGATCTAAATCGCTAGATAGTATCTGTTTGTAAGATTTCAGAGAAATAGCTAGCATAATCGATATATAAACCAATCAAATCAGTCAACCAATCAAGCAATAAAATTGAATAAATACAAAGACATGCACTTAGGCTTTAAGGAATGATATTTCGTTTGCAAGCTAGATTGAAAAAGGCTAAAGCCGCCAAGTTTAAAGTTAATTAGGGGGTCGATAGAGTGTCAGTGAAGGGGAGAGCACTGGATTGGAACGCTGTACCTACTGATCCGCGGTTGAACAACTTGCCAACAAGCCACCGGCTGATTTAGAGTTATGCTGCGGTTAGAAGTTTGTCGATATATTATAGTCATTATGTTGCCAAATTAACGATCGGCAATGTTGAAAAGTTTTCATGAAATATAAATAACTGTAAACATGCATTTTGAGTTTTATGAAAACACGAAGACTTGGTGTTATTAGAACTTCAGCATAGCTAAATATAGACCTATTCTTCTAGTGCACTCCCTAATGGCAGGTCCATGGAATATGACTCTTTCATCCAATCTTATCCTCAGCCTTCCTTTTCATTTCATATATGAATTTGTTATCAGATCATCCAACATACCATGTCTCGGTCTTCCTCTAACTCTTGTATTCTTCCTTCTATTACATCCTTTAACAAACCAACCTCACCCCCCTTATAACATTTGTAACTATAGAATTAATCACAAAATATTTCGTAAAATTGTTAAAATCTGTTATACTTCTAATGCCGAATATACTTCTTCTTCAAAATTAAAATCTGTGTCAAATATCTTCAAATAGACAGATTTAAATTGAGAGACTGTCCCGGAATATTCACTATTAGTGAAAATTATCAACTTACTATCATTTCAATTACTATTAGCGACGGATCTATTATTAAAGTTAACACCGAAATGCCTCAACCAATGGCTGAAGGTCTTCTCTAAACTTTCTCACCTGAAATACATCATCACAAAGTATCGTCCTATAGAAGTAAAAACACCGTTTTTTACGTTTCGTTTAATCTATTATCGAAATCTATTTGATCATCCTTTGTGCGAGATGTCAGCTGAAAAGTTTTCCTATTTGCGAGCAGCTTGCTCTATTCTATTGGTAATTTGTAACAATTTCTGGTTGACTTTTTGACTATTTCTTGCATTGGCATACGACCCGTGGGAAATCTGTGATGAGAAATAGACTCTTCAACAGCGACGTATGTCAGTAGCATACGATTAAATGATATATACGATTATGTATGTATCGTTAAAGTTTAATGAAAAATAGTTGTTTTCAGTCTCGATATTTTATTGCGATAAAAATTAGAAAGTGACAGAGATGTTTAATCTTTAAAAACAAAACTTGAATATTATATACAAGACTGCAAAGTGTAGTAAATAATAACTATTGAATACTTCATATAGAACTGTGAAAAGGTACAAATAATAGCAGTAAAAACACCACGCAGAACTGTAAAGAACGATAAATAATAGCAGAAAAGACTCTTTGCAGAACTGTGAAGAACGATAATAATAGCAGAAAAGACTCTTTGCAGAACTGTAAATTACAGTAAATAATAACTGCTAAAGACTTCATTCAGAACTGTAAAAAAAAGCTGTAAAGAACTGCCAATGATTAAAATGTGTTCTCAAAATTTAAGTGAAGATCTGTAGTTCCATCTCAATGTAATTTAGTTCAGTGGTTTTACAGAAAGTCGTGGTTTGTCTTCAAAACCGTATCGGATGGACCAGAAAAAACTATTTGACTAGTTCAAACTCCTGGCTATAATAATCATTGTTTGACCGCACAATGTAGTAGACAATACCAAGGAAATGTCACCACAAACTCAAAAAAAAATTACCCTTTGTTCAAATGTTTTCCCGTATTCATATCGCCTTCGACCTGATTTCTTCGTTTTGAAGTAATCTGAAAATTAAAAGCATACGATATTTTAAGCATACTCTAAATATCATCGTAAATAGGATACTAGGTAACATCAAGAGAGTTTAAATGAGTTTACCTCAGGTTGTGAGTTCAATACACTGTCCAGATGATCAGAGAATAAAATCTCTGGTTTCCATAGAACCGATAGTAAGGACAACCGATTTTAAACTGCCTAGCGGTTTGAATATGCGATATTAAAAGTGCTAGATATCAGCGTGCTCATTTGTCTGTAACAGGAGCTGATTAAATAAAATTGCTGACATCATCATCATCATCATCATCGTCTTCATCATCGTCATCATCATCGTCATCATCATCGTCATCATCATCGTCATCATCATCGTCATCATCATCATTTCTGGAGCATAGGCGCGCGCAAACCGAATGCCCTTCCTGAGGTTGGTTTGAATCTTACTGCTTTGTTACCTTTTACGCCACGTGTAGTCTATGGTTGGTCCATTCTTCAGCAACCCGGGCACAATACGGGTAAGTTTACATAGAAAAAGTAATAAAATATTATACAGAGTGTATAATACTAGTAATAATAAGTGAATGCAACAGCTACAATTTTATTTACTTATAATTAAATTTAAATCATTCATCTTCCTAAATTAAATGTGCACACTTTAACAAATAATACCAGAAATTTTCTGTCTTCTTCGTCGTATGACGGAAGTGGAAATCACACCAACTCGATATCGATGATCAAATCGGCGACAAAAGTCTGGATCCTCCGGTAGGCAAGGGTTTACAGTTGTGGTAAGACAGGACTCATGGAGCTTATGTAGCACCCCACTTTCCGCCAAGCCATCGCTATTCCCTAGCGAAACATGATTCAGAAAAAGATTCTTCTCCGGAGAATTATCTGCAACGCTCCTATCTGGAAGATAATTTTCTGCTATCGTATCCGTTGTCGTAGACAATGAATCACAATCGATTAATCGCTGTCCTGTGCTTTCGCTTTTTCTCGATTCAACGTCATCGCTGACGTCACTCGCACTATTTCCAGAAGAACTACAGAAGTTATCTTGAGCATACGCAGTAGAGTTTCCAACAGTCCATAGGAATCGTCCTTCGAGTGGCTTACAATCCAGGAAATCAAAATTCCACCTATGGCGGCAATTCTGATGTAATTTCTGCCCTATTTCGTGCAGAGCTTTATCGGAGTTGAAATTTGAGCGCTCGTCAGTCTGAAAGAGTCTACGACATGCTCTACCAGGTGATAATCGTGCTCCACCAGGTGGTATCCGTGCTTCACCAGGTGGTAATCGTGCTCCACCAGGTGGTATCCGTGCTCCACCAGGTGGTATCCGTGCTCCACCAGGTAGTATCCTTGCTCCACCAGGTGATATTCGAGGGCATACTTGACCAGATGGTAGCCTAGCGCTTGTAGTCATTGTTAATTGATTGAAATGAATTCCTATACACTTAGCTAATCATTGATTATTGACTTACACATTTATCTGTAGTTAATAACACAATGCCAAACTATCTTGTGTTCCAAATAATTAAATAATGATATTATGGGCAGAGCCAGGGGTATGACGTTAAATTGCCCCCTCCCCCGTGGATCAGTAGGCGCAGGGTTCAAGGGCAGTGATCTCTCAGTCACTGACCTACTCTCGAGACAGGAAACTGACGTTAAACGAATATTAAACCTTAACTATTACTTCATAAAGTAAGAATTCTGTTAATCAAACTTCTCTTGTAGCTATCTCTCTCTCCCTCTCTCTATTCCTATCTCCCTCTCCCTCTTTCTCTCTCTCTCTCTCTCTCTCTCTCTCTCTCTATCTTAAGTATCCTGCAAATGGTAGGTCCAAGATATATATTCATACTCAGCTTTCACGCCCATAAAGACAACTTCAGAGTTTAACAAGTTAATCCGTTCACAAAAGGGTATGCCTTATACACACCATTTCTAGCGTGTGAATTATGAAAAATATTCTTGGGTCGTTTACCGCTGCTATCCTCCGTTTTTGGTTAGTCGCCTTTTACTGTACGTGCCGTAAGCGGTTGATTCATTCTTAAGTGTCCCGAACATAACACGGTGCACTAAAGATAATATTAAATACTATATATTATTCACTCTACTCTTCACTCTCCCAGATATTAACACCTAACTAATTAATATCCATTCTTCGTTATGCAGTCAAAAGAAAGTCACAAGTAGCATACTCTCGATGGCCGATACTATCATAACGAATTATAAAGCAACCCAATATCCTAGCGTCGCGTAGACACAACTTTGTGAAACGGTTAATAGTAAGAGTGTAATAATTTACTGATGTTTGCTCCCATACATTAAATACAAACGACGTTACGCTTATATTATAGCCACAGCGATACAGTGGTGCATTATACAGCCTGTCATGCCTTCAAGTGAGTGGGTCAACATTGTACGGGTATATATGAGTTTAGTCAGTACTCATTTGACAGCCGTAATATACTGACGAGTGAGAAGTATAAACAAGCAGATCAACTAGATGGCTCCTTGTATGTACATACGTATGATTGTTTGTGTGAGTGTGTGTGTGTTTATGTGTGTATATGTTTTTTATGCTAATATGCTTCTGTGTGTTTGTATATGTTTTTCTGTAGCAGCGTCACTGCGAAAAGCTTTGTTTCATTTTGCTTGACTTTATTTTGCTGAGAACAAAACAATTATTGATTGATTGATTTTTTGTGTATACTATAAGAGGCATTGGGACCTTTCATTATTGCTAGGATTTTTAATTGATTCCTTTAAACATTTTTAACTTAAAAAAATCCAATTCACATATGACATATGCATTGTCCAGAGAACTTAGAGCTATGTCATATGTTAACACATATGACACATACGATTTTCATTGTACATATGACATACAGTATGTTGACAGTTTCCTACACTGACTTGTATTCTGTACCGTATGTTTAAATTCACTGATTTCGGTTTTTACATTTGATTTATTTGTCATAGAATAACATTGGTACCGAACAATAGGTACTGCTAAAGGCATTGGAAATGTGGATTTGGAGAAGAATGGAGAGGATTAGCTGAACTCAAAAGGTTACAAATGAGAAAGTTCAGGAGAGAGTTGGTACAGATAGACAGTTGATAAATGTATTAAGAAATAAGAAGAAGAGTTGGATAGGACACATTCTAAGGTGGAAGGTCTATTACAAGAGGTCATAGAAGGTAGAATGAAGGAAAAACAGGCAGAGGCAGACCGAGGCAGACCGAGATTAGGTATGTAAGAAGATCCACGCATAATGAAGAGGAAAGTGGACGACAGAGAAGAGTGGAGGCGTTATATACCTTGGACCTGCCAGTAGGCAGTGCACTAAGAGAGAGAACATTGGTACAAAAATCACACAGTTGTTGCACACGTTTCCCACGTTAAACGATCATCTTATATATGCTGTCAAGCATTGTCCAGAGAACGTAGAGCTGTGGCAAAACACCACTAAATTGATTTCTACATCGTGCAAATATATCACAAATCATTGAGATGGGTCAAGTTGTCAGAGCTCTTCATACATTTATCGCAAAACTGACCTTCATTTACATAAATCTCGCTTTATAGTTTTTATATCGAAAAGATTATTTATAACTTAGGAAAATGATCCAATTCATCAAGTGTCAACTCAATGTCTTAGCTAAAGTTTTCACAGCTAGGGTTAGTCGTGACAGATTTTATTTATTTTGACATTAGAAATTACTGAGTAAAGTGTCGAGATATAGATGGTATGGGCATATTGTGAGAAAGACAGATGAAGTAAAGAGATGTAGTAAAGATAGTTTGGAGGGAAGAGCTGGATGTTAAGATAGAGAGAGGTAGGCCACAATTGACGTGGGATGCGGTGATTAAGGTCATAGAAAATATGGGATTGACTTATGATATGTGACAGAGAGCATTGGAGGTCTATTCGTATCCTTAGTTAAACAGGAACATAAGGAAGGATGATGATGACATTAGAAAATACTTAGTTATATATTATAATTATAGTTTGTAGTGTGCTTAACGTCAAGGTTCAGAAGCACAAGGCTTCCAAAGAGGACGAGTTAGACGACTCAAGACACGTCAGAAAGATTATGGCAAGAGTTATTTAACAGTTCGAGAAAATCCGGTCATTCTTCAGTGCAAAATCTTAGTTAGTTAGAGAGAGAGAGAGAGAGAGAGAGGAAAATAAGCTGATTGATTATTCTGTGTTAAATAATATATATTTTGATTTGAATTCTCAAACATTTCCTCAATTCCAGGTGGTCAATATTGCCACGACAATGTTGACAGGAAAGAACTTGACGCATATAGGAAGAAAAAGGAGTTTTTACAACTAATTAGCAGCAATAACGTTATTACAATGTGAGCCCATCAAGTTACATAAAGTTACCCCGTGTTGCGCCCGAGTCACTGAAGAATAGACCAACCATTATTCCGCACGTGTTGTAAGAGGTAACTAACTGGCACTATCATATCAGAAGCCATATTATTCCCATGCTGTGGGGCTACATTAGAAAATTGTGGATAAGGCTTAGCCCATTGTAAATGGATTAACTTGTAAATTGATGACATGTTATGACATAAACATGATGCGTATCATATACGAATAACGTTAACAATTAGAAAGAAAACACAACAGACATATAACAACCCTGGAAATAGGCCTATAGGCAAGCCACGCAAATTGAATTATATAGAACCATGATAGATACGCTGAAGACTTGAAAGAAGAGTACAAATAAGAAAAAGAAGAGAAATACATAAAACTATCTTCAGATTACAGTACTATATTATTTTTCTTTAAGAAGTCTGAAAACGAATGTGAATAGGAATATGTATCTTGGACCTGTCACTCGGCAGAATTCTGAATAAGTAGAGAGAGCGAGAGAGAGAGAGAGAGAAGGAGAGAGTGGATTGTGTGTGTGTGTGTGTGAGAGAGAGAGAGAGTGTGTGAGAGAGAGATAGACAGAGAGAGAGAGAGAGAGAGAGAGAGAGAGAGAGTGGAGTGTGTGTGTGTGAGAGAGAGACATAGAGAGAGAGAGAGAGAGAGAGGAGAAAGAGTGTGTGTTTGAGAGAGAGAATGTGTGTGTATGAGAGAGAGAAAGAGAGAGAGAATGTGTGTGTGTGTGTGAGAGAGAGAGAGATACATAGAATGTGTGCAAAATATACTACTAAAAGTATGTGCTATGAACAAGTTTGCGCAGCATACAAGTTGGTAACATTTGCCATTGCATTTAATATCGTTATTAATTGTACACTCATACGATAAAAACAGAGCAGTTAATTGTAACCTGTTGGTCACCAGGCTACGCATGATTGGGCAGCGCAAGAGTAGGCCTGGGCTAAGTTCAACTGACTCCAGCAGGCTGCGTCAGCTAGGCTAGGCTCGGACTCTGTCCCTGCCTCTGCGCCTAGCAGGAGTGGGGGAGGGAGGTTGTACAGTTAGACGTCTTCTGGACTAAAAGCTGCGTGTTGTCGTTCATTTGCTCGTGGGACTTCAAACTGTTCTGTACTGCACGATGTGCTAGAGTCATGTTTATTTTGAGTTGAATTGAATCATATTTATTTCACTTTAGGTTACATCACACGCAAGCAAAACATGAGATAAAGTGAAAAAGGACACAAAGGCCACGAAAGCACTGACATGTGCCCTAAACGAATATATCCAAAATAAACCATATAAAGTAGTTAAAGTCTTACAGCAATTCAAGTCATTCGATCAATCCAGCATATACATGCTTTACAATACCCGTACACTGTAGCATAAAATCATACAGTAAAAATCTATTTACGAAAATAATTTAAAAACACTAAAATATACAGACGCTTAAATTTCTACACAGGCCAATATTATTTTCATAGTACATGTATATACATGTATAACTAATCAGTAAAGAAATTAGAATGAGCATGCATTACAGTGCATAGCGATAAATCTAGAAATATGTAATTTAGTTTAGTAATTTTATGTCCTGCCATTAGATAATTGCTAAGTATCTTATCTAATTAGTTACTATCTAATTGTGCTAGAGACATGCGGTAAGTTTATCTGTCATTAGATAATTGCAAAGTAACTTATCTAATTAATTAATTAATTAATTAACTAATGAATTAGTTAGTTAATTAATTAATTAGTTAATAATTAGTTACTATCTTATCTTTGCTAGTTGTTGTGGCTATCTATTTGCGATTGTATTTGCTCTCTCTCTCTCTCTTAGTGCACTGCCTACTGGCAGGTCCATGTTATATAATGCCTCCAGTCTTTCCTGTCTGTCGCTTTTCTTTTCATTTCCACATATGAGTGGATCTTTGAATCATCTAACATTCCTAATCTCGACCTACCCCTGCCACATTTTCCTTCCACTATACCTTCTATGACCTCTTTTAGAGGTGTTAGGGCGATTGTGTACTATTTTCTTTCATAATATTTTAAATGTTAACGCTATAAATAAATGAGAATTAGTGAGTTTCGTTATCGGAAAAGTCATGCTTGGTAATTTTTGTATAGTATGTTGCCTAGTTAAGCGATTTATGCTATTTATCAAATGTGTATTCGTGCGGTGTAACTAACTTTCTATTTTCGTTAACTTTAGTTTAGTTCATTAACTAATGATTGACTGATTTATTGAATGCTTGATTGGTTGATTGTTTTATTGGTTGATGCTTCTCTGTTAACAAATGTGTCACCAACTCCCTAAATTCTCTTTTATTTCATTTTATTTGATTAAGTAATGATTAACTGATTGATTGTTTGATTGGTTGATTGATTGTTGCTGCACTCTGCGCAACGTCACTCAGTGGACATCAGAGCAGCCTCCTCAACCCTCTGCCTCCACCTATCACGATCCTGCGCAAAGTCATAAACACCACCCTGTGTAAGACTGAATTTAGTAGCTAATTGACGTATATTGTTTATTATATTGTTTAATTAATATGTATTTATTTCCCATTCCTACCGTCATTTTATTGTTTAGTTGTCTATATTTTAAAGCTTTTTTAATTGGAGTATTTTAATTTAGTCATTGTTTCCTATGAATTATATATTTTCTGTATCCAACATACTGGATTAGTGGAAGGGGATATTGATAGCTATGGTCTTGAGCTCTCTAATAGAAAATCAAGGGGAAATTCTTTTAAATTAGTGTCAATAATCCTAAACTTGATACACGAATACTTCTTTTCTTCCAGGATACGCGAACCTTGGAACTCCTTACCAGACAGTGTTGTTTTAGCAAATAATGTCAAATCTTTTAAAAGCCAACTGAAGGATTTTGATTTTAATAAGTTTTTAATTTTTAAATCCAGTACCAAAAGTGACTAAAGTATAGGCCTATATATATTTCTAGATTTCTCGGTATGGATTGTAATGTATGTTCATTTTAAATTGATCACCGATTAGTTATACAATTAAAGCAAACGTACGTAATATTTTAAGATTTTGTACATGCTGGTGTTTTAAATTTTATTCGTAAACAAGTTTTAATGTATTAGATACTTTTTCCTGCTAATATGTAGGGGTATTTTGAAGTAATTTTATGCTTAGATTGAATATCTTGACTTCTATAGGCTTCTAACTGCTTTATATGATTTATTTAGCTATATGTGTAAGGGCACATGTTAGTGCCTTCGTGGCCTTTGTGTCCTTTTTCGCTTTATCTCCATGTATTTCTGGTGTACGATTTTACCGAAGTGAAATCAACGTGATTGAGTTCAATTCATAATACCTAACTATTAAGTTTTTTCTAATTTATGTCTTCATTGTTGTTTCATATTACTATTTTCTCTCTTTCATCGTTATTTATTTGTAGATCCTTTCTGATTATAATTTATTTTAAACGTATGTTATTAATTCATCAGAATTGTTTTGTCCAATAAGAATCCATCTTATATCGTCCGCTAATTGTTGATCTATTATTTCTGTTATTATTTGATCGATTGATTGATTGATTGATTAGGCGAATAATCCTGTCGAAGTTCACGCCATCCAGGGAACAAAGTCTGTTTCATGCAGCTTTGAGTCAAGGCATCTCTGCAAAGGTATTTATCAATTACTCAATCTCTCTCTCTCTCTCTCTCTCTTAGTGCACTGCCTACTGGTAGGTCCATGGTATAATCAATCATGCTAATAAAATCATGCAGACTGTCGGTAATTAGAGATAAAATATTGGCAACTGAAACTATTAATTAGCTATGTAAGTGTTTTAATTGGTTGTATTATTATTGTTTTTAAATTTTAATACATTCTGAAATTAACTAACGGGCTTTGGAGAAATTTTTGATAATTGAAATTGTGAGTTATGTTTAGTTTCTATAATGTGTTAATTGATTGATATTTGTCATTAATGGTAATTAATTTTTGTAATTATATAAGCTTTGAACTTTTCTCGATTATTGTTTAGATTCCAAGTTATACTTGGTTATTGTAATGTGCAGATTAAATTTGAAATTAACTGTTTTAGTATTTGTGAAATTAATGTTCAGTAATTGTAATTATTAATGTTCACCAATGATCTGTTATTTAAATTGGAGTTCTATCATGTTGTTTATTAATTATTGCTATTATATAATATTTATCATCTTAAATGATGCAATAACATAATCTTTTTAACTAATTATAATTTAACATATGAACTTGGTAGCATTTCACAATTTCCTAAGTCCTATATGTGCCAATAGATTCTTTTCGTGCTGGATCGAACATGCAAGACAGTTGATTCGAGAATAAATAATCAGTAAATCAAGCTATTAATCAGTCATTCACTATATGCGTAGAGGTCCATGCTATGCAGAACTTCGGGATAGCGCTAAATTTATAATGTACAGATACATAGCTTAGCGAAAATGGATCCATAACTATCAATATTTTTGATAATATATTATATATGTAATATATATTAATTATATTATTATATATATTATCGAATATTGTTTGCTTACCTGTGCAACTAAATTGACGATGCTAGTGAAAGAGTTTCATTAGCAATGATTTCACTAGCAATTAGTAATTGATTGATAATTGGTTTCACTAATAATTAATAATTGATTGATTATAGATTTCACATTCAATAATTGATTGATAATTGATTTCACTGACAATTATCCATCAGCAACTGATTGATAATTGATTTCACTAGCAATTAATAATTTATTGATAATAATTTATTACCATAACAATTACTAATTGATTGATAGTATATTGCACTAGTAATAAATAATTGATTGATTTCAGACGGTTGGGGATGCTGTCACTGATGGGCTAATGTTTGACTGGAGAAACTGGACACAGTTGAGGTACCATACATCTTTAAACTACAGCGAACAGGTCAGCTCTATCTGTCTATCCATCATTGTCAGATTTGTCAGTCAGTATGTTGTTATCAGTTCAGTCATTGTCAGTCAGCCTGTTGCTATCAGTCAGTCATTGTCAGTTAGACAGTAATAATAATAATAATAATAATAATAATAAAGGTTTACCGTCCGCTTTCTCATCCAGGGATGATGTCAGGGACGTCAGGAACGAAGTATCAACAGTCAGTCAGTCTGACGGTATCAGTCAGCGAGCAGTCAGTCGATTATTGTCAGTCTGTTATTATTAGTTAGTCATTAACAGTCAATCGATTATTGTCAGCCCGTCTGACTCTGTTAATATTAGTTCAGTCATTAATAGTCGATCAGTCATTGCCAGTCTCAAATGCTTTTCTTTGTTATTGTAACTTTAGTATCTCTTCTATTTTGATTAGAATATTGTATGAATTTGTGTATTACTTTGGGTTCTCTCTTTTGCACTTAGTGCTAATTTTGTGCCTTGAAGCGTTTTTAGAAATTTTCACAGGATTGTAAGACCCCTCTGGTGTTTATATGAATATTAAATATAAATACGAAATTAGTTAATGTCAATCACTCAGTAGCACTCAGTCAGTAGCAGTCAGTCAGTAGCAGTCAGTCAGTAGCAGTCAGTCAGTAGCAGTCAGTCAGTAGCAGTCAGTCAGTAGCAGTCAGTCAGTAGCAGTCAGTCAGTAGCAGTCAGTCAGTAGCAGTTAGTCAGTAGCAGTCAGTCAGTAGCAGTCAGTCAGTAGCAGTTAATGAGATAGAGTCATCATCAGTTAGCTAGCAGTGAGTCAGTCAGTCAGCATTAATTAAATAAATAATTAAGTGAATATTAATTAGTCAGTACGTCAGTTAGTCTGTTACTTAGTCTGTATCAACTCGATGAAATATCATTGATCCCTATCCAAATCCCTGCTTCATCGTCCCACTTGTTCTAACCACCGCTACCATTCACAATTCTATCCAATGAAAAGTAAATAATTGCTCGACCATATGACAACTTACAAAACTATTAGACTACGTATTTACCTTGCCTTTCCCTGTCATTCTACTCTACCATTACGCTATACCATTTCGACATTTCATAAAGCTGTATCCATGTATACCTTACGTCCAGCTTGCCCTTTCCAAACCACCAGTTCCCGATCCTTTATTTTCTTCCCAATCCTACCCAACCTTCCTTCAGAACTGAACTTGATCTTATGCTGCTCAATTAGATCTTACTCAGTACTTCTTTGCCCTACTTCGTCCTAACCTATCCCGGGTAACCTAACCACCCCACAAACCCTGTTTATATTCTATCCTCAATTATTTACATCAATCACCTGTATTTTTCCGGCCCTCAAATCGCTTATCCTAAAATCCTTATACCAACTTCCAGCAACCCTTTATTTTCTCGTTGTAACACTGCCTATTACTACTGTACATCTCTCGTTTTTATCTCATTCCACCAGCAAAACCTAAATTAACCACATGGTCTTCTATCAATATTGTCCCACCAGCACAACCCAAATCAATCAACCTCTCATTTCTCTTACATCCTACCAGTTCAACCCACATCAACCAACCTCTAATTTCTCTCACATCCTACCAGTTCAACCCAAATCAACCAACCTCTCATTTCTATCAAATCCTACCAGTTCAACCCAAATCAACCAACCTCTCATTTCTACCACATCCTACTAGTTCAACCCAAATCAACCAACCTCTCATTTCTATCAAATCCTACCAGTTCAACCCAAATCAATCAACCTCTCATTTCTACCACATCCTACCAGTTCAACCCAAACCAACCAACCTCTCAGTTCTATCACATCCTACCAGTTCAACTCAAGTCAACCAACCTCTCAGTTCTATCACATCCTACCAGTTCAACGAAAATCAACCAACTTCTAAACATTCGAACCTTAGAGTACAATTCCTCTGTCATACTCTGAAAATGCATCCTATTTTGCATTGTCTTATCCATCAAAACACAACCCAATCGTAATCAGTATTATGGATCAACCAAATCTAATGAATCGCAATCATTCACATGTAGTCCTGGTCGTAATAAACTTCCTAGTGTGAAGATTTGCTAGTTATTAATCCCCCACAATACGAAAGTTATTAACCCCTCCCCACAATTCAAATCTACACTCTACAATACAGCTGTGTTAGCGTTGCATCCTAATATCTTATCTAATGCTCTCCTCCTCCTGTCGTAGCTTAGATCCTCATTTTTATATCTCGTATTGCGGCGTTGACATCATTAGCTGTTTGAGAAAATCACTGTAGCGATCCGAATAGATTGTGTCTATCAGAATTTAGTTGTATCTCACTTATGAAGCTCGCAATGCTTCTCTGTTTAGTAGTGTTTGGATGCATCTTGAGAAATTGTTTTATGCCTTACCTTCATCTGCCACTCCTGTTTAAAATAATTTGCATTTTTCGAGAACGGTTCTTCGCCGTTAAATGAATCTTGAATACTTATTGACTAAGCTAAAGGCACAAAAATGAGGCAGATGTTTAACAAATTACCTTTTGCTATATCTTTTTAATCATTTACTAAATCTCTTTTTCTCTATCTCTGTCTATGGAGAGGGATAGAGAAAGTCCTCTCTCTATCTCTATATCTGTCTCTGTCTAGATCTTTGTCTTTGTCTCTTGAACTCTTTCTTGATCTCAATTGTTGTATCTCTGTTTTTCTTCAGTTTCAGTCTCTTGTTCTTCTGTTTCACTCACTTTTTCTTCGTTTCACACTCTTTCTTTCTATTTCTCTCTCTCTCTTTTTCTTCTGTTTCACACTCTTTTTCTTCTGTTTCACTCTCTTTTTCTCCTGTTTCACTCTCTCTTTCTTCTATTTCACTCTCTTTTTCTTCTGTTTCACTCTCTTTTTCCCTCTGTCACAATCTATTTTCAATCTATCTATCTTGCTGTTTGTCTGTCTGTACGTCTGTCTGTCTGTCTCTGTATATCTTTCTCATCTCTGTCGCTAACTTCCTCTGTCGTAATCTATGTTGCTCTCTCTATTTCTCTCTCTCTCTCGCTCTCTCTTTCTCTCTCTATCGCTCTCTCGCTCTCTTCTCTTTCGCTCTCTTTTTCTCTCTCTCTCGCTCTATTTCTCTCTCTCGCTCTCTTTCTCTCTCTCTCGCTCTCTTCTCTTTCTCTCGCTCTCTATCTCTATCTCCTCTCTCTGTCTCTCTCATCTCGCTCTTCTCACTCTCTACTTCTCTCTATATAAATTTCTCTCTTTTTTCTCTCCCTCCTTCTCTCTCTCTTCTCTCTCTCCTCTCTCTCTCATCTCTTTCTCATCTCTCTCTCATCTCTCTCTCATCTCTCTCTCTCTCTCTCTCTCTCTCTCTCTGTCTCTCCCCTCTCAATCTATCTCTCTCTATTTCTCTCTCTATCTTTCTCTCTCAATTTCTCTTTCTGTTGTATTTTCACTCCTATTTTTTAATTATCTTTTTATTTTTTATTATATTTATTCCTATTTTTATTGTAAAATCTTTAATCAACAAATCTTGACTACGGATTTCCCAACGTAGCTGCTAGCTTATACCCAAAGGGGCCTTCTACTTATTTTTTTTAATTTTTTACTTGTTCTGCCGTTTACCATCCAACAGGATCATCTAGGCCTTCATGGCACATCGGTCATCTAATAATTGTAATATGCATCTATCTATACGTCGATGCGCGCAAGTGAAATTTGCAAATACTAAATACCTAGCTAGCAAATCATCAATCCCAATTGATTGTACCAAATCAAAGAGTCGCAAATCTCGGTATCAAAATAGTTGTTTCAAGTTTGCCTTAAAGAGTTTTGTTGAGGGTTTGTTGGTTCATCTACCCAAAGCTTCCACGCTAGATTGGATTGGTCGGTCAGATTCCATTAGGACCTCTTGGTACATATCGGTCCTCAGCTACCCTGTATTGGGCTTGTGTTGCTAACTAGGCGGGCACTAGTAAGACATTTAGCGCACTTGGTTTAGCTCTCGCGTCGAATGAATGAAGTTAAGCTGCGTCAAGCGCGGTTAGTACATGGATATATGACCACCTTGGAAGACCGAGCGTTGACCTAAGCATTGAACGTTGAGCTAAAAAGTCCTTCTAGTAGATGACTGGTTGATTGATGTTCTCATCCCGGTCCATCTCATTGATGGGCGCCACTTTGTACTCTAGCTGCCGTGGCGTCCAGTGAAAGTAGTATCAATAATGCCAACAGTTAGAGTGCCATTGTCGTCCATGACAAC
This sequence comes from Enchytraeus crypticus, assembly GCA_905160935.1. Taxonomy (NCBI): domain Eukaryota; kingdom Metazoa; phylum Annelida; class Clitellata; order Enchytraeida; family Enchytraeidae; genus Enchytraeus; species Enchytraeus crypticus. Next base: position 298,700 of record CAJHZI010000527.1, read on the forward strand.
AACCAGTATTGAGATAAATCTATACCTGTGAGCAAAATGAAGGTCCAAAACTGTGTAAATTCCAAAGTCCAGAATATCAATGCAAAGATTTGAAGATCGGGTGTGCCGTGAAGACGGTGTCGTGTGGTGAAGAGGTTAAATCGGGTAACGAAATGTAACCATGTAATCAATCGAGTGAATGTCCGAGATTTTACTCTCAGATCAGCGCGGCTGGGATTCGAACACACGACAGTTTAATTCACCTCAGGATCTGTCATTTAAAACTTCATGACGTTACCCCCACGCTATTGAGATTTGCAAACATTCTGTCGTGTGGTGAAGTGAGTGTTGTTTTAGTAGTCCATTCGAGTTGGGACGATTCTGCTTTCTGTACTACTTTGTACTGTGTTGGCACGGACTTGTTCTGAACCGATAGATCATTGACTGCGGTTTCAATAGATGCAAGTATTAAATCCAGTCCCCAATCCGGCATTGGCTGACATGCTTTCGAGACAGTAAACAGATGTTTAACTGGCGAGTTTTTGCTTTATCTGTAGACATTCCAAGTGTGCCTTATGTATAAATTATGCACGAATGTTGCGGTTGCTTGGGGAGTGGACACAGCGTAACGGTTAGAGTGTTCGCCTCCGACGCAAGTGGTCTGGGTTCAAAGCCCTGGTCAGTCAGCAAATGATGGATATCACTTGGACCCATGGAAGGTTAATCATGTATCGGAGTTTGCTGCCATTTGGCGCTATCAATCGCAAAGATATGATTAAAAATGGAAAGGATTGATAGTACACTGCTATAACCAGTAATGCAGTCTAAATTGGTCTTAAAAGGGCTGTAAGTGCTTCTGAGTCAGTCATCATCATCAGTTCCTTGCTTTCTGTACAGAACACAGAGCGGCAACATTCCTCCATTCGTTTCTGTCATCAGCAAACTTCACATCGTCTACCCATGAAATGTTTAATGCTCTCCAATCCTTGTTGATTGTACTTTGCCAAGTACTTCAAGGTCTTCCTCGTTTCTTTTTTCCTTGAGTTGGCTTTCAGTTAACTGCAGTCTGATTCAGTACTCGGCACAGTATAGATCTCCCCTGATCGATAAAGATCTATCCTGATCGATAAATATCAGGATCAAGATATAGATATGAGATATCTTAAGTAGTCTAATAAAGGGGATTTAGCGAAGTTTGTTTAAGCTGGGATCAATAAACGAAGTTGAGCTACGTCGAATCCGGTTAGTACTTGGATGAGTGACCACCTTGGAAGACCGAGTTTTGACAGCTTTACCAAGATCCAAAGAGCACAGGTTAAACTTACTTAATTCAGGACGTGCTCAGCCGAAATGTTTCACTTCACAAACGTAAATATTTCAGCTTAATAGAATACACCATTCGGCCGAATTTCATTGAATAAAGATTCTCGGCCTCTCTGATATCAACATCTACGACAATTGAACGAGTGAGGCGTACGCTAAAATAGAGTCGCATAAGCCCATCCTATCTTTTGTGCTTTTATGTGCATACAGGATATACCACAGTTTCTATAGTGGTCCCTGGCAGTGCAGCAGTGTCTGTAGTTCTTCCATACTTCTGCAACTCTCGACGATTAATTATAATAATAATAACACACATTGGAGTGAAATGATCCACTACGTTGATATCTGTCACTTCTAATACCGCATGCTTAAATCGTCTGTGCATTTTTGTCCATTTTCCGTATATCCAGTCCAGTGAATGTCCGAGATTTTACTCTTAGATCATCGCGGCCGGGAATCGAACCCACGAAAGTTCAATTCACCTCAGGATCTGTCATTTAAAACTTCATGACGTTATTTACACCATTGAGCTATTGAGACATTCTCTTAGCAGTCGTTGCCTATTCTACATCAAAGTACAGATATCACGTACATATACCTTACCCTGGAGGTTCTTGTTTAATGCTTATGGCATACTATCTTCAAAAGAGGTCGCTATTCAAGTATTGGCCAGGCACGATGTTGCTTAGCGTCATTTACAGCGCCCATACTGTACCGATATGAAAAACCTCGCTCTCAAATCATGCATAAGAATCTTAATATCGAACAGCCTCAAACTTCTCGTTTAACGAGTTAATATTCAGCATGCTGTAGAGCCCGTCAATTGACGAGATAACTTGTGTCATCAGGTTATTTGTACTTGTTTAGCTTTGCTTGCTAGAGGACCAATCTGCTAATGAACTTGGTTTTCGACGTGTTGCTTATTAAACCAGGCAGGCTGGTCTTAAGAGTTTGGAGAGTTGTCTAGTAATGCAGTAGAATATCTTTGTACGTAGCAGTTCTAGTTACTGCATGGTTGTATGCATACCGATGACTTGCCAGTAAATTACTATTACCGTAATCTTTTTGACGGTAGCTCGAGTGTGTCGAGTCGTCTTGAAGAGATCCCTTGTGCTTCTGAACCTTGACGTAAAACACACTACAACCTACCTAGCTACTAATGCCGTAGACTGATTTCAGTTTTCCTGGTAAATGAAACAACTTGCCTATTCAGATTTTACTGCTTGTTCACACTTTTATCATTTCGTCACCCGAATAGTACCATGCTTGGAAGCGAAAAGTTGCAACGAAATATATTTAAAAAATCGAATTCCAAGTTCTAACTTTCAACTTAATTCAGTTTTGTTTTGCTAGTTAACAATTGCTCATACATATTCAATTTGACAGTTTGATAATTGCTGAGAGCGTGTTTGTACTGTCGAGCCCGCAGAATTTGTGACCGAATGTCTTTTGGAGCAGAATTATTTAAATACATATGCTCATGACAATAAATTATATGATCGTTAAATCACTTAGTAAATCATTTGATTTTGAAATCATTTGATCGTGAATCGTTTGATTCACGTAAAATATAACCAACATATGCTCATAACTATAAATTATATGATTGGGAAATCATTTGAGTGGTAAAACCTTTGGATTGGTAAATCATTTGATTAGTAAAACCATCGGATTGGTAAATCATTCGATTAGTAAACCATTTGATTGGTAAATGTTTTGATTGGTAAATCGTTTGATTCACTAGGATATAACCTCAACTTGACGGCTAGCTCGATAGCAATGGCCGGTTAAGTTTTGTCAGTTCAATATATCGAGCCATTGATCGATTTTAACAATTGACGTTTTGAAACATCAGGCTGTTGTTGTGCTTCGTGCTCGCTGTTGTCATAGATGACCAGTGGCTCTGTTGTCCCGTAGTTGTTACCATGCGCTGCCAATGAAGCCTTGGTTCTTTGCGTTGTGGTTCAAATCTTGTTCACGTTTGTTTGAATTTTAGCAATACCCACTCCCCCCCCCTTGTTTGTGCGCCCCCCCTTAACTGAGCGCCATCCGCTGTTTGAATTATCCATAGAATGGTCCCATCCCTGTTTTACTAGCCCTCCCTTGTTTGAATAAACGTTAGCCCTGGTTCCACCTCGTGTTTTACTGATGCCTAACCCTTAACCGACCCACGTTTGATTTGTGACTAACCATGGTCGTACCCCCCACTGTTCGATTAATCGTTAGCCCTGGTTTCGCTCCTTATTAGATTTAGAGTTTAATATAGTCCCATGCCCTGTTTGATTTACTGTTAGCCCTGATCCCATGCCTTATTTGATTGTAGTTAGCCCTAGTACCATGCCCTGTTTGATTTATAGATACCCTTTGTTCCATGCCCTATTTGACTTATAGCTAGACTTAGTCACATGCCCTGTTTGATTTACAACTAGCCCTGGTCCCATACCCTGTTTGATTTACAGCTAGCCCGAATCCCATGCTCTGTTTGAATAAGAGTTAGCCCCAGTTCAATGCCCTGTTTGCATCGCATCTAGCCCTAACATATGTCCTCTTTACTAACGTAATTAATCTGCAACAGAAGCAGTGGCAATTGCACTTCGTGAGAACGTTGTGATTTTATTAGCAATCTATGAATCAATAAAATTACGCGATCAATTCTTAAATCCAGTATTCACTCCTCTAAAAATCAACGAGATAAAAGTCAGTTTAATACACCACATCACATACATCACATAACACGTATCATATCACACATATCACATCACACATAGCAAATCTTTCATATCACATCACACATACAAAATCACCCATCTCAAATACCACATCACACATATCGCATCACACATATCAAAGCATGAATATCATATCACACATACCACATCACACATCACTTTCCTCTAACCACATCATACAAATCACATCACACATCAAATCATGCATATCATATCACGCATAGCACATCACAGATACCAAATCACACATACCACATCACACATGACATATCACGTCACACACATCATGTCACATCACATACACCATATCACATCACGTACATCACATCACACATATCACATCACACACATCATAGCACACATACCACATCACACACATCACATCACACATATCACTTCACACACATCACAACACACATATCACATCACACACATCACATCACACATATCACATCACACACATCACATCACACATATCACATCACACACATCACATCACACATATCACATCACACACATCACATCACACATCTCACATCACACACATCATAACACACACATCACATCACACACATCACATCACAAAGATTGCACATACCACATCACGCATCGCAGCTTACACAACATATAAGACAAAACACATTCACATATCACATTACACATATGACAACACACATACAACATCACACCATATTATACCTGTCGTTAGTCTCAAACCAAGTATCTGCGTATGGCAAATGCTAACATTATCTAGCCTTGGTGACTTTTCGTAGCTAATGATGAATGAATAGAGACGCATTCGCTAAAGATGTCAGCCTAACAGATCGGTTTGAAAGCAAACTGTTCATAAATTCAATACAATTCATTAATTTAAATATTATTTGTAGTACCTGGTCTATCTCAGTCCGCTCAATCATGCATACCCTACCCGTTATACTTACACAATACCCCACCTCTACCAACACCTATACTCTACCATATCCTAAATAATCCTACCTAAAACGTATACTACCACACCAACCTAACTCCAATAGGCCTACTTACTAACCAAACCCATCCGTTAGTAACCAAACCCAACCATACTAACCAAACACAACCCTTACTAACCAAACACAACCCTGACTAACCAAACCCAACCCTTACTAATCAAACCCAACCCTAACTAACCAAACCCAATCCTTACTAACCAAACCCAATCCTTACTAACCAAACACAATCCTTACTAACCAAACCCAATCCTTACTAACCAAACCCAACCCGTACTAACCAAACCCAACTCTAACTAACCAAACCAAATCCTTACTAACCAAACCAAATCCTTACTAACCAAACCCAATTCTTAATAACCAAACCCAACCCTTACTAACCAGACCCAACCCTTACTAACCAAACCCGATCCTTATTAACCAAACCCATTCCTTATTAACCAAACCCAACCCTTACTAACCAAACCCAACCATTACTAACCAAACACAACCCTTACTAACCAAACCCAACCCTTACTAACCAAACACAATTCTTACTAACCAAACCCAGCCTATATTAACCAAACACAATCCTTACCAACTCGAAGAATCCTAACTCACTTTTTCTTACTTGCCCAATTCATCCTTCTTCCACCCAATACTATTCAACACGTGTTATCGAAATCCTGCCGCACCATACGTTATCGGAACCAACCAACTTCCTTTCATTTCAACTTGTCCAACCCTCTCCAACATTATCCTATTGAACCCAACCCTACTGTTTAACCGTCCAACCCTATCCAACCTTATTGAACCCCTTGTCATTTCCACAAATCCAACCCTATCCAACAATATACTATTGAACTCTACCCTACCATTTAACCTGTCGACCTCTACAAAATTTATCCAACTGTACCCAACCTCCCTAAGCTGTTGTATTCTGTCGTTGTCTACCAAACCCTACATTATCACTGTCTCGTACCAGTATTCTTTATTTACCCAATCACTTATGCACTATTCTGTTTGCCAATTTTCTTTATTCATTTACCAAATCCTACCCTCTCTCTTCTTACACCATCAACTTTCCAGTCATCCAGTCAACTTTTCCAGTCATCCAGTCGTTTAAATCCCCTCGAACTCTTTCCAACCCATTTGAAAAAATGTATATCCATATCCACTTAACTTTTACCCAACCGGTTCCAATGTAAGCCAATCCTATGCTCAACCCTACTCTAGACATCCCAGTCATCCAAACTGATAATCTTACATGTGTAAACTCTAGTGTCAGATAGAATAGAAACTCTAGTATCAGATAATCAGTAAACTTTAGTTTCAGCTAATATTGTAAACTCTAGTGTCAGATAGTATTCTAAACACTGGTATCGGATGGTATTGTAAACTCTAGTCTCAGATAGTATTTTAAACTCTACTGTTAGATAGTATTCAATACTTAAGCGTCAGAGAGTATGCAAAAGTAATATCATATGGCAGCCAAGCTCAAAACTGTCATTTTTAGTATTTTAAAGTCTACTGTTGGTGTGTAATAAGCTGTTAAAAACTCTGTTCGTTGATATGGTTGTGTCAGAATGTGTTAGTAATTTAACTTTCTTGTCCGATTGTTTTCAGTACCAAAAGTTTTATGTTCTAGCTGTCGACGTTTGTTTTATATCAGGAAAATTAACTTCAATATTCAAATATTTATTTATTCTTTATCATATATATATATATATATATATATATATATATATATATATATATATATATATATATATATATATATGTATGTATATATTTTGATATTTTACTTCGGTTTAAATAAATTTAGCAATCCATAGTTTTGTATTCCTAAAACTTTGAAATCGGTAAATTAATTTGAATATCATTGATTGATACCGTACATTTAGTTAATTGTACATATAAATTTTATTTCATTTTATCAGTAAAACCTATTTTTCAGTTAAATATTTTTTGTTGTAAAATTTCTGAGTTAGTTATTTATTTAGATATATAAGCTATAGTGAATTGAACTAAATTAATGATGGCGTATATCGTTTTATCATAGCCAACAACATTCATTCGTCAGTATTATGTAATTATTACTATTCATTGACAATTATTACTATTCATTGACAATTATTACTATTCATTGCCGAAATCCATAGCCTACGTTCATTTCCCTGACATTACGGTGTTACTTAATTATCTTCTTTTTACTGAAAATTAACTGCTTATTGATTACAATGAAATATTGGTATCTTGTTCAGCAGCGCAATTTCACCTTCATCTTATATGAGACTTGATAAACCTGATTCAGCTTAAAGAAAAGGAGCGACAGTTTTAAGACCTGCTTTAGGGTCGTCTTTAAACTGAGTTTCTTCAGTTTCAGGAGGAAGGCGGCTTGCTTAAGGTCAAGTTCAAGGAGCAGTTTCTCTAAAACCTCAGAGATCCATCTGTCTTGTTAATTTAATTACTATATTTCATTGTTCAATTTTTAGATTATTGAATTGTTTAATCGTTCGATTATTTTGGCCTACTATTGCGTATTAAAAGCTGGTAAAGCTAAGGTTAACGTCATTTTCCTCACTCGAAAGCTATGTCAGTGACGGGCGAGCCCAGGATTTGAACCCCATACCATCTGATCCGCGGTCGAGTATCTTACCGACTTCGCCACTGGCTCCAGCCGAATTCTAATATTAATTAGTTAATTCTAAGCATTATTCTAAATTGAATTTGTAATTTTTCTGCATAGCTCTTTGTCAAGTATGTTTCAGTGGAGTATGATTCCGTGGGGCAGTGTCCAAGTCATCAACACATCATTGTATTTAGCTACATCTGGTTACAAGTCACTCCTGAAGTAGAGTGGATTCTGTCTCGGATGCTGCGACGATCAACTTGTCTATAGCTGCTCTCAACGTGAAAAGAGGTACTTCATTTTCACTGGCTGGAGCCAGTAGCGATGTCGGTAAGTTGTTCGACCGCGGATCAGTATGTGCGTGGTTCAAAGTCTGGGCTCGCCCGTCACTGACATCGCTTTCGAGTGAGGAAAATGACGTTAACATTAGAATTTTAACTTTTTAGCTTTTTCAAGTTTTCCAGTCTTTGTGTAGCAATGTTAGCAAAGTCTTACGGTGAAATGTGTTGTCGTCTAGTTCTTGCAATGTCGTTTTAACAAATTCAGATATAATTGAGGTAAAATATATATTATATATGCGTATATTATATATATATAATATAATTAAAATATTAAAATATTAAAATATTGTCTTGTTGTAATTTCTAATGTCACCACTTCCTTATTTATTTGATACAGTTGTATAGTTAATTTCATCAATATATTTCGTATATTTTGTAGTTTATTGAATTGTTCAGTAACTTCATAATTTCATCACATTACTGAGAATAGAAAACTATTTATTTATTTATTCCAAATCGAATTAATAATTATTCTGCATGTTACTTCACAGCTTTTTGTCAAGTATGTTTCAGTGAAGTTTGATTCCGTGGAGCAGTGTTCAGGTCAACCTCGCACTGGATGCCGATGAGGAAGTCTACAAATTCTTTTCTGCTTTGAATGGCTAAGTTCTATTTGTCACAAAGATCGGTAATAGTTGAGGTAGGACAGTAATAAGGTAACAAATATAAGTAATAAATATTTTATGCTTTAAATAACTACTTAATGTTTTAATTTCTAATGTAACTACTTCGTGACTTATTTGATATAATGAAACATTTAATTATCAAACTAAATAATAAAATATTAAGTTTCTCCATTCATGCTAAGTATTTAGTTGTTTAGTTAACTTCATAAATTTTCTTCATTATTTAACAGTTAGACTATTGAATTTGTAATTTACTTAATTATTTAGGCCTATTATTGAGAATAATACATTTTTTATTTTATAATATAATATCTGAATGGCTACTTTCTGATTGTCTTATTTTTTAATTATTCTGCATTCTTTCCACAGCTTTATGTCAAGTATGTTTCAGTGGAGTATGATTCCGTGGAGCAATGTCCAGGTCAACAACACACTGGATGCCGATGATGAAATTATGTCTCCAAATTCTCTTCTGGTTTCGAATGGTTAAGTTCTCTTTTCAAAATTTAAGTTATAATTGAGGTAAAACAGTAGTAAAGTAAGGAATGTAAGTAAGAAATATTTTGTGCTATAAACTCTTAAGTGATGTTTTAATTTCCAATTTAACTACCTCTTTATTTATTGTGAGTTACTTAAACATTAATTGCCTTCTTTAAATATTCAATTAATTAATCTCTTCATACATGCTAAATATTTAGCTGTTCATTTGTTTTCATAAATATATTTAATTGTTTAATTTTTAGATTATTGAATTGTAAATTGTCGACTTTGTAATTATTAAGTCGACTATTTAGGACTACTATGGCGAATAACAATTATTTATTATGATAATTAGAATTTTCAATTATTCTGCATGTTCCTGAACAGCTCCTTCCCAAGTATATTTCAGTGGAGTATGATTCCGTAAAGCAATATCAAGGTCAACAACACACTATATGCCGATGAGGAAGTTATGGCTACAAATTCTCTTCTGCTTTGAATGGCTAAATGGTTCTCACCACAGTTCAGTCGTAAATAAGATTAAATTAGAGTTCATTGCTGTTTTCCAGTGAGTATGTGTCTATGTGTCCTTTTTGTAGTGTAGTATGTGTGTGTTGCATGTGTTGCATGTTGTCTGTGTGTTGCATATGTTGTGTTGTATGTGTTGTGTGTTGTGTGTGTGTTGTATGTGTTGTATGTGTGTTTTATGTTTTGCATTTTGTGTGTGTGGCATGTGTTGTATGTGTATTGTGTGTTGTATATGTGTTTGTATGTGTAGTGTGTGTGTGTGTGTTGTGAGTGCATTGTGTATGTGTGTATGTTGTATGTATGTGTGTGTGTGCTTCGTGTGTGTGTGTTTCGTGTATGTGTTGTGTGTGAATATGTGGTGTGTGTGTGTGTTGTATGTTTGCTGTGTTGTCTGTGTTGTATGTGTGGTATGTGCGTGTATGTGTGGTGTGTGTGTTGTAAGCGAGTGAGTGAGCGAGTGAGTGAGTGAGTGAACAAGCGAGTGAGTGAACGAGTGAGTGAGTGAGTGAGCGAGTGAGTGAGTGAATGAGTGAGTGAGTGAGTGAGCGAGTGAGTGTACGAGTGAATAAGTGAGTGCGTGAGTGAATGAATGAGTGAACGAGCGAGTGAGTGAGCGAGCAAGCGAGTGAGCGAGCGAGTGTATGAGTGAGCGAGTGAGTGAGGGATGTTGTGGGTATGTTTGTGTATGTGTGTTGTGTTGTGAGTGAGTGAACGAGCGAATGAGTGAGCGAGTAAGCGAGCGAGTGAATGAGCGAGTGTAAGAGTGAGCGAGCGAGTGAGTGGCGAGTGAGTGTATGAGTTAATGAGTGAACCAGCGAGTGATGTATGTTGTATGTGCGTGTGGTGTGTATGTTTATGTGTGGTGTGTGTGTGTGTTGCGTGTTTGCTGTGTTACGTATGTGTGTTGTATTGTAAGCGAGTGAGTGAGTGAACGAGCGAGTGAGTGAGTAAGTGAGTTAACGAGTGTGTGTATGAGTGAGTGAACGAGAGAGTGAATGAACGAGCGAGTGAACGAGTGAGTGAGTGAACGAGTGAGTGAGTGAACGAATAAGTGAGTGAACGAGTGAGCGAGAGATTGCGTGTGCGTGCGCGCGTGCTAAAGTGTGCGAGTGAGTGTGTGTACGTGTGTATGTGTCTGAGTGTATGTGTTAGTGTATGTGAGTGAGTACGTGCGTGTGTTGGTGTGTGAGAATGAGCGAGTGAACGAATGAGTGAGTGAACGTGTGAGTGAGCGAGTGAGTGAAGGTGTGAGTGAAGAAGTGAGCGAGAGTGAGTGTGTGTGTTAGTGTATGTGAGTGAGTGCGTGTGTGAATGAGTGAGTGAGTGAGTGAACGAGTGAGTGAATGCGCACGAAAGTGCGAGTGAGTGTATGCATATGTGTGCGAGTGTGTTTGTGAGTGTATGTGTTAGTGTGTGTGAGTGAGGGCGTGTGTGTGTGGGTGGGTGAATGTGTGAGGGACTGAGTGAACGAGTGAGTGAATGACTGAGTGAGTGAGTGAGTGATTGTGTGTGTGTGTGTGCGTATATATGGGTGTATGTGTGTGAGTGAGTGAGTGTATGTGTTGTGGGTATGAGTATGTGTGAGTGCGTGTGTGTGCGAACGAGTGAGTTAGTGAGTGCGTGTGAGTGTGTGTTATCAAGGGAGTGAGTTAGTGAGTGAGTGAATAAGTAAGTATGTATAAGTTGGTGTGTGTGTGTGTGAGTGACTGTGTTAGTGAGTGAATGAGTTAGTGTTAGAGTGAGCTTGTGTGTGACTGTGTGTGCGTTTGGGTGTGAGTGAGTGAGTATGTGTGTGTGAACAAGTGAGAATGATGGAGGGAGTGAGCGAGAGTTAGAGTGAGTGAGTGAGAGTAAGGGAGAGTGAGTGAGCGAGTAAATGAGTGATTGAGTGAGAGAGAGTGTGTAAGTGAACAAGTGAGAGTGAGAGAGATCAGTCCTATTTACGACTGTCTCAATTCTATTCCTATACAAATGCTATTCCTTCTTAATGCTTTTCCTAAGCTGTTTTCAACGATATAATTTATGCTATTGTCAATGCTAGTTCTATGCTATTTCCAACTCTACTGCTACGCTATTCTCATTGCTATTTTCATTTTATGCTCGCGCAATTTCTATGGCAACGAGATTTGACACTGGCACAAGCAGCTCTGAAGCAGGGTTGAGCGCAAGATAAAGCCGTTATTGTCGCAGAAGTGTGGGTCAAGAGATTTCTTATCTCACTCCTTCAAGAGCACCACCTGTGGTGTCGACCATCAAGGGCAAAACCAAACATGTCATAGGGGGTGAGGGGGGGGGGGTTGAGACCTGATGGTTGTGCAATGATAAGTTAGGTACACAAAGCTAAAGCTAATGTTAACGACAGTTTCCTCAGCGTTCATTTATAGTCTAGTTATTTGAAACTTGATTCATACTAATTTTATTATGTTTGATTCTAGAAAAAAAGGTTAAGGATTTCCAGTCTTTAGACAGTATTATGAATAGTCTATTGTTTCTTACTGGATGAAACGTTATACTATTGTGATACTTTATAAATTGTTAGTAATGAAGCTAAAGCTAAGGTTAACGTCAGTTTCTTCACTCGAAAACGATGGCAGTGACGGGGAGTCCAGGATTTGAACCTCGCGCATACTGATCCAGCCAGTGGCGATGTCGGTAAGCCAGCCAGTAAGCACACTAGTGCAGTGCCATTGATGGTGGAGCTGATCTAAAACCCTCGGAGAAAGCCTGCTGTATAGATTGGGGAGAAGCTTCCCCTAAGCACTCTTAGGCTTAGGAGTCAAACATGTTTGGCGACCATGGCCAATTCTGAATAAATCTTTATCAGCTGTTAAAAGTCTAAAAATTAAAAAGAGGGGTTTGGGTCAAATGTAGAATTATTCGTTAGACGTCACCTACATCATTGACCGATATATGGTGGGATAATAATGTTTTGTATTTTGTAAAGTTAAAGTGGGTATAATCCCCCCACCCCTCATAAGAAGGCATGGATCTCCAGTGATTAAAATTTTACATTAAATTAAAAATTTTGCATCATGGGATCGCATCTTTTTAAATTGTTGTGTTTTAAGAGAAACTTGACTGTCTCTGGGTAGGCGCTTTAGTCAACATAAAGTTTGGCGTGTGTTGAGTCCCAAAAGGTTTAGAATTAGCCTACTTAAACCTGTGTGTGTTTTGTAAAGAGAATACTGAATAGGCACACAAAAATACTGAAGAGTAAAAATACACGTTAAATAAGAAAAAGTCTAATTAGATTAATTGCTAAAATAATTTAAGTCCTTCAGTGATATTCGCCTTTACATTGAAAGATGGGAAGCAACTGCTACTAGTGTCGAACTGTTTGAAATTAGGCCCTATTTATAAAATTATTTATTTAAATTATTTCTGCTTTGCTACCATTGAAATTACTTTCAACCTGTAAGTGATTTCGGTTCGTAGAGGCTTGGGCAACTCTTTCGACTCGTTTTTTTTTTTTTTTTACATAATCGATCTACCCTGACCATTTATAATCACCAGCCTGGCTTTCGTTTAGGACCTTACTTCTCCTCAGCACATTTCTTTGCAAATTGGTTTTGATACATTTATCTGTAGTGATGTGTGCTATAGGACGTCACCTACATCATTCCTGGATGAGGAAACGGACGGTAAGCCTTTATTATTATTATTATTATTCGGTTTTTTGTAGGATATATTAATTTTCACAATTGTTTCAGATCCTATGTGAGGAATTTGTAGATTGACATTCGCTTGGTCGATGGTGCGCTCGTTATTAAACTTGAACTAAGATTCTGACGAGTATCTATAGCTCGAGTCTGCAATTTGCAGAACATTAACGAGAGAGAGAGAGAGAGAGAGAGAGAGAGAGATGGTAAGAGTGTCATTAGGAAATTATTCACTCTGCTGTTTTTCTGCACTGCTACCATTTCTTCTCCGCGCAGTCTCTCCTGAGTATAATAGAATTATCAAAGACTGTTTTTAATCTCGTGAGCAAACAGGCTGCCTGCCTTTGATGATATTCAAGTAGTTCGGTGCGACAGCATTCGGCTACTTTGCGATGCAGAAAGTAGAAATTTTCATCAATTTGCGGTACAAAAACTGCCTTTTTCGATCAGTCAAACGTTGGTTCTGAAAAAGCTAATTTTAATGTCTTTAACCGCAGCAGACATTCTCAGTGTCGGACTCGCCGGCCGCTGATATACGAACCCTGTGACCTCCAGTATATCTAAAAAGCGTTTTAACAACTCTTTAACAACATCTCTTTAACATCGTTTAACAACAAGTAAATATACGAATAGGGTTACGCAAAAGAGCTCGTAATTTTGTGAGGTAGGCGAATACAGTTAGTGGCGCAGAGATAACAAATCCGATGGCCTATTATTAAACTAGTGTAACCATTAATTTGAAACCATTAGCTATTAATAATCTGCCACTCATATAAAAGATAATTACAAAATATCGAAAACAAAGGCAAAGTAATTACGATTTGCACTTGTTCAGATACAAATATTTATAAATTTCTATTATAGAAAATCATACGCAGGGAAGACGTGAGACTTAAATGTAGCAGTTTGATTAAGAAAATACGACTGAATAGTGATTTCATAATTGCAGTTTCTCTTCGAGTTTGGAAGCATGCAAAAGCTTCCCGACTGAGTCCCATAGAAAAACTTTTTCTCGTCTATCACGAAACAGTAATTCAGTTCAGCTTATTTTGTCTTCAACAGGCGCGCTTTAACAATGCCAGCTATCGGCTGGATTTCTGCTCGGCTGGAAACAGAAAGAGAAAAGTGGAGAAGGGAAAGAAGAAATATGGAAGACAGTTGAGTTGATTCGGGAGAGAGAACTAACGTCATCAGATTTTACGAGGAGCATACGAGCAGGAGTTTTAGAAGAAAGAGAGAGAGAGAGAGAGAGAGAGAGAGAGAGAGAGAGAGAAGAGGGAGAGAGATACATTTTGGAGAAAGATAGATTGAAAATAGATAGAGACAGAGAGAGAGAGGAAGAGAGGGAGGCATGTAGAGATAATGAGAGATATAAACACAAAGGTATTGAGTTAAAAAGAATGCATAAAACATCATAAGAAAGAGATCAATACGCTATATGTCGGTAAGATATTCGATCGCGGATCAGTATGTGCGGGGTTCAAATCCTGAGCTCGCCCGTCACTGACATCGCTTTCGAGTGAGGAAACTTACGTCAACATTAGCTTTACCAGCTTTTATATATTCAAATATATTTAGAACTGAAAAGAAATAAGAAGAGAGAGAGAGAGAAATGTGGGAAAACGGAGAGAGAGAATATAAGAAAAAGAGAGTCAGATGGAAACATAGAGACAGGTAGAGAGGAGAGAGAGAAAGAAAGGATGACAGACAAATAGAGAGATAGAGAGAGAGAGAGAGAGAGAGAGAGAAAGGATGGCAGACAGAGACAGAGAAGGGGACATACAGGGGACCTAGCGCTGGACCATCGACCGAGGGTTATGAAGAAAATCGATGACCAGGCATTGCGCAGCAGTCAACGACTGTTTGCTCGATCTAATGCGCAGCAGCTTCTCTGCTTTCTGTATCCAGCATGGGCCAATAGGCCTGCATCCATTCGTTGAGTGTTCGCTAAAATAGAAATGACTAAATTTCGTTAAAGCGTATTAAAGCGTTGTTAGCGTATTCTGGTAAAGCTAAGGTTAACGACAGTTAACCTCACTCGAAAGATATGTCAGTGACGGGAGAACCCAGGATTTGAACCCAGCACATACTGATCCGCGGTCGAGTATCTTACCGACGTCGCCACTGGCTCCAGCCAAGATTTCTATTCTGTTAGAATACTTTATATGTTTTACTACAGTTAAGTATTTTTCAGTTATTATATTTCTTATGAATTGAGTGTTTGAAAAGCAAGTTAAAAATATGAGCTTTTGTATAACACAACATTTGAAATAAAATATTTTCATACCCAGTCGAGAGGCATACTGCTAATACAATATGACTCAGTCGGTAAGAACTATAAGATACCCGAATGCGGATCAGTAGGTTCAATCCAGGGCTCGCTCGTCATTGATATCACTTTCGAGAGAGGAAACTGACGTTAACATCAGCTTTAGACTTGATATGTGTCATCAATCCTTTCATTCAGGTCGCTTTCTGCATAAATACTGATGATTGATCAGAATACCTGTGCCTAGCTTCGCAATCCTCTGCAGCAATCACCCACCCAATGCTGGCTGTTCAATGAACCAGATTTGGAAAGTTTAGTTATCTCTTCAGAAGGCTTAGCTAATTGAGGTTCAGTAATTTGAATCCATTACGGATTCTCTACAGCGAGATACAACATCTCGGATCTCCTGCACTTTTATTTGTGTAACGGGTTAATATAAGGTTCTTAACATAGTTCTTAATATCAGTATGGATGGATGAATTTGTTCTAAAACTTGTGCTTGTCCTCTTACTTTGATTAACTGATAATGCTTTCAGCTTTGCATGAACCAATTTAACCTTTACAATTAAGTGCCTTAGTTTCTCCTGCATATCATTTGTACTAAGTACCATACCAACTTAGCTACCACATCTACTTAACTTGGTTTTAACTTTATGTGACTTTATTTTGTGTGATGTTTTTGCTTTTCTTATTACATATTTCATGTGTTCGCATGTAAGAGACACCAAGTGTTAAAATAGAAGATGCATTAATTTATCTGGAGACAGTGGCGATGGCGGTAAGATATTCGACCGCGGATGTGCGAGGTTCAAATCCTGGGCTCGCCCTTCACTGACATCGCTTTCGAGTGTGGAAACTGACGTTAACATTATCTTTATCAGCTTTTGTCATGTCTTAGATACAAAATAAATTGCCATGAACTTCTGCTGGCTCTGCGCGGCAGTAGAGCAGCTGCGCCTGCTTGTAACAGCTGCTGGTAGCTTATTACGCTAATAGAGAAATACAGAAAAATCATCCATCACAACCACCTCCCGGCCTGGTATAGGTAGAGAGATAGAGGTGGTCGTGCACTGGATTTAAAGCATTGTGGATTTATACTGTTCAAGCTTAATTTTCTAATTGAATTAATGTAATTAATTATAGGTCTATTTAGATTAAGCATGTTTACTTCGTAACTTGCTGATGAGAATGTTGAGCGAAAAGGTATAATTCGAACTGTTGTTTCAAACGGTAGAATTCTCGAAGTGTTGCTTCGATATATCTGTTATAGTTAGCCAAAGCGTGAGTCGTACAGCTCATAGTGCTTCTAAAATAGAATAAATAGTTTGGCGATAAGCTCTGTTGTAGATTTTATTGGCTTTTCGGTGAGTCTGTCCTTGGAAAAATTAAAGCCAAAAGCAAAAAGTTGATAAATCTAAGGTTAACGTCAGTTTCCTCACTCGAAAGCGATGTCGGTGTCGGGCGAGCCCAGGATTTTAACCGCGCACATACTGATCCGCGATCGAGTATCTAACCGACATCGTCACTGGCCAAGTCTAAAGGCCTCCAGCTTCCTTCTCAAAAAGTATATATGTGATGAAACGAGCTTTGTCTTTGAACCCTGCACCTATTGGTCACAGGCTCGGCTATTCAGTATATCAAAGAAGCATCACGTTGTAGGATTACAACACCGTCAGCTGCTGAAAATTATAGAGTCGACCAAGAAGCTGAGAAGGATTGTTATTGGGTAGCAGCTGCAACTGGATTAGCTAGAACGAAGTCGTAACTGAAACATGATAGCAATCTGACATTTCACAACGGCACAGCTAAGAGTTATGACAGCTAAGTGTTTATCCGTACTTACAGGTACAGGTAGCGACAAAGGCTCGACCTTTTTAGTGGCTGATTATATTTAAATAACGTATTAAAGGATTCTCTCCGCGCACTGCCTACTGGCAGGTCCATGATATATAACGCCTCTACTCATCTCCATCTTCCATTTTTCCCTTCATGTCCAAATACGAGTGGATATTTAAATCATCTATGACGTGCCTTTTGATATATCATAATTCTTCGGGGATTCTCTTTATGACGAGGTGCGCACCCTGTGCATTTATCAGACTTTACTAACATTTACTGCGCAGGGGTGTCATTAACTAAGAAAACAATCCAGTTTACCCAGTGGACTAAGGTGATAGTTTATGTCATTTCAGTCCCTGACATCATCCTTGTATGAGGAAACAGACGTTAAATCTTTATTATTAAAAATAAAAGCAGATAACACCGACATACATTGAGTCACTTTAAAAACGTAAGAGTATAATTGTAGTTCCCCATTTCAGCAGCTGGAATATATGGATTAATTAATGATCGAAAGTAGACTTTAGGTTTAGCCTGATAGCCGCTATTAATAACTGTATTGTACTAACTGACAACATCTATTTCTACTGAAGTTTTAAATAGTTAGTCCAATATACAGTACAACAATATGCATATATTTTGCTGGATTAATGCGTCTTTCACAGTTTAATGGAATTTAATTACTGAAGGAGAAAAGGTTAATTTTCTCTGAAGTTGCAAACTCTTAAAAAGGTAAGATTAGCTTTTAAAAATATTTCGAAATTAATATATCATCTTCGTCTTCAAGTGCCGTGCCTGTTACAAGCCTGGGCGGTCATGGTCATGTTCCTCCATATGTCTCTGTCCATTATTGCTCTGATCATTTTTGTTTCCTTTATCTGCATCCATTTGCCTAGACTCCTCGTGAATGTCATCCTTTACTTTGTTCCGTATAATGTGTCGAAAAGTTTTAATCTACTGGCACATTATTCTATTCAATTGATAGAATAATGTTGACTTCTTTGTAGAACTTCTTCATTCGTAAGGTGACCTAAGTGTATATGGGATATGCGTAGCATTGTTCTGTAAATTATTAATATAAAATTCACTTGAAATTAGTATATAATTCATTGAAATAAGTTCATTAAAATATTAATTAATTGAATTATAGAAATTAATGATTTCGCTGCAAACTAGCTTATATGGACTGAGCCGGTGGCTTGTTGGAAAGTTGTTCGACATCCGATTAATATGTGCCGGATTCAAATCCAGTGCTCTCTCCGTCACTGATATTGTATCTTGCAGGAAACTGACGTTAAATTTTTCTTTAGATTTGGAATATGTATCATTTTTATTTAAACTCCAATGCTAAATACACCATAGCTGTTGTAAAGTATAGAGATGCCTTAGCATGATATACTGCATTAAGATTTAAACATTAAACAGAGCTCGTGGGATCGGCATATGACTAAATTACCTTTCCAAATTACACTTACGATAATAGAAGTGATAGATATAATCATTGTTAATCGTCAAATTCTAATAATTAGGCTACAGTAGGATATAGTATTCAATGTGCATTTGCCAAGGTCTCAAAGAGTTTACTTTTTTGGATATTGAAAGAGAAACGAAGGCTCATCAGCAGTACGGAAGACAATGGGCAACAACCTTTGTGCCACATTTCAGAAGGACTACAGAGGTGGTCTGGCTCCTTGGCCTCCAAGAAAAGACTCACATCTGGTCAGGTGGGTGAACAATTCAATTTATTATTTTAATTATATTTATATTTTACTTTATTTATTATAAATAATTTGTAATAGTATTTTAATACTATTTGTAATAGAATTTTAGATTATTATTATTATTATTATTACTATGGGAGTATTATTCTAACAATAATAGCTATTATATAAAGAAGTGTTTATGTTATCTGTTTTATTTATTATTTGAATTATATGTATGTTGAAAGTACCGTAATCAAGCTGTTCATTGATGACAAACACTCGCAAATTTGAGTTATTAACTTATCTTATTATTGCAAACACTCGCAAATTTGAGTTATTAACTTATCTTATTATTGCAAACACTCGCAAATTTCAAGTACTAACTTATACATGAATTATTAAACATTATATTTTATAGAAAGTACGTGTTGCACACGTTTGTCAGTTTTAAGAAATACTGCAAAACTATTGTATTGCAAACTGAATTGCTGAATATAAAAAGCAATCCATTGTCAATTTCAGGTGGGCCTATTCAAATAAAATGTAGGCCTACTTTAGGCTACATCTCGTCACTTGCGTTCTCTAAGTTTTATAAATAATTTAAGATTGACTAAGTTTGAAAGTGAATTGAGCGCAGTTAGGCGTCTAGTAAGAGTATAAATATGGGATCGGCTGCCTGCTGATGGTCCATGCGAAACAAGTGCGATTGTCTCTTAGGAGAAAGAGAAAGGTTTTGTCTTATTAATAAAAATATCTAAAGTATCACAATAATAGAATGTTTCAACCAGTGAAAAACAATAGCCTATTCAATCGACTGTTTTACCACTTGAAATCCTTACCCTTTGTTTAAATCAAACGTTATCAAATATATGTAAGTATGAATCTTACAGCAACTTTAAATTACCTAGTCAATAAATGAAACGCTATAAATTGGTACAGGCATCATGGCGAAGTTGGTTGCAAACTTACCTGAATAGAATCACGGTTAGATTTTCTGCCTGTCAGTCACACAATTCTGCTGATGCAGTAACGGACGTTAATTTGAGCTATTTATCTTTATTGACCTTCTACATAGCTTTCGTTCCGTATGGAATCTGTACGACGTGCTTCACTTTTTACATTATTACCAGTAGAAATTTGTGCCTAAGGCTTGCCATCCGGCAGATCACTGGATATTTGTAATAGTTTGTGTAACTGATCAGATTTAGCGTAACGTTGGCAGTATTTAAGCGAGCTGCAGAATGAAGCTTTTATGAAATAAGGCATATTTCCTGTGTTATGAATCTCAGTGGAGCCTCAAGTGATTGCAGACTTCCGTCTATACTCTCGCCGGTAGTTTAATCCCAAAGCTTTCTGATCATTTATATTTATCTATAAACACAGTTTGTATTCGTATTTATTTCCACTGACAAAACGAGAAACCCAGTGGCGCAACCAGGGATTGGGGTAGCCCCCTTCCCTCGTCCTAGTTCAATCTCAACTCTGAAATAGAGTCGAGAATTATCTGTAATTTCAAGCTATTATTAGATTTAGAAAATGTTTGCATCACGCTTAGTGCTGGTTAGATGATTTAAAAACCCACTCAAATGTAGAAATGAAGAGAAAAGCGGAAGACAGAGAAGAGTGGAGGCGTTATATACCATAGAGAAGAGAGAGAAGAGCTTAGTGCTGCTTCATCCAAATGAATTTCAAATGATTTGTAGGAGCTTCTGAATTTGTTGTTAAGAACACTGCAGCCTATACCACCAATCCCAAGTTATTTAAATGTTGGATTATCATTTGACGGATTAGTGATTAAATGATGATTGAAGAACAGATTAACTTATTTGTTGATTAATTATTTGACAAATTGATTGATCTCTCGAAAGGATTCGCCTTGTTCCATCTAATAAATCAACTCAGACGCGCCATTTTTGGTGGTAAACTGAGTCCTTGATGGATCTAATTCTGCTTCAGGAAGTGGATCTTTATATTTTTACTTTATTGATCTCATCGATAGATTCACAAGAAAATTACACTTTTCTGGCCCCACAACCGAAAATGGTTTATTGATAAGTTTCGTCAAAAAATCATCTAGGTCATCCATGTTAATCCGATCCTGTTGATCTCAGCTAGTAAGATCCAGGCAATCTCTGTTAATCCTTTCAGGAGGTCTATTTTAATCCCATCGGACGATCTCTGTTTATACGATCATTGCGATCTCTTATAATCCGATCAGGCGATCTCTTTTAATCCGATCATAGCGATCATGTTTGTTCCACGTGCTCCATTTTAAAAGCAATATAAGTTTTCCTACATTCTCCGGCTTTGCTCATTAATGCATCTATTCTCAGGCTAACTGAAGCCACAATTCATCTCTTAACTGACATCGCTTTCGAGTGAGGAAACTGACGTTAACCTTTACCTGCTTTAGCTTTACGATGAGCCGTGAGCAAACCGGTTAATACAACATCCACGTGGTTGACTGACTGATAGAAATGTACTTTTGTTTTCCTCATTACCTGCTAGGTCAAGATGTTTGTGGTGCGTAATGTCAATTCTAGCGAAGCTGTAATTTATCACAGTTACACCTAAATCATTACCAGTGCGTTCGCTCATTTATCTATCTTGTTATCGACAAAGTGATAGACTCTAGTTGAAATTTCGTACATATTTAATTGAAGCTGTCTCCTATATTCTAATTAATTTAAACAATCTGCTGTAATTAGTGTTCTAAACAGACTCCTCTGTTCATTTTTACATCTCAAGATGTTAGAAATGATGTAACATTTACCACAGGAAATTGGTTCAACAAAGCAGATTCATTTGTTAATAAAAATGCTGTATTAATAAAACGAAATTACCTTCCACTTTATTAATTGGTTTATTTATTTGAAATTTCGGTTTGCATTGCAAGCATACAGCATAATGCAAATAATTTAATATCACATAATTTCAAAATTCAAGGTTATTCCCAGGCACTAGGCACTTATACCCATGTACGGTTAAAATATATATATATATATATGTACATATATCATTATCATGAATATTGAACGTCAAAGCATTGCCAATAAAACATTTTTTATTTCAGTAAGCCATCCTGACATCTCCAGTTGAGATATTGTTATGGAAGTGGGAGAGGTACATTTCCATAACTATATCTAACTTTATCTGGACGTTGTCTGGTTTATTTTTTGGAAACAAAGCGTCGATCTCATCTTTAGCAAGAGGTTACGTGCGGGTCATGCAATCGGCAGAATGTAAATATGAATTTCTCTAGCCTTGCATTCACTCAACTCACAAAGCTGCCCAGTTCAACCAGGCAGCTGCTGGGTAATCGATTGTAAGGAAATGAATTATCGAACTTCCGTAATTCAATAGAAGGATGCAATAGTGGATACATATCGATGCTTGGCTGGATGTTAGGAATCCACCGACAATATAAGTGCATGCCGCTTGTACATGTACAATATTGTACATGCGTGTACATGTACAAGCTAAGACATATATATATATATATATATATATATATATATATATATACTGTATATATATATATATATATATATATATATGTTTTAGTACACTGTCTACTGGAAGGTCCATGACATATAAAGCTTCCACTCTTCTCTGTCTTCCGCTTTCCTCTTCATGTCAACTTATGAGTTGATCTTTAAGATATGGTATATATATATAATATTATATATATATATATATATATATATATATATATATATGTGTGTGTGTGTGTGTGTGTGTGTGTAAGAATATATTATATATAATTTGTAAGCAACAAATCCTGTATATTCTGTACTCGACAAATGCCAGTGATTGTATTAATCTGATAATACGACATAATATAATACGACATTCCTAACTACAGCGCTCTGGACTCTGACCCGTAGATCTCTACTAGACTCACATTAGAGCAATTAACATGAATTCTACTTATTCAAAGCAACAACGGCGCAGTAATACAGAATTTTGTTATCTATGATGTAACACACTATTGCTTCAGAATTTCCAGATATCTC
Organism: Enchytraeus crypticus; assembly: GCA_905160935.1. Taxonomy (NCBI): domain Eukaryota; kingdom Metazoa; phylum Annelida; class Clitellata; order Enchytraeida; family Enchytraeidae; genus Enchytraeus; species Enchytraeus crypticus. Next base: position 321,789 of record CAJHZI010000527.1, read on the forward strand.
TTCAAAATGACCAGATGGAATGGCCAAGCGATAATATAATTAATTGTTAACAAACGTTATAAGGTTTTCCAACATTCTCCTCGTTCGGCAAAATATTATGATTTGCACATTGCTGCATTTAGAAAGATTTTATGACTAGACGGTGCTTTAACGACTGTTATTTGCGCTAGTCTTGTAGTTTCTGGAAAACAAAGCGATTTAGCGCCTAAAGTTTGTTTTGCAATAATTTTAAAACATAATCAAAAAACAAAAGTGTAATCCTGCAATTAGCGTGTCATAAGCGTTGCTTCGTAAAAAGTGAATCAAAATCAAAATAAATATACAAATGTTAGAAAAATAAACGAGAATCGTAGAGTTCAATTCGACTGTGTCAATGGCTGGATGATGATGATGATGAATGAGTTTTGTAGATTGGGTATTTTTCTTGATTTTCTTCCGGCAGGATATATCGCTTCAGTAGGCTGGGACGGCTGCTGCCGGCTAAATACTTAAAGAAATTCTTTTCTTCAAATAACGTTGAAACCTGTCGAGCTGTCGAAATTTAAATGATGGGCTTCAGAGGCCGTGTATTGCTTCTAGTTATGCACGTGTATGAGTATAAACAACGTCCTGAAATAATAATGATGACGATGATGATGATGATGATGATAATAATAATAATAATAATAGCATTAATAACAATAATAATAACTTTATAGAGAATACATTTACAATCTAATACAATGTAATATAATAATAATAGTAATATAATAATAATAATGTATTTTGTTAGAATAATATAACGATATATAATAAATAATAATAATAATAGTAATAATAATGTGTAATAATAATAACAATAATAATAATAATAATGCGTAATAAAAATTTCATAAAATTCAACTCGAGAAAATGTTTCACATTACTAAATGTTTTGCATTATAGTGACTTCTGACTCTATTATGTTATGCTATGCTACCCTATTCTATTCTATGCTATGCTATGCTATTCTATGGTATGCTATGCTACACTCTTCTTTGCTATGCTATGCTATTCTATGCTACTCTACGCTATGTGATGCTACCCTTTGCTATGTGATGCTACCCTATGCTATGCTATGCTACTCTATGCTATTCTATGCTATACTATACTGTGCTATGCTATGCTACCATAGGTTATGGGCTGAGATCTTTGAGGTGAGAGAAGAGAACGGAGAAGTATCTTGGGGAAAGGTTTCAGAGGATGTTGTTCCAATCAACGTGACGTGTGTTGAAGAGGCGCCCAACACAGTGTATCAGATCACTGCATATAACAGACTGGTGGAGAAAATATTCGATGTCGCTATAACTCAACCAGGTTAGTTTAGCATTTACTTCTCTCTGATTCTCCCCCTCTCCCTTTCTCTCTTCCTCTTTCGTTATCTCCTCTTTCTCTATCTCGCACACAACGCATTTATATCTCTCTGTCTCTGTCTCTGTATCTATCTCACACACATACTCACACACAAACATATAAACACTATCTCTGCCTGCCGTTCTCTCTCTCTCCTTCTCTCTCTTTATCTCTTTCTCTCTCTCTCAGTATCTATGATTAAATGTTTAAGTAATTAGAAAGTATCAAACTTTTAATTAAGTACATACTATGGATTGAGATTGAGACGTGAGCGAAAGGTTGATTTAAGGAACTGCAGCATCACCGCTAGATACTTGTGCATAATGTTGCGATATATCAACACACTGAGATATGACCGCTCTAGACGAGATCCTACGTGTTTCCTGTCCAAAGCGTGATTTATATTCCAACTCTAGCACGATCCTGAAATATTTCTGATCACACACTTTTAGTGGTGAGGTGTTGGTCGTAGGAAACTCTTCGACAGCTTCCCTTCAGGTGAGAGAAAATTAGAGCAAAATTCGAAATATTCTTACAAATCATTTCGTCTCAGGTGTATTAGTGAATAAATAATATATATATGACTCATAATAAATATATGAGTCAAGATGTTCATGTAGATGTTGTACATGTACCTGTAGAAATGTCTTTTACATTTTACATTTTCGACCGCGGATCAGTATTGCGGGGTTCAAATCCGGGGCTCGCCTTTCAATGACATGGCTTTCGAGTGAGGACACTGACGTTAACCTTAGTTTTGCCAGCTCTTTTGCATATATTTTCGTAAATTCTAAATTTCGGCCTCAATGGGAAAATGCTGTCCCATTATGCGCATTGATTTAATAATGAATTGTATCTCATTGCATGCCTGAGATACACTTTTAATATATTGGATAATTATAAATGTATATAATCTGATGGCCTTATGGAGTCGAGTATTTTTACATAATTATACTGAAAGGCAAGTTCTCTGAAAATTAATGCAATTTCCAACAAAGTTTTTTCGAATAGTTTGATAATTTTTGAATGTCTTTGAATGGTGTTGTAGTATTTGTATCACAAATGTGAAATCAACGTATAGATTTCTAATCATCGTATTGATTTTTAATCAACGTATAGATTTTTGACTTGCGGCGACGGTTCTTTGAGAATCATTAGCAGCTTCCACTTTCAACCGAGTGCATGGGCCTCAGGGATAAATAGACACTGATGCTTTTATATAAACATGATAAACAGAGACAAACTGATGATGAAACATGATGATAAATATAAACAGATGATGATAAACAGACATGCATTGCACCTCTGGTTTAAAGAAAGTCATAGTGAAACTTTTAATATTCAATTAAATCTAAATTTCAATTTTAACGAGTGCCGGCTTCTTTCGGTCTTAATAATTATTTAGTTGCCTACTTTTTATGCTATATTTTAGTCAATTCCAATTTAAATTTAATTACATTATATTGTAAATTCCACAAATGAAGGAGAATTTACAGAGAACTGATATTATAAGCTACGAAGGAAACTATAGGCCTACGTATGGACCATTTCCTATTAACACAAAAACAAAAACAAACACTCTAGAGTGCTACTGTAGTCCATGACAACATCAAATACCTTGAAGCCAATATCATGTCTTTGATACAAGAATGAAACTTTATTAAACTCTGCGACCCAAACTTTTCGGAAAAACCAGTCAGACGCTGAATGGGATGCTATAGAAATGACTAACCGCCATGTCTATATATAAATACGATTATTGAATTTGAAACAATTTTGACTGGAATGATGACTGGGCCTATTGTCAAAATATTCAGTTAAATACTTTGTCACAGCTTTGTCCATTTCCATGATTTCCATCTCATTCGCAGCTGAAAGGTTTCAACAGCCGTCTAGATCACGCGATATTGTTTCCGTTTCATTGTTTAAATCTAAATGAAATGTACTTTTTACATAACTAAAAATCTACCCGTGATGTGTCCGGACCTCTGAAAAATGGACCAACCGCAAACTGCACGTGTCGTAAGAGGCAACTAAAGAAGAATTGAGGAAGACAAATAGAAGTCAATCTAAAGCCATTATTCCCAAGCCATAGGCTACATTAAATTGCTTATAGATATTGACTTCTATTAAGCGATTAACTTGTTGCTCGGTTGAATGCTCTCTACATACAGTTAATAGGGAAATGTACTCTGAATCCCACTTTTCAGAACACTGAAGAGTTGCATAAAAGCTGAAAAAAGCTACTGTTAATGTCAGTTTCCTCACTCGAAAGCGATGTCAGTGACGGGTAAGCCCAGGATTTGAACCCCGCACATATTGATCCGCGGTCGAGTATCTTACCGACATCGCCACTGTCTACAGCCATATATGAAATTATTTTCTTTTAGCAAAGCGTTTGCGTGTTTAGTATTGACAGGCAGGTCTTGACTTTTTCCTCAGTGGTACACTAGGCTTGAATGTTTGCTTCTTTTATGCGTTAATTTAACGAATAAAATTGAAAAAATAGTTTCTATCTAGTGGATCAAGTCTAGATCTTGGCCTCTGACTGTTCGTTAGACTAAAATAGAATGCGAACTGCATGACGAGGTGGAAATGCCTATCGACTTTCAAGTTCCTGTGTATTGATTTTTCTGTCATTAGGTAAATGTGAAAGGATTTCGTCAAGTTGCGTGCGTAAATTGAAGTGAATTTTGCCGATCGTGCACAAAACTGCAGTGTTGTCAAATGTTTTAACCCTAATTTAATTTTTAAATGAGTGTGATTATAGCCATAGTCCTCATTTAGACTTTTCAGGGCGTAAAAGAATATTTTTTATTTCAGTTGTTCAGTTGATGTTTTGGTATTCTGAATTTGAAAGGATGTAATAAAAGGAAGAACGCAAGGAAAAATTGTAAGAGAAAAACCGAGACATGGGATGTTGAATGATCTGATAACAAATTCATATATAGAGAAGAAAAGAACGACTGAAGATAGAATTGTTGGAAGAGTTATATACCATGGACCTGCCGGTAGGCATTGCACTAGAAGAAGATGATATTCTAGGCAACGATTTCCAGTAAAGACTTTCTAAAGCAGGAGAAGATGTCTTATCAATCTAACGCTAAGTGGCAGATCCAAGATTCGTATTCCTACTCATATGCTGTTTTCCACGTCACATAAAGAGCGCTCCATCGATTAACCTTCACAAAAGGCTCTGTCTTATCCGCACTTTAATGCAGCCTATACCTTAGGAATGATGCATCTGGGGCAGTTTCCCGTTTTCTTCCTCAGTTATCTTTATTTTTACGTATTCCTAATTACATTTCCTTCTCGAATTTCTATCCACCCCCCCCCCCCCTCCCATCCTGCCAAGACTTCACTTTGGTCTGGTATTTAATCCACCTCATTTCTAACGCGTTGCGTGTTGATGTTTGCAGTGCAAATGTTGTTTTTGTTCACTTCAGGAACCCGTATCATTCAGGCATCTGACTGTTTCATCCACTGGAAAGATGCTAAGGATGATCACGAATGGGGCCTGAATTTTACTATGCCTCTCGATGCCAGGCGCTTCAAAGAATGTTGCATGGTAAGCAACAGATTTAGTGAAGATTTAAATCTAGATTATGGCGAGGAACCGGACGTTAAATTCTTATTGACTGATTAAATTTAGATTAATATGCATTAAATGTAACTTTACAATTCGTCGTAAACTTAGAGATAGAGACCAGCCTTTATACTGGCTGGAGACAGTGGCCATATCGGTAAGATATTCGATCGAGGATCAGTATGTGCGGGGTTCAAATCCTGGGCTCACCTGTCACTGACATCGCTTTCGAGTGAGGAAAGTGACGTTAACATTAGCTTTTTTACTCTCGCTTAAAACTGTACAATCTATAACGTCATCACGGGGAAAGCTTAAACTCTTTACAATGGTAACCAGTAGATTTATGATCGATATTAATATACCTGTATATTTACCTGTATTCGCCTGCATATTTACCTGTATTTGCCTGTATATTTACCTGTATTTGCCTGTATATTTACCTGTATTTACCTGTATATTTACCTGTATTTGCCTGTATATTTACCTCTATTTACCTGTATATTTACCTGTTTTTGTCTGTATATTTACCTGTATTTGCCAATATATTTACCTGTATTTGCCTGTATATTTACCTGTATTTATCTGTATTTACCTGCATGTACTTTTCTAACTGTGTAAGATTTATGCGTTGTATAAGATATCATTGAAATAAACAAAAAATTATAGATTTTCTGCTATTAAGTATTACTTTGTATTATTCATTGACAAGTTAGATTACTGTAGTTCAGAACATCCTTCAAAACACCACGCCCACTTTCTACTGTACTTTACTACTTTGCATTTTTATAGTTCTTTCTATTTTCACCATTCTTTACAATTTTTATATTTTTGTATTTTTCTTAATTTTTGGTATTTGGATTTTTACTGCTTCTACCATATTTCATTACCGTCAGATGAGAATCATGATTATATGATCGATTAATTGAATGTCTTCAAATCTGCCTCTCTCTGCCAAGCTAGAACTTAGAGAACACAACAGAACGGTACACTGGGTCAGGAAGCACAGATGCTTGTTTAAGGTCCATTTCCTCCTTCCTCTCCATGGTTATTAGTAATCGGTGCCTTTGAATGTCGCATCAATTGCAGCCGGCACAGATTTAAGAATAACGTTCCATCACCATCTAAACCAAATGCGCTAAATCCCTCCGTTCTTTGTTTAAATAATGTCTCTTCACTTCGTTCACTTATAAAATATAAAAAGATAAACTCTTAAGGGATTACATACGTAAAAAGCGTTAACGATTTATCGGTTCTGCAGTTATACAGCAGGGCTAGAAGGCCCTGCGGTTGCATGTCTAGGCCTGGTGAATTTGCATTGAACGAATTTTGTCAGGTTGGTGGATAGCACTTAGAAAAACCTCCTGTTCAACCTTGTTATAAGTGTTTCTATTAACTTTTCTATTACTATCAACGCTTTCTAATGTACCGATTGCTGGTGTGAATCCGAATAAACATCAGACCGAATTTTGGCTTTTAAATGAAAGGTTTATAGCATATAATTCAGAAATAATTCATTATCTATCATGGTTCTAAGTGGCACTTATTTAAATCGTTAACTGGGTCTATTAAAAAAATTTCTGTTCTTTGATTAACCCGATAATTTACAATTTGCTGCTGCATAAATATTCAAATCCGTATTGATCATTTTTATTTTCATCAAGTTACGTGTAACTTTATAGGGTAAACAGGATTGTTTTCTCAGGGAATGACGCCCCTGCCCAGTAAAAGTTAGTCCAACTGAGGAAGGCTTAGGAGGCCCACCTCGTCAGAAGCAGAATCCCCCAAGAAATGGTATATAATAACAAGAATGAGTAGCCTATTGCTAGAGAATTTAAAGTTCTACTCATATGTAGACATGAAGAGAAAAATGGAAGACAGAGAAGAGTGGAGGCGTTACATACCATAGACCTGCCAGTAGGCAGTGCACTGAGAGAGAGACGTGTAACTCTAAACACTGAGCTATTTAGTCTTCTTGGTCTTATATTGTGACTTTAGATATATAGCTAAAACTGAGAGTAGTAGAAAATAGCAACACAATATCAAGCACACATCTATTCTGATAATTGTTTCTTTTGCTGCCATTCTATGGTTATATCTGCTATACAAGTAATTTAAGAAATAGCTAAAACTACAGTATACATTTGTTATTTGTTTCCATTCTACGGTTATATCTGCTAAACAACTAATTTAAGAAATAGCTAAAACTATCTTTTGCTTTCATTCCATTTTCAAATCTTCTTTCTGTCGTTTCATTTGCGATATTTTTATTTCCTTGGTATTAATATTGATCTAACGCGTCTACCGCAGCTATCCTGTACTAACAAGTATATTTCACTGTATTTAGCATCTATCCTGTACTAACAAGTATATTTCATTGTATTTAATTCACTGTATTTATCTCGCACACTCCCGTAGAATCGTGTTGGGCACGGTTTATCACGAAAAGCAGCTTCACAAGAGTCGCTTAAAGTTAGCTCACTCAAGGTACAATTCCTTGCATGTTAGCAATGCATGAATGTCTCAATAGCATAGTGGTTAGAGGTGTAGATAACGCCATGAAGTTTTAAATGACAGATCGTGAGGTGAGTTGAACTATCGTGGGTTCGATTCCCGGCCGCGCTGATCTGAGAGTGAAATCTCGGACAATCACTGGACGGGTTATACGAAAAATGGAATAAATTGCCTAACGGATTTAACATGTGATGTAACAAAGCGATAGATATCAGCGTAGTTGATCATTTCACTATGATGTGTGTTACTCTTGCTATAAAAGCTACACTTTAGCTCACTTAAGGTTTAAATTCTTGAATGTTTCACTGCATGTCTCGGTATGATATCTATATCGTTGTGGAGTTGCAGTGGCGGATCCAGGGGGGATGGCCCAGGGGGCCCAGGCCCCCCCTTAGGTCCGACGATAAAAATTTGTAAACTATATTTTCATTTTTTCTATGGCAATTTCGATGTTTAAATATGTTAGGGGTTAGGGGGGCCGGGGGTAGGGTAAGACAGGGTATATTTTCATTGTTTCTATTGCAATTTCGATTTGTAAGTATGTTAGTAATGGCAGTGAGGGAGGGGCCCAGGGGAGGGTAAGACAGGGTATATTTTCATTGTTTCTATGGCAATTTCGATGCTTAAATATGTTAGTAATTACAGTGGTTGGGGGGGGGGGCCGGGGGAGGGTAAGACAGGGTATATTTTCATTGTTTCTATGGCAATTTTGATATTTCGATATGTAAACATGTTAGTAATGGCAGTGGTTGGGGGGGGGCGGGGGGGGGGGGTACGACAAGGAACGCAGTTCCAATAGCTCTATTTTTTCTAGGATATACTAGGAGCCCTGTATAATGAAAGGGGCCCTAAAAATGTTGACCGTTTTACTAGCTCTCCATTTTCACTTGAACCAATGAATAACCAATGCATTGGAGGAAAAAAGTTTTCCCCTGACTTTAGTACGGGTATGAGCGGGGGGGGGGGTAAGGTACGGGGATACACTCACTCTATGAGCCGACCGCTGTAGTGAACAAATTTTGAGTGAGCCCCCCCCCCCATAGAAATTTCTCTCGTTGCGTCACATGTCCTGAAGAAGGCAGGGCTTAAGCAAAAAATTTTACACTCTCAAAAAACAATTTCGGGCCCCCCTTAAAAAATTCCTGGATCCGCCCCTGTGGAGTTGCAATGATTTCTGAGTTTTTAGAGTTTTTAATGTAGAAATCTTAGAAGGAAACGTGATACGGATTTTTCTAGTAATTGTTTAAAATCGTTTCGATGCGTGATCAATATGATTTTAAACTGATCGATCCTAGCATAAAATTAACCAAGTTTATTGATTAACAGGTAATTTATTATTTGTTATTTTTAAAAATATTTTCATCATTATTTCTGATTGAGATTTATATTTACTAGTATATCTTTCATTTTATTTATTTTATTTGTACTTAAATTTATTCAATTTTTATTTTAGGCTTATTTTTATGAAAAAGTCATTAGTGTATTCAGAAAAAATGGAATAAATCGCCTCGCGTTATGGGTCTATCGGAATATGAGTGAACAAGCCTGTGCTATTAGTAAAAACTTGATTTTCAACATATCCCACTAGATCCTGCTTGGTTTAATGTCATTACATTCTACTAGATCCTGTTGGATTTAATGTCATTACATCACACTAGATTCTGCTTGGTTTAATGTCATAACATTACACTAGATTCTGCTTGGTTTAATGTCATTACATTACACTAGATTCTGCTTGGTTTAATGTCATTACATTACACTAGATTCTGCTTGGTTTAATGTCATTACATCACGCTAGATCCTGCTTGGGTTCATATTCAGCGCAGGTACAACTATATTATATAACTATATATATATATATACATATATATATATATATATATATATATATATATATATATATATATATATATATATAGAGTGAGTAAAAAAGTGATAACACCTGCAAAAAGTTTGAATATCTCAGGCTATTGTTTATATTTTCTAAGCAAACTTTTACGAGTTAACAAAGGACTAATTTGTGATGGGGTGGCCAATTTTCATCCATTTTAATATATGGATTGGCCAGATATACAAGTTTCCGCAGAGCAATCCCCCATTTTTTATCTAAAAATGGCGTTTTTTTACAACGGTAAGAGCAAGTTGCACTTCATTGGCGAGAAGGAAAAGATGAACCATCAGTATCACGTCAATACTTTACTTTTCGACCTGTTTCATGATTGCTATGCTCTTGCAAATGCATAAACCAAATGGTTTCATCTTTCAGTAGGATGATGCTCCGACTCTTGCATCTCGCCACGCACATGAATGGATCAGCGAGAGAAATCCGCATTTCATCATGAAAAGTGAATGGCCTCCAAACTCTCCCGATCAAAATCCTCTGGATTACCATGTCTGAGGAACCATGCTGCACCTCTATCAGAAACACCAGTCGAAGCCTAAAAACAAGGCAGAACTGCAGGAAATATACCTACCATCAATTTGGGAGAGACTGCCCCAAACTGGAATCAACAAGGCTGTCCTAGCATTCCGAAAGCTACTGCAGTCCTGAAAAGCAACTGGAGGAAAGCATATCGAATAGGCAGTAATGCTAGCAGATACAACTGATTCTTTCTGAACCACCACAACGAACCTTTTCAGAGCTAAAATAAGAAGAAAATAAAATGAAATTTATATTTACAGTACGTTCAAAAATGGGGGTTGCTCTGCTGAAACTTTCAGAATTGGCTAATCTATGTACCAGAATTGATGAAAATTGGCCACCCCATCAGAAATTAATCCTTTTGTGTTTGGTAAAAGTTTGATTTGAAAATATTAACAATAGCCTGAGATATTCAAACTTTTCGCAGGTGTTATCACTTTTTTTACTCACCCTGTATATATATATATATATATATATATATATATATATATATCTATATATAAATGTATGCATATATATATGTATATATATATATATATACACATATATATATATACATACATATATATATATATATATATATATACATACACACACATATATATATATATATATGTATGTATATATATATATATATATATATATATATGTGTGTGTATGTATATATATGTATGTATGTATACATATATATATATATAATATGGCATAAGATGTCTCGACTTCAAGACGCTAACTTGTGTTGAAGAATTTGTAAAAGTCGGTGTAGAAGAAAAGAAATATATCAAGCCATGCATGCTAGTATTATATTTACATTACCCAGCATGCATGTTAATATTACAATGCATGTTAGTATTATGTTCCGTTGCCATTTATTCTTTAAAGTAGACGATTCTGAGCTAGCCATTTTATTAATACAACTACAGGTGCAGTAAAGAAATGCCTCATTCATTAACCTGAAATAGGTTAACTCGTTAATTTTGATTAAAATATGCTGCATATTTTATTTAATTATAGACTAATTAATCTTCGAATCGTTCAGAATTGCGTAATTTAGCTTAAGATTCATTTTCAAATGACCAAACATCGAACGATAGGGGCCTACCCATTAAGAGGGATGCATTCTATTATATGACTGTGAATTTTGGATCGTGAGTATTAATAACTTTAGGTTTGTCATATACAATTTTATGTAGTATATACTGTATATTTATACTCAATTAAATGAAGATTTTGAACTAATATCTAAACACTAAAAACTAAAAATTAAGCTAAAAACCCTTAAATAAATTTTTTTATAACAAATGATAACAATTTGTAGATTACATATTTCTAAATTCTTATTAGATTATTAGAGTAAATCTAGATTATTCGTAGCAGTTTCTGTGAAATTTAGACTTTTTGTACTAACCATTTAGGTTTAGATTTTCCTAAACTGTTAAATCCTGTGCTCGCCCGTCACTGACATCGCTTTCGAATAAGGAAACCGACGTTAACCTTAGCTTTACCAGCTTTTAAATGAGTTTGAGAAGAAAAATATAAGTTTTACTCCGGTGTTGTTGTTCGCAGAAGGCTCAGGGTCATAGGGTTGCTTCAGGGCATTCCTCTCCTCAGCACGTCAGGTGCGGGATGTCGTCAACCATGCCTCGGTCCACCGCTGACGGGGCCTCTGCGCAACGTCTCAAACATGCCGTGTTCTTCGATACCCTTCAACCGGGCGACAGCCATCACAAGAAGCAACAACAACAACAGGGGTCTAATGCAGTTGCGACTAGTCAGAAACAACAACAACATCAGCAACAACAACAACAACTATCGTCTAACTACGCATCCGGCAGTCAATCAATGAGTCAGTCACAGACGCAACACACTAAAACGTCAAGTTGTGCCCAACAGCTATTGCAACAGCAACAGCAACAACTGCAACAGCAACAATTTCAACAGCAACATTTGCAGCAGCAACTTCAAGCTCGACAGGTCCTATCGATGTACATGGACGGTAGGTGTCAGTGTGGGAACGCTGAGTGCAGGGGAGGGAGGGTGGAGAGAGGTGGGGACACCTCCCTGGCTCACCAGCAGCTTAAGGTGCAGCAACAACAACATCAGAAAGGTCAGTCGGTGCAGTCAAGCAAGCAGCAGCAGAAGCTGAGACAACATTCTCAGCAGCAGCAGCTGCAGCAGCAGCGTAGACCTCACAGCACTAGCGGACCCGTTCAGCTGGTGCACAGCTGCGGTCACTGCTGTTCCGCGCATGCAGCTCAGGCGCAGCTAGCAGCTGCTGCACATCGCGCCCAGCTGTCCCACCTGCACTCTAAGCTAGCCTGCCCGCAGCACTGCATCTACTCAGGGAAAGACTTACTGTATATACGAGGGGTTGATAAATCTGCTGACGATATCGGTCTCCTCAATCAAGCTGTTTATATATCAGCTAAGGACGCCAGAGTTCTAGCCGAGCATAGGTTAAGTGCCGGACCCATGTCTTGCCCAGCCACGGCTCTGGTTAGACGAGACGATGGAATAAACTTGTTCCAGATCTACGGCTCGACGTCACCTAGGCTACCTGCGTCATCCGGTGGTGTCCCACCAGGCGCAGGATCGATGGTCAGGAGTAGTGTTGAGCCTAGGATATCCAAGTCCAGCGCTGAGGGTCTATACGCCGAGGCTGGCAGATCGGGTGCTTACGGAGGGCTAAGATTGGCCCCACCGCCTCCCAAGTCGTATGCCAGCCGAACGACCGAGGCAGGGGCCGCTGCGGTCACCAGTGGGCTACCCCAAGGCTTCGATAGTGTGTCTCTAAAGAAAATGCTGAGATCTATAGCCGATACTCCGTCTGATGCTGCGAAAACTGACGAAACTACGAAAGATGGCAAAGCTGGGAATGCAGCCGATGTACCTGTCTCTTCTGTAAGCTGTGATAATGAAGCAACTGCTAAATTGGGTCAAGCAATGGATGAGAACAATATTGATAATATGAACAAGAACGAGGGTCAAGATTCATCTTGTACGGTCGCTAACAAGGAGGTGCTGGATGTTGCGAAGGGTGAGATGAAGAAAGAATCTCAAATTCCTGACGAGAGGAAAGAGGAAGATTTGAAAGAAGGCAGTCCCGTCTCTGCAGAAAATGTGGCATCAAATAAGCTTTCCTCTACCGAACTCAAGGAAGATACGCAGCCGTCAGACATTTCTGAAGCCAAATCATCAGGTTGATGTTTTTAATGCGGCATTTAGAAGTTTTGTTCGTTTATATGAAGGTCTGTAATATTAACTTTTTGTTTGGTTACATAAAGATCTGAAATATTAATGTTTTGTTTGTTTAAGTCCCTAACATCATCCTTGTATGAGGAAATGGACGTTAAACCTTTATTACTTATTATAATTATTATTAGATCTGTATTATTAAAGTTTTGTTCGTTTACATAAAGATCTGTAATATAAAATCGATGGCCTTAGGTCTTCTCAGGAAGCAACAAACCATTGTTCACTGTCGCAGTTTATTGTCTATTGTTGTGTAAATTGTAGTGGTTTTAAATCAGTAAGCAAATAAATAAATAAATAATTCAAAGCACAAGGAAACCACCTCGGAAACCATTTTATTTCCAAGCTAGGGACTGCAAAAGGAATCGGTAGGGCACAGCCGTTTGTTGACGGTTAACGTGGCCTATGGAGTGCTATCTATCGAGCGTGACAGAGCCGACTCCGAGTATGATATATGTATCTGCAATCTGCCACTTATCAGAACACTAGAGGAACTAGGTCTTAGTAGTGGACGTGACGCGGTTTCGAATTGAAGACACACTGATTTACTGTCAAAATAGTTAATTACTCGACAAGCAAGTAATTTCCATATTTTTATGTGTTATTGTATTACAGTATTTTATACGATCACACATTACTATTGTATTACTGAAGTTTTGCCTGTATTTTGTCCGGGTTGAAGAACATGCCAACCGTGGACTGCACGTGTCGTAAAAGTCGACTATGCATTCAGATACAAACCAACGTCAGAAACTAAGTTCCGGAAATTTCTACAATTTTTTTTATTCTAGGAAAGATGATATGATGATGACGATGATGATAAGCGTATGACTGTATGTTTTTCTTTGGTATTTAATTAGATTTTATTTCTCGATTACTCTGCAGATATTTCCCTGTCTACACCTCCCGGCTCCACAAGCGCCTCTCAAGTACCTCCTGATCCCAACAGTTTATCCGACGATGCGTCCCCTAAAACCGGCCCAGTGGAAATGAGGAAGGTTGTGATAAACTCGAGTCCTCGCAATCACAAGGATTCGGGTTCACTTTCAGACTCGGCTGAAGTTAGAAAGCTCATCTCCTCTGATGTAAGATCTTTCATGCTAAGGAGCCGTAAATCTAAGTTTAACGTGTGTTTTATTTTCACACAAGATTCCCTCAGCAATGTAAGATATTTCTTGCCAGGGCGTAAATCTCATTTTAGCGTCTTTTTCAGTATCATGAGAAATACCCTCTGAGATGTAAGATCCTTTTTTAGTCTTGCTATTATTATTTAATAACAATGAAAACTTTTATATCAGTGTCATGCCGAAATCGGTCTTCGAGACTTCTGAAAGAATTCAATAATAATAATAAATTTAAATAAATTAAATTTAAATTTAAAATCTTAGTGCTATAGAACGTAGCGTTCATTTAAACGTCTGTTTCAGTATCACTAGAGATCCTCTCAGATTCGAGATTTTAGTACACATTTTCTAAAACGAATGATAAAAATAGGGGATTCACTGATGACATGGTATGGGACAGGGAGGAGTGGAGTAGGTCTGTTCGTGTCCCTACCCTAGTTAAACTTTGATTAAAGGAACAAGAAAATGATGATGATTGATTGATTGAATGATTGATCGATTGATTGATTCAGATGTCTGGTTCAGATGGAGGTAGTGAGGCTGAGGGAGATAGTGATTGTAGTAACATCTACACTCTACCCTCACAACTCAACCTCATCAACAAGAGCAGGGTCATTCGCCGAACTGGGTAATTCATTTAAATACTTAAAATTAAGATACTATTAAATAAATACTATAAAATACTAAAATACTTTAACAAGCTGTAAATAAATTACGTGTAAAGTACTCTTAATTATAAACTTAAATATTTATTTAATTCATTATTTTTCTAATGGTCTTTCTAATATTTTTCTAATTTTTTAAGTTATGTCTAGGCCTCTTCTTATCAGAAATCTGCTAAGCTATAAGATCTCTCAATTGCTCAACTTTCTTGACACCCAAAAATCTCAGCTGTACATTTATTCCAAGATTTGCCATAGACTTCAAGAGTAACTTTGCTTAAAAAACTACCATATTACAATCTAAAAACACCTAATTATCAAAGATCACGTTTGTCCACTGCCGACGTCATAAAGACGTCAAAATGACCTATTTGATAGGGTGATTTATGGAACGTCTGTTCAATATAATAAAATTCATCTTTAAATCTCTGATTGTCTGTTGGATGAGGTCTCTCGTCTTTTTCTTTCCCGTCATCTCCATTGACTGGTTTATGATCGATTGAGAGATTAATAGATTGATTTATTGATTGATGAAAGATTGATTGTTTGAGTGACTGAGTGATTGAAGGATTAATTAAGTAATTTATTTATTGGTATCAGATGGCTGGTGGTTAAGAACTGGATCGTTCATAGAAAGAAGACGATTGTTTTGGCCTCTAAAAGAAGTTGGAATAAATACTGGTCGGTGCTGATGGGTAATGCTATCTATTTCTACCACAGCGAAGAGGAGGCCAACAGAGATAGACCAGAGCTGACTACCTATCAACATGTTCTAGGTATTTATCAACTGTCTCTTCCTCTTTATCTCTCTCTCTCTCTCTGTAGCTCTCTCACTTTCTCTCTCTCTTCCCCTCTTTCTCTCTCTCTCTCTCTCTCTCTCTGTCGCTCTCTCTATCTCTATCAGTGTGTCTCCCTAGTGTTCTGCCAATTGCAGCTGTAATGTATAAATTCGTACTCAAAATCTCTCTGCACGCTACATAAAGAGCATTGCGTAGACTAACGAGTTAATCCCTTCACAAAAGGCATTGCAATATCCATACCTTGTGTAGCCTAAAGCTTGGGAAAAATGGGCGCTAAATTGACTAAGACAAACCAAAAGTATACAATTCTTTTTGGAATAAGTGTAAAGTGTGCTAGGCTATCCTAATTTAATAGACTCATTAATTAAACATTAAATAATTTTAGGTATGGATTTTTCATTTTCAGTTATCGAAGGAGCTCTAGGACAGTTCGTATCAGATCACCCGAAGAAGGACTATGTGTTCGCTCTAAGTACAGCTTTTGGAGATGCCTATCTTCTACAGGTTGATATATACTATTAAAATTATTGGAGATTTAAGTTATTATTGGAGATTTAAATGTATTTTTTATTGTTAAGTTTCGATCGTCATCTAGTCACCAGCGCGTTTTCGATTGATTGGTGATTGTTAGAATTTGTGCTAATTTATTTAACTGCATTTATTGCATTTATATTCTTTTATATTTTCTTCTTTATGTTTTATAACGGGCGATGTTTTGGGCGACATCTAACCAGGCCGCTTTTGATTGATTGGTGATTGTTAGAATAACTGTAAGAGTTATCAAAAACACTATTCATTGCCAGTGGTTAACTACATATGAGTGTCAGTTACGTTAAGTTATGAATGTAAGCGTATTGTAAGAGTAATATGTGTTATACTCGCCGTGTTTTAGGCGACATCTAAGCAGGACTCTTTGGATTGATTAATTGACCAGTGATTATTAGAATTTGTGCTAATTTATTTAATTGCACTTATTTTCTTGTAGATTTTCTTGTTAATGTGTTATAACGGCGATGTTTTAGGCGACATCTAACCAGGACGCCTTCCACTGGATTGGCGCTATCCACTCCGCCTGTTCAGCCTCTCTCGCCAGACACCACGGCAAGGACACTATGCTCAAGCTGCTCCACTCTGAGACACACAGGCTGGAAACCAGCATCGACCTGGTGAGTGCTGGAGAGATTGGTCTATCGTCCAAATGCTTCCTGTTACTCACTCTCTCTCTGTCGCTCTCTCTCTCTCTCTCTCTCTGTCTATCGGCCTAATGCTTCCTGTTCTTATCTCTCTCTCGCTCACTCTCTCTGGTTGGTTCTCTCTCGCTCTCTCTCTCTAGCACTCTCTTTCTCTCTCGCTCTCTCTGTCTCTATCTAGTGTCCTGCAGATAATGGTTTATCGTCTATGGCTAATGTGATTCTTTATTCTTTCTCACTGGTAGTCTGCTAAGTAGCATGGCAGGTCCAAAGTCAATTTTTGTTCTTTAGTTCGTTGATAACTAATTTCCTTGATTGAATGATTGATTGAGTGATTGATTGATTTATTGATTGATTGATTGATTGACTGATTGATTAACGTAAAGGATTTGAAAATGAAGAAGATGGCGGCAGTCCATCTCACGACGGTCACGGAGTCTCGAAGTCGCCACGCCATAGAGAAGCAGATGATCCAGTGGGACGAGAACCTGGAAAAACTCTACGTGGACCACTTCCGGCTCAGATGCTATACGAGCTCTCTGCAGGGCAACGATCCTCCAGTGCCTAAGGTTTGCTCCCTCTCTTCCTCTTCTCCCTCTCTCTCTCTTCTCCCTCTCTCTCCCTCTTAAGAGAGAGTGAGAGAGAGAGGGAGAGAAAGAGAGGGAGAAAGAGAGAGGGAGAGAGAATGAGAGAGAGAGAGGGAGAGAGAGAAAAAAGAATAAAGAGGTTCGATGAGAGAGAGAAAAAAAAATTGAGAAAGACAGACAGAGAGAGAGAGAGACAGACCCATTGAGAGAGATAGAGAGAAATAGAGAGGGAGGGATAGAGAGAATAAAGAGATACGATGAGAGTGAGAGAAATATTGAGAAAGACAGACATAGAGACGGATAGACCAATCGAGAGAGAGGGAGAGCGAGAGAGAGACAGAGAGGGAGAGATGAAGAGAGGAAAAAGAATATAGAGGTTCGATGAGAGAGAGAAATTGAGAAAGACGGACACAGAGACAGAGAGACCCATCCATCAAAAGAGAGTGAGAGAGAGATAGAGAGAGAGAGAATGCAGGAAGATGATGAAATAAAGAATCAGTGAGCTAGAGAGGGAGAGAAAGTTAAAAAGGAAGGGGACTGCGTGACAGGGAGTTAGGAAGAAACAAATGAAAGAGAAGAATGAGAGTGAGATTAGAAGATAGAGAGAAAGATGATAGATTACAAAAGGAAAGAGGAAATGGATGAGTTGAGGAGTGAAAAGGAGAGGTGAAATACAGTAGAGAAAGAGGGAGAGACAGAGAAAGAGAACAGAGAAGAGACAGAGACTGAGATAGAGAGATCGATAGAAGAAGATCAAAATGCAGAGATAGTGAGAGAACGAGACAAGATAGATAAGAGAGAGAGAGAGAGAGAGAGAGAGAGAGAGAGAGAGACAGACAGAAAGACAGACAGAGAGACAGAGAGTCAAAGAGATATGAATGAGAGAGAAAGAAAGACGCGGATAGATGAGCGAATGTTACAGAGAGAGAGATAGAGAGAGACAGAGAGAGAGAGAGAGAGGGAGAGAGAAAAAATAGAAAGATAGATAAGAGAGAGATGGAGTGTAGGAAGAATTGAGAAGATGGGAAAGGTTCATTTTATTTTCAGTGACATCCATTAAGCCTTTTAACGAAGCTGAAATTTGGTTCCTTCTTCTATCACCTGCCTGTCAGTCATAACGCTACTTCTAAATTTCTATGAAGATAATTTATTTAGGAGGTAAAAGCAATTTAAATTTTATGAACCTGCAACGTTCAATAAGGTCATGGTAAAATAAACGAATTTCCACTGCAGGCTTCGGTCTCCATAATTATATCCTTTAATATCGCGTATTAACTCTGTTATATATAATTAATTTCATTTATTGTAAAGTTTATAAAGTTTAAGTTCAAGGGCAGTCCACCGTTGGTCTATGCTTCAGCAACTCGGATTAACACGGGTAATTATGTAACGTAGTATTATTAAATATTATTAATTAAGCCTGATCACTGCTGATTCAGACTCTGCACAATTTCATCACAAAGTCAGCTCGGGTGGTGTTAGGACGGGTCGGGGTTTACACAGTGACCGCACTGCACGCCTACGTAAGGTGCCGGACTCCTATCTCAACCAGCCTGGGTTCAACTCCCTCTAGATACGCCGTACATCAACCCAACTGCACTTTGTCGACCTTCAAGGCCGATACTCTGAACCCAAGGTCAAGCACCTCGAGAGCTTCTAGCTTCTTCTCAAGGTTAGTTAAATAGTAATAAATACTTTGTCTACTGTGTCTAATAAAACTCACGTTATTATACAATTACACGTAGGCCTGTATTAAAATTTGTAAGGTTTTAAAATTGTAAGATTTATTGTTATAAGAGTTAAAAATTGTAAGGTTTTAAAATTGTAGGTTAAAGATTTTAAATAGGTAGGTTGAAGATTTTAAATATATAGGTTAAAGATTTTCAAAATGTAGGTTAAAATGTTAAAATTATAGGTTAAGGATTTAAAAATTATAGGTTAAAGATTTTAAAATTTCTGGTTGAATATTTTAAATTAGTATGATTAAACAGTGTTTTATTGTGCATTATACTCGCAGTGGGTTTGGATTATTTTAGATAAATTTATTATTTTATTATTAAATTTATTTATTTTATGTAAAACTGAAAATTTTTAACGATATTGCTAAGTCTCTAAACACACCTCTATAGTGAGAGATTGTAATGAATGTTGAAATCAAATAAGATGGAGTCTATTGTATGTTGTGATTGTAGACCAATGAAGAAATATTCGGAGAATCAGTTTGGAATAGACTTTGAGATCCAAGACACAAATAATTCGAGTGAGGCGGGAGAATCTGCAGAAAGTCTAATCAAGCTACTGTTACCTACAGGACAGGTTGAATTGCAGTATACATGCACATTAAATACCATTAACTGCCATTAAGTGCTTGATTTAATACTATTTGAAATAAATACAACTTTTATAGTGCATTTAATACCACTCTGTGATTTTATCAAACACTAGAGAGAGAGAGAGAGAGAGAGAGATAGAGAGAGAGAGATAGAGAGAGAGTGAAAGAGAGAAAGAGAGGGAAAGAGAGGGAAAGAGAGAGAAGTTATTTATTCCATTTTTCGTATAACCAGTCCAGTATAGCCAGTCTTATGAATGTTCGAGTGAATTTATTCTCAGATCTGCGTGATCGGGAATCGAACCCACGACAATTCAAATCACCTCATAACCTCTCATTTAAAACTTCATAACTTTACCCGACGCCTTCTAACCACTGTACTATTGACACTGTATGTTTCAATATCGTATACTAATTATTATTATATAATAATAATTATTATGTAATAATAATTATTATTATTAATAATAATTATTATGTAATAATAATTATTATTATTAATAATAATTATTATGTAATAATAATTATTATAATAGTGTATGTCTCGATAGCGTAGTGGTTAGAGGCTTCAGGTAGTAGAGTTGATTTTTGTTGCAGACGTTGACGGTTCAAGTGAGCGACAAAACCACAGTGCAGGAGATGGTAACAGCTGTATGCTGCAAACAGCTGCTGGATCCTGCTGAGCATTTTGTTTGCATTTACAAACAACCTGGAAGCGGCTACAGAATCCTCGGCAAGGATGTCAAAGTTCACTTCGAGGTTGAAATTTCTCTCTCTCTCTTAGTGCACTGCCTACTGGCAGGTCCATGATATATAACGGTGTTGTGATATACCATTCTTTTCTTAGGAGTTATGCTTTTGACGAGGAGTTAATTGATTGACTCTGATTGATTAACTCTGATTGATTAACTCTGACTAACTCTGATTGATTGACTCTTATTGATTGACTTCTATTGATTGACTTCCATTGATTGACTTTGATTGATTTTCTCCGATTGATTAACTCCGATTGATTAACTCTAATTGATTGACTATGATTGATTAACTCTGATTGACTCTGATTGATTAATTCTGATTGATTAACTCTGACTGATTATCTCTGATCAATTAACTCTGACTGATTAACTCTGATTGATCAACTCTGATTGATTAACTCTGATTGATTAACTCTAACCAATTAACTCTGATTGACTCTGATTGATTGATTTTCCGCACGGCAGGACCATGAGGGCGTTGAGCTAAGACCTAAGCGGCGCTATGAAGTCACGCTCCAGAGATCTGACAAGGATCGGGACTTTGGGATGAAGATCGAGGCTCAGGTGGGGGATGAGATGGACAGGGACGGAGATCTTCTGCTATTTGTCTGCGACGTTACGAGATCCGGACTTGCTGCTAGAAGAGGTTAGTGTTGGGTTCAAATCCTGACTCGCCCGTCACTGATATCGCTTTCGAGAGATGAAACTAACGTTAACATGGGCTTTGATGATTATTACGATCAAATCGGGCTTCAGAATTCATAGACTTTGTGAAAACGCTAGGGCATTGGAAGGTTATTCGAAAATCTGCCCTAGCTGCAATCGATGCGCTAGTATAAGGCCACGAATACTAATCATCGCAGGATGAGACTAAAGTAACGAAATACGCAATAAAAGAGAAGAGAAATAACTTCCGGTACTTAAAGAACCGTAGTAAGTTATCATCGACTTCAAAAATTTCCTCTGTTAGGTGACATGTTCTTTCAATAGATGATAATCTACTTTTAGATCATCTTCAATTAAATTTGTATACCGTCTATATTTATCTAAGGCAAGGGCCAAGTTTACCGTCAGTTTCCTGCTCGCATAACATGTAAGTGACGGGGAAAGCACTGGATTTGAACCCAACACTCACTGATCCGCTGTCGAATAACTTCAATCAATCAATAAGAATTTAACGCCCGGTTCCTCGCCATAAGGCAATGTCAGGGACGTAAAAAACTTGCCAACAAGCCACCGGCTCAGCCCAATTCTATCTGAGTTCTCTATCTCTACTGCACAGGCATACTGGCTGGAGACGAGATCTTGGACGTCAATGACGTCATGGTCTCAGAGATGGACATGATCTATGTGGAACAGATGTTCCAGACTTTCTCCGCGAAGCTGACCCTGAGGTCCTGTCATCTGGAGCGCTCTCCCGTCCCTCACGTTCCTAATCCGGGAGGCGTCACTCCTGTGTCCGGTACGACGACGAATCTGAAAGAAGGACAACAACAACAACAACAACAACACCTAGCAGTTGCAAGCGTTACTCCTATATTAGGTATCCATGCAATAATAACAACAATAACAAAAACAACAATAACAATAATAATAACGAGAGCAACAACAAAAATAATAATGAAAACAACAACAATGATAATAATAAACGAAAACAACAACGTAATAATGATGTATAAAGCGTCATCGTACAGGAAAATATTAAAAGCTGTTTTTATTTTAGAACATCAACAACATGTAGCTCAGCAGCAACAACAACAACAGCAGCAGCCTGAGCAACAGAGGGACTGCTGGCAACAGCAACAACAATTTCAACAACCCATGCGACAGGAGTCTGACTATCAATCACACGCTCAGGCTGGTCTAGGAACTGCTGCAGGTTAAATCAATCAATCAATCGATCATTCATTCATTCATTCAATCAATCGATCATTAAATCGATTCTATCAATCAATCGATACTTTTACAAATTACCTACTCAGATTAATTATAAAAATTGAGTCGTTAACTGCTTTTAAGTATATCTGTGAGTGTTTCTCTAAACTTTGGAACTAATTTTGTAGTTTCATGCATTTCTATTTCTAATGATAATGGGTCTGCTATTGGATCCCTGTACAAAGAGCCTTATCAGAACTTTAAAATATGTAAAAATAAGAATAATATCTACCGCTCATAGGAAAAGAAAAAGATAATCCAGTGCTTGACCAGCTACCCTCTCTCTTAGTGCAATGCCTACTGGCAGGTCCATGGTATATAACGCCTCCACATTTCTCTGTCTTCTGTTTCCTCTTCATGTCCACATATGAGTGAATCTTTAAATCATCTAGCAGTCCTTTTGATATTACCACTATTCTTGAGGGATTATTCTTATGACGAGGTGGGCCTCCCATACTTTCCTCAGCTTCGGCTAATATTTACTGGCAGGGGCGTCGTTACCTGACAACATTGTCCTATTTTTCCAATTTGACTTATTTGACTAGAAATTAGCAATTTATATCGATATGCCATATCATTCGCCATAAAATTAGTGGGTGGTTAATTAATTAAATAAGACTCGATTAAATGTGAATAGCAATACGGAGAGACAAATTGACATAAACTTATTTCTATGGTGTTATTGCTTCTTTAGAAAAGCAAGAAGGCATAAGTCAAATCCCGGATTTGCTTCAGAACAGACAAATGATCAATGGTGTTCCAGACATCCAGGTCTGTCTGTAGAAAATACATTGACTTACTATTTCTTTCTGAATAAATACCATTCATTGCTAATTTTCGTTGCCATACCAGTGTTGTGTCCGGGTTGCTGAAGAATAGGTTAACCGTGGACTGCACGTGTCGTATAAGGCGGCAAAGCACTTGGATTCAAATCAGTGTCAGAAAGGGCATTCGGTTGATGAGAGCCTAGGCTCCAGACTTCGCTAAAAGAAATTCTAAAACGAATGGATAAGCTTAAGGGTCTCTTGGTATCCCGACCCTAGTTAAACTGAGATTCAAGGGAAGAAGATGATGATGAAGGATAAAGAACGTTGCTAAATAATATCAATTTAGCTACAGTCGGCACTAAACTTCGACAATTAAATTTGACAATTATCTTCAGATAAAAACGACCATTGATCTGTAGAATTGATTGATTAATCGTTCGTTTATAACAATCTATTGCAGTCAGGGGCCTCTGCGGCTGACCACTGCTGCCACGTGGCCCATGCAGTAAGCAACCCGCTCTACGACACAAAGCCCGGGGTTCGATCCCTGAACAGCGCTCAGAGGATACACAAAGTCATTCTAGAACTACTGGACACTGAGAGACAATATGTCAGGGTTTGTTTATCTTGATAATACCTTTATGGTCTATCGTAAAATGCAATGCAGACAAAGAATAACCAACTCAATAGACATATTTTATATAAATTGAAGCATGTAGATATAAGGAAAATGTGTGAAGGGGTTAAATTGTTAGGATGTGTAACTGCTGTAATTGAACGTGAGGGTAGACTATGAGTGTAATTCTGTTTCTAGAACCTGATAATTGTCAGATCACTTGAAAGAAATATAAAGAAGGACAGAGAGAGAAAGAGAGAGAGAGAGAGAGAAAGAGAGATTGATGGAGAGAGAAAGGTACGGCCAATGCAAAAGTATTTCTCACAATATTTATGAAACTTTGACAATAAACAGAACGTGTTCGTAGGTGCGTCTAACGCAGATACGGTAGCGAACAATTCGGTAGTCATTGTTTAATGATATCAGTGTTATTGACTTACACCGTAGATGCCTCGTTCTCGCTTTATAGACAACCATTAGCTGGTAGCTGCCATTAATAAGCTCAAGTTAATTCAATAAACCTAACAACCTAACCTAGGCCCCCTATCGCCTAGTGGATTCGGATAGCAAACTCTAGACTTACGGAAGGATATTTAAAGTAATTGAAGTTATTTACACACAGTCCCATCTAGCATTTAAAATTCTCTCGTAAGTTATCTCGTAATTTGTCTTATTAGTGATATTCTGAAGGTTTTTAATTTAAAATTTCTAGATTTTAATTGTTTAATTTTCTCTATTTT
The DNA here is from genome assembly GCA_905160935.1 of Enchytraeus crypticus. NCBI lineage: Eukaryota > Metazoa > Annelida > Clitellata > Enchytraeida > Enchytraeidae > Enchytraeus > Enchytraeus crypticus. Next base: position 346,436 of record CAJHZI010000527.1, read on the forward strand.
TTATTTTACATCAGGATTTGCAGTGTCTCATAGACCACTATCTGGAGCCGATGAAGAAGGAAACATTTCTTAGTCTGGAAGAGATAGAACAGCTGTTTGGAAACATTCAAGAGATCGTTCAGTTCCAGAAACTATTCCTGTTGAGTCTGGAGGAAGCTATCTTTTCCAATCAATCCACTTCCCAGGATCTGCAGAAGAGTCAGGTGTGAACGAGAGTTAATTAATTAATTAAGTTATCCCGTTAAAGTTTATTATTAACTTTTGAATTAATTAATTTGTAATTAATTTATTAATTAATCACGTTAACATTAATAAATTACGTTGTAATTAATTAATTAGTTAGTCAGTTTGATACTTGGCTGAGTCAGTGGCATTGTGGGTAAGGTGTCCCGCTGCGAATCAGTAGGTTTATGGTTCAATTTCAGTGCTCCCGTCCCTGATATGCTATTGAGACCGGAAGGTGATAATTAAATTAGACTGCATAGTTATATCTTTTTTAAGTTATCAATCGGCTTGAGACGCAGTTTAAGTTAGAGACAGGTAGACCTCAACAATCTGACGTGGGATGCGGTGATAAAGGTATATATGAAAAATGGGAGATTGATTTATATATGGAGAATGAGAGATTGTGGATGTGGTGTAGAACAGAGAGGAGTAGGGGAGGAATTATTTTATTATTATATTCGAATCTCGGTCCTGGTTAAAGTGGGATGTACAGGAAGACGACGATGATTAATCGTTTTTAAGTCCCCATATTTTAATAATATAAGTATAATCATATTGTATTTTTAGCATTAATGTAATTAATATAAAATTTATTCGAACGAATCGTAAAGTAACTGAATCCATACCATTTACAATTATAATTTTCACAGAGTAGGGGGTAATTATAATATGGTATATTCTGTTAATCATCTGCTCTAATTTCCATTTATTTTGCAGTTCTACTTTTGCAGTGATAATATACCATATTGCTTGTGTTGTTGTTTCATGCAAATCTCTGTTACGCACGAATATACCAGGATGAAGAACTGAGGGTCAGTGGTACTTCTGAATCCTTAGCTATGATATATTAAAAATAGTGTGAATACAGTAAAATATTATCACCTGTTATATTCTAATTCTTTTTATTTTTTATTACTAATAAACTAGAATAGTACTCGAAGCGTATAACAATAAGTTGAACCTAACATATCTCTAATTGTGAACATGCAATCAGAAAATGTACTTACCTATTCTGTAATCGCTGTATTATATGAAAATTATGGCTGTTGAGTAGTTTTACTGATTTTGCTTGCTTGATTGATTGCGTAATTGATTTGTTATGTATTTTATTTATTTTGCTTATCGGATTGATTTATTTGATTGATTGATTAATTGACTGATTGATTGATTAAATGATTGATTGATTCTTTTTCACACAGAGCATTCTGATTCTGATAGGAAGTTCGTTTCTCTACTACGCTCATCATTTCAAGCTGTACAGTTCTTTCTGCGCTAGCCACTCCAAGGCACAAAAAATTATATTGTCAGGTAAGCTCGTTGTTAGTGACTCTCTACTGTTTGAAATAAAAGTCAAAATCTAAAGCCATTTAACGTCAGCTGCCTGCTTAATGGCATGTCAGTAACGGGGACAGCTCTGGATTTGAACTCTGCACCTACTGATCCGAGCAGTATTTTATAGTTTAGATGCTGTCAATTAACACTTACCAACTAACATTTAGCCAACTAACACTTTTAAGCATACCTTATTAAATCTCGCATTCCATTTAACCACTACATTCACAAGTTAGTTTTGTCGGTACATAAATGCTTGTGCTTAGATGATCCTCTGAAGAAAGCCGTCACTGACATCACCTCGGTGAAGAATCTAACGTTAAATCTTCAGTATATTACATTGCGAACGATAAGTAAAGTTAAAAATTTCTTGATGTAGTAAAATCAATATAACGCATTTCGATATAATGCTAAATTATTTCTTAGATTTATTATTTAAATTGCATAGCTTTACTTTACCCGCAGAAATCAACACAGAACTTCAAGAGTTCCTTCGGGCTCACAATCCCAGACAGCAGCATTCAGCCACCCTGGAGTCCTACCTGATAAAACCCATCCAGAGACTTGTAAAGTATCCTCTACTCCTCAAACAGATGAACGCACTCACTGACCCGCAATCTGACGAACACGTTCATCTGACAGGTCGCTATGATTGTAATAGTGTATTTGATGCATAGTGTATGTGCGTTGTTATGTTTTAATTGCATTTGATGTGTAGTGTATGTGCGTTGTTATGTTTTAATTGCATTTGATGTGTAGTGTATGTGCGTTGTTATGTTTTAATTGCATTTGATGTGTAGTGTATGTGCGTTGTTATGTTTTAATTGCATTTGATGTGTAGTGTATGTGCGTTGTTATGTTTAAATTGCATTTGATGTGTAGTGTATGTGCGTTGTTATGTTTTAATTGCATTTGATGTGTAGTGTATGTGCGTTGTTATGTTTTAATTGCATTTAATGTGTAGTGTATGTGCGTTGTTATGTTTTAATTGCATTTGATGTGTAGTGTATGTGCGTTGTTATGTTTTAGTTGCATTTGATGTGTAGTGTATGTGCGTTGTTATGTTTTTAAGTGTATTTGATGTGCAGTGCATGTGCGTTGTTATGTTTTAATTGTATTTGATATGTAGTGCATGTGCGTTGTTATGTTTTTAAGTGTATTTGATGTGCAGTGCATGTGAGTTGTTATGTTTTTAAATATTTGATGTTAAAATCAATAATTACTCTTAAATACGACTACGCCTATAGTAATACTAATAATAATAATAATAATAATAAATTAAAATTATTTAGCGTTTTCTAATTATAATTATTATTATTATATTATATAATAATAGTAATAATAATTTAACGTTATTATTGTTATTATTATTATGTTTGTTGTTATGTTTTAAAGTGTATGTCATGTGTAGTATATGTTTGTTGTTATGTTTTAAAGTGTATTTGATGTGTAGTGTATGTTCCTTGTTATATTTGTCATTGTATTTAAAGTAAAGCGTGTGTTTGTTGATACATTTAAAATGTATTTTATGGATAAGGTATGTGTCTGTCGTTATTATGATGTTTTGTATAGTTTGTAACAATATAATGTTGTAAGATGATACCCAAATTATAATGAAATTAGAGAATATATTAGTTCATTGATCGATCAATCGATTGATCGATCTATCGACTGATCGATCGATCCATCGATTGATCGATTGATTGATTGACTATATTTGCAGAGGCTCTGCAGGGAATGGAAGCCGTGGCCGAGCACATCAATGAGATGCAGAAGATTTACGAGGAATACGGAGCCGCGTTTGATGAGCTGATACGAGTCAACAAGATTCAACATCAACAACAACCGCAAGTGAAGGTAAGCGCCGACTTAAAACAAAATGAAAGCTGTACTTAGATTCATATATGAAATGGGCCATTACGATCTTCAAGGACTAATATGTAGGAAAATATTTGATTTAACTTAAATTAGTTTCTTACGTTTGAGTTTGTGGTGTTTAACTGTCAGTGGTAGCATGATAAGACGTTACTTTGATAAGCAGCAGCAGTATCTGGACTTTCTGCTTTAAAATAGCGCAAAAGCTTATCTACATATATATATATATATATATATATATATATATATATATATATATATATATATATCCTGGAAGTCCTGGAGAGAGTTGGCACAGATAGACAGGTGATAAATGTATTAAGAAATAGGAAGAAGAGATGGATAGGACACATTCTAAGGTGGGGAAGGTCTATTAAGAGGGGTCATAGAAGGTAGAATATAAGGAAAAAAAGGCAGGGGCAGGCCAAGATTAGGTATGTTAGATAACTTAAAGACCCACACATATGTGGAAATGAAGAGGAAAGCGGAAGACAGAGAAGAGTGGAGGCGTTATGTACCATGGACCTGCCAGTACTGGCAGTGCACTAAGGTATATATATATATATATATATATATATATATATGTATAAATATGTATATACATATATATACATATATATACCTTTCCTATATGTATATATATATACATATATAATGTATATGTACATGTATATATACATGTATATATATATATACAGTATATATGCAGATATTTGTGTCTGTGGATATTATATACAGTAAACATGTATATATACTCTATATATACTACATATATATATATATATATACTCCCATATATATACATATATATATATATACTTATGGGTAAATATATATATATATATATATATATATATATATACCCCACAGTTGGTCGACCTGAACGTTGGAGAGCTGCAGATGTACGGAACTGTGAACTGGGTGAACGCAGCTGACGAGGTGGGCAAGATCAAGAGAGGAACTGATCTGCTTTCCCTTGTCTTCATCTTCAAATCTGCCATTGTCCTCCTGGCTCAAGACAGGTCCAAGGCTAAGAAAAAAGCAAAGGTACTTGTTCTAAACATATATCTCTCTATCTTTCATCCCTCTCTCTCTCTCTCTATTTCCTATCTCTTTCTCTTTCTTTCTCTCTCTCTCTCTCTCTCTCTCTCTCTCTCTCTATGTTATTCCCTATCTCTTTCTCTTTCTTTCTTTCTCTCTCTCTCTTTCTCTCACTCTCTATTAGATTACTACCACGTGGTCCATGGCATATATTTATTGTATATACTTTCTTTCTTAGTTTTTCCATCATATCCACGTTATTAAATATTTATCATCTCAAGTCTTGATCTTCCTCCATCACTATTGCCGACTGACACTTGCCAACTAACATAATAAAAATAATAAAAGTGACTAGAATTTCATTCTTTTATGTTATACCTTTAAGCCCAACGTCAGACAGGGCATTCGGTTGATGAGCGCCCAACCTCTAGAATTTGCTACAAAAACATAGACGATTGGATAAACTTAGAAAGTCTATTCTTAACCTGACGCTGGTTAAACTTGGATGTAAGGGAAGAAGAAGATTATGATGATGATGAAAAGCTAAAGCTAAGGTTAACGTCACTTTCCTCACTCGAAAGCGATGTCAGTGACGGGCGAGCCCGGGATTTGAACCCCGCACCTATTATTTGCGGTCGAGTATCTTGCAGACTTCACCACTAGCTCCAGCCATGATGACGATGATGATGATGATGATGATGATGATGACGATGATGATGATGATGATGATGACGACGCCGACGACGATGACGACGACGGCGTCAACGACGATGATAATTTTATGCCTTGAAGGCACAGGCTGCTGGGAAGTCAGTTCAGACAGGAGACCTCCTGGAGCTGACTAGATTCAAGTTAGCCATTTCCAGTGAGCAGGTTCAGGTGAGGACAGTTGTGGGTGATGCCAATGACAAGCATGGCATCTGGGAGATCATTCACTGTAGGGTGGACGAGGGCAGGAATAAGAAAGTCTATAGATTTGTCAGGTAAATAATACTGGAAATCATAGATAATACTGGAAATCATAGATAATACTGGAAATCATAGATAATACTGGAAATCATAGATAATACTGGAAATCATTTAATTAATTTTTAGTTATTAATTTTGAGTTGATTGATTGATTTTATGCTTGCGTCGAATTTTTTTCGGCGCTATTTTTGTGCTTACTTGAATGATTGTATTGTAGTTTGTTTCTTGTCTTGCTACCTGAGTGGTGAAATGAAAAAGCTATATATAATACTTCAACTGCTATTTGGACTGATTTTCTGGATGTTGGAATTTGCACCGTTTTTGGACCTTCTTTGCTCGCCGATGGTGATGATGATGATGATGATGCTGATGACGACGACGATGATGATGATGATGATGACGATGACTTATACAATAGTCACTTTAATCAATATTAATTAAGTCAATATTAATTGATTATCATGTCATTATTAAATATTTCATTGATTTTTCGCAGCTCTCAGAAGGCTCGCAATGATTTCATACGCACTATTCATCACACCATACACGACACAGCGAGGAGATACTCTCTCTCATCCCAGCAGTCCCGGGTTCAAATCTTAGACAACTCACAGAACCTCAAGAGAGAAAACTCGTTAAATCGTCACCAGCAGAATGAGTCTAAGCAGTCGACCAACGCAGCTGATCAATTGATAGGTACTAAGTTCATAATCATGTTGTTGCCGTTTCGTACTCTATATCTCTAGGTAAAGCTAGGCTAATGTTAACGTCAGTTTCCTCATTCTTATGCGATATCAGTGACGGGCGAGCCTCAGTTCATATGCTTTGTCGCCTCTTACGACACGTGCAGTTATAACGGTCGGTCTATTTTCAGTGTTTCGGCTGCTACAGGTTATAGGAACAAATTATTATTTCAGACACATTATTACTAATTTACAGTTATTAATTTATTAATTATTAATTAATAATTAATAATAATTATTAATTAACAATTATTTTGAACTAATTATTATTTCGATTATTACTTGCATTAAAGTTCACGGCAGAAGTGAATTTAAATTGTAATATAAAATTATCACCAAACTCTGTACCCATTTTTCACAGAAGTTAACGATGCTCTGGAGAAATTTAATTAACTGATTAATAAATTAAATAATTATAATGAATTAATTAATTGTAATAAATCAGTTGAAATGAGCGTTTCCTATATGTAATTGTGCAGGCATAGAGGGTACGGAGACAGGAACTCTAAATGAAAGTCCATCCGGTACCGAAACTTCTTCAGATGTCTATGGTGCAGAGAAAGACCTCCCAACGAGAAAAAACGCTTCTTCGCTTAACCCTTACCATTCCCTTACCTCTGAGTCCCAGTCGTCCGTCAACCAGGTTCAGACAACCATATCCGGTTCCACCAGAACTGCCTGTCCGAGTCTGCAGATTAGTCAAAATACCAGCCGTGAAACGCAGAAACATTCAGACGCCGATGTTGAGGAGTTTAAGTTTGAGGCCCAGCCGACCAGCTGTAGGGATAGCGGGGTGGGAAGCATTCAGAGTCCACATCTGGAAGTGGAGGAGGGATTTGGAGACGGCGATCGAGATGCGGGGAATAGTGACGGCGAGAAACTTGCCGGCGGCGATGCGGCGGCGGTGACGGCGGTGGTATCACGAGGCGCCGGCGTGGAAACTAAAGTGGAGGAAGTTAAATAGAGAGGATATCGTAACAATATCGAAACTGCTGTCTAGTATTAGTCTACTTTCTTTTAATTATTTAATAGTACGCAACTAAGTTGTATTTATTGGACAATTGAGCAGATCTCTCTTTATCTCTATCTCTCTCTTTCTCGCTCTCTCGCTCTCTCTCGCACTCTCTTTCGCACTCTCTCTCTCTCTCTCTCCTTCTTTGTATCTCTCTCTTTCTCTCTCTCTCTCTCTCTCTCTCTCTCTCTCTCTCTGCATGAATGATCACCGTTAACTACAAGAAATTTACAAATAAATTTACAAATAATTTCACATTTATTTTAAGGTCAAGTATAGCGTCATTGAATTAATTCTCTAGTCCACATTAATGATATTTTACAAGCACTATCTTCAGATGATATTCTCAAAGACAACGATTTCGTATTGCAAGTTTGGAAGTGAGATAATCTCAAATTCGTATTTTACATATTTTCGGTTACAAATAAATATTATATAACTATAATTGTCTGTATCATTTTTGATTTGTGACAAAAATTCTTATGCGTAAATAACGTGCATGTAAATAAATACGAAGATTAACACTAATAAAATAAGAGTTCTGATGTTTACAAGCACTATCTTCAGATGATATTCTCAAAGACAACGATTTCGTATTGCAAGTTTGGAAGTGAGATAATCTCAAATTCGTATTTTACATATTTTCGGTTACAAATATCCCAGATGCATATAATAACATAACTGTTGTGTATAATAACGTTCCAAATCGTTAAGATAGAAACTCGTTAGGTTGAAAACCCGTTGAATTAAAATCTCGTTAAAGTATATACCCGTTAAATTATAAACCCGTTGAGTTAAAACCCCGTTAAATTGAAAACCCGTTGAATTAAGAACCTGTTAATTATGTTAATTATAAACCCGTTGAATTAAGAACCTGTTAATTATGTTAATTATAAACCCGTTGAATTAAAAACCTGTTAATTATGTTAATTATAAACCCGTTGAATTAAGAACCTGTTAATTATGTTAATTATAAACCCGTTGAATTAAGAACCTGTTAATTATGTTAATTATAAACCCGTTGAATTAAGAACCTGTTAATTATGTTAATTATAAACCCGTTGAATTAAGAACCTGTTAATTATGTTAATTATAAACCCGTTGAATTAAGAACCTGTTAATTATGTTAATTATAAACCCGTTGAATTAAGAACCTGTTAATTATGTTAATTATAAACCCGTTGAATTAAGAACCTGTTAATTATGTTAATTATAAACCCGTTGAATTAAGAACCTGTTAATTATGTTAATTATAAACCCGTTGAATTAAGAACCTGTTAATTATGTTAATTATAAACCCGTTGAATTAAGAACCTGTTAATTATGTTAATTATAAACCCGTTGAATTAAGAACCTGTTAATTATGTTAATTATAAACCCGTTGAATTAAGAACCTGTTAATTATGTTAATTATAAACCCGTTGAATTAAGAACTCCTAAAATTAACTCCTTAAATTAGAACCCGTTAAATTAAAAACCCATTCAATTGAAAATCCGTTGAACTAAAAAATGAAAACCCGTAAAATGAAAACCCTTTAAATTAAAAACCCGTAAAATTACAACTCCGATAAATTGTAAACCCGTTAGCCTAATTTGATAACCCGCTAAATTGAAAATCCATTCAAATGAAAACCAGTGAAATTGAAAACCTGTTAAACTGAATGTACAGGTAGGTGGCATAAAGTTACGATACTAGGATGTTTTCAGTTGAATTGGTCGCATCTGAAGCGTCACCATACATGGAATGATATTGGAAATTGTGCGTTTCCGGATCGCGCCTTCTATATGGAATTATTCCTTTTCTATAGAAGTAGAAGATGATGAGGGTTAACAGGATCAACAGGGATACTGCTATAGCTAACACCACTGCGGTATTCGTCTTGTTGGATGCACAATCCATATCCGCCCTGTAGACGTTCTTTCCTTTTAGATGCGCCGGAGAAGCACATCTGAAATAGAAAAGTGAAATAAAATTTAAATTAAATGCAAAATGCAATTTCTAAACAATTAATTGTGTAAGCATAAAACTATTTCTCGTAATTGATCTACTTTGTAGCTTGAAATGAAAAAAACTCTTAATTACTATTGTTATCTACTTATCTATCTGCAGCAATATATGATAAACCTTAAAGTATGATTAGTCTTGGCATGGATTAAAAGAAACTGCAAACTAAATTAACTAGATTAAAAGATCCGAGGCAGGAACCCGCAAAGCAGTCTCAAAGACCAGTCATAGGTCAGGACCCTGCCAGAGAAATGGTTATTTCAAGAACAACCTGAAACGAGCTCTGGCAATTAACAGTCGAAGAAACAGAATTAAGATGATCATGATTGTAAAATAAAGATGTTTAACTTACGTAACGCTGGTCTTATCTTCTTGTTGTTTCTCATATGTCTTCATCCAGCCGATGCTACAATCACAAGTCCACGGGTTGTTCTCCAGTTTTAGTTCGGTAAGCTTCCACCAGAGGAAGCGCTCTTCTTCGATCGTCGTAAAGCGATTGTTGCTCAAATATAAGACTTTCAAACTTGGGAAAAAAGGAAAACGAACCTTGTGGAAGATCTTCCAGTTTGTTGTCAGACAGGTCAAGATGGTTTAGATTCTTAAGACCAGTAAAAGCCTTTTCGCTCATCTTTTTCAGCCTGCACCCATCTAAACTCAACCTTCTAAGACTAATCAATGACTGGAAAGAATCAGCTGGTAGGTTTCTAAAATTATTTGCTCCTAGATCAAGATTTTGCAGACTGTATTTCCTTTATGGCTCCAACTGGAATTGAGTTTAGACCACACTCTTCACATTTAAACTCTCTCAGTTGAGAGAGAGGTGTTGTGGACAATTCCGGAATGTGATTAATTGGATTTGATGAGAAATCAACTGACGTTAGATGTTCTAATCCGTCCAGCACACCAGTTGGAAGATTAGTTAATTTATTTCCTGAAAGGTCTAGATTTTTCAAATTCTTCAGGCCAGAAAAGGTCATCTTTGATACCTGTACTAAATCTTGTTATTCCGGTTTTATTCCAAATCCTTTGAATGATTAAGGATGCATTAAGTTCACAGCTAAGAACAATTTGTTAAGAACTCCAAATTCATAGCAATGTCCTTTGCTATTAACAGTCACTCAATGTTCAGAGCAATTGTTCTTGGCTATAAATTTTGAGTGATTAACATCATCAATGTGCATAGAAAAGAAAACCTAGCGTTCAACACTGCAGACTTTCAATTGTAGTTATTCTCCTATACATAAATAGCTGTAAAGCTGATGTTAACGTCAGTTTCATCTCTCGAAAGCGCTATCAGGGGTGGGTGAGCAATGGATTTGAACCTCACTCATACTGATCCGCGGACGGGTATCTTACCGACATCGCCACTAACTCCAGCCACATATCTTAGTAAAATGATTTTTCAGTGCCCAAATGCTCAAAGAATATTTTCATTTGGTTTATCCCTTACTGTAATTGTTTAAGGAATACAATATTGAATAAATTATATTGAATAAACAATATTGAATATTTGTTAATGGGCTAAGCAGTTTCACTAATTATACCATCTCTCTCTCGCTCGCTCTCGCTCTCTCTCTCTCTCTCTTTATCTCTCTCTCTCTCTCTTTCTCTCTCTCTCTCTCTCTCTCTCTCTCTCTCTCTCTCTCTCTCTTGCACACCTTTCCTACACACACAGTCTAGTTTTCTAGCTCTTTGCAAGAATAAAGTAACAATCTCCGTTTGAAAATAAATATTGTATTATCAAGCGCAATTTCACGATATTTTTCAAAACTTAATCAGTGAGCCATAGACTCCTCTATATGAATTAGCCCCGGTAATTATTTTAACTAGTTTACGCACTCGAGTAAAGCTCATGTGCTTTACTTCTAATTTTAGTTGTAATAAATCCTGTAAACTGAGAATTCGCATTTTTAAACGACCATAGTGTTGGGTCCGGTAACCGGTCTTCGAGAGTGCTTTACATGTTTATGGCAGGCTTTCATTTTAAAAAGAAAGCTATGATTAATCATATTGTTGCTGCTGATTGCACTAATTAGCAGCTCGCTCAGATACAATATCAACTCTCGTGATGCTTAAGCGGAATATCCACTAGTTGTTGACGTAGGCCTACCTTGTCATTTGAACCTAGGCCACTTCCTTCCCAGGTGAACATTCCAACTGTTAAACCATATCCCATCCCCAGATTGGACTAATGGACTTAAAGTTCCAGGAATGTTAAGCGCTGTCTTTCTATGGTTTTTTGGAAGAGGCTTTGATCACAAGTTTTTGACGTTAGATTTTCTCATAAATTTGTCGTAAATGTACTAGAGATAGTCTACAACGTTAATTATTCCATTACTAATTATTAATTATATTAGTGATTACTTATATTAATTATTAATAATTAGTAATTTATTATAATTATTTAGTAATTTATTCAATTTTCCGTGTAACCAGTCTTGTGAATGTCAGAGATTTTTTGTTTTGATCTGAGGGTAAAATCTCGATGATTCACTGGACTGGTTACACGAAAAATGGAATAAATTGCCTAACGAATTTAACATGTGTTATTAAAAATGAATGATATCGATATTCAACAGAGAAGAGTGGAAGCGCTATATACCATGGACCTGCCAGTAGGTAGTTAAGAGAGAGAGATATCAAAGTATATGATTATTTCACTGTAATTTGAGTTATTTATTATTTATTTACAACCGGCAAAGATTTATCTAAAAACTCTAACTCTACTTGTAATAACGTACGAAATCAATCATCAAACACGAACGACTATAGACATATAGACAACATGAAGTTAGGCTAGTATGTTTTGTGTAGAACTGGTCGCCTCGACAGTATCAGCATAGATAGAACGGTATTGAAATGAATGCAATTCTTGTTCGCGTCTTCTCCTATCCCGAATTATTCGTTTTACGTAGTAGAAGATGAGCAGAATGCACAAGATGATGAGGGGCACGGTGATAGCGAACACCAAGGCGGAATAGGTGTTTCCGGAATCACAATCCATTTCCGCTTCCGTCCCGTAGATATTCTTCCCATTTAGATTCTTCGGAGAGGCACATCTGAAAAATTAAGTAAAATTGCTCAACAGCTGATAAAAAGGCTGGTAAAGCTAATGTTAATGTCAGTTTCCTCACTCGTAAGCGAGGTCAGTAACGGGCAAGCCCAGGATTTGAGACTCGTACATACTGATCCGCGGTACTAATTCGTTAGTTCAACTATTTTAAAATAGTTAGAACACTTAATAGCCTAGTGTGAAAGATAATTCGAAGGCTCCAAGCTAAACACAAGCTGAATTTTATTTAATATATATTTACATCACATTTCATCAGCGCCCGTAGAATTAGATAAGTTAACAAATAGGCCTACATATAACACTGTGTCTTGGAAACTGTCCATAAAGGATTTAAAGTTTAAAAATTAATACTGTTATATTTATACTGATGAGATTTCAACCTAATTTGAGACAGGAAAATTGCTTTTAGAAAAAAAATTAAATTATTAATAATATAATTCTTACATATTATTTATATAATTATTATTTAAATAATTATATAATTAATTATTTAATTATTTTTTAGAAAAAGCAATTATTATAGATTTTATGCGTATACTGTGCATATTGAAAATTAAATAAATATGTACCATCCGTGCCGTTGATATCGTTTGATGTGAAAACAAACGTTATATCTGACGTTAGCTCTATTCCTCGAATATTACTGACAAAACGGTGGTTAAATTCTCTGCAATTGATGAAGAATGTCCAACTCGCAATATATTTCATTCGTTAAACCTGAATCAAGCCCACTTGACAATAGACGGCTGTAGAAACGGAAGTTAAAATCTTCAGGTTTACTGAAAACGAGTGTAATACTCACGTTACGTTTGTCTTATCCACCTCTTTCAGTTCATAGTCCTTCATCCAGGCGATGTTACAGTCACATTTCCACGGGTTACTCACCAGTTTTAATTCAGTGAGGTTCCACCAGGGAGCGCGATCTTCTTGGATCATCTTAAACTGATTGTGGTTCAAATATAAGACTTTCAAACTATGGAAAAAAGGCTCGAAGGAACCCTGTGGAAGCTCTTCCAGACAGTTGTCAGCCAGGTTAAGATGGTTTAGATTCGTTAGACCGGTAAAAGCCTTTTGGTTCACCTGTTCCAGACTGCATGCATCTAAACTCAACAGTGTAAGGTTGGTCAGTGACTTAAAGGAGTCAGCTGGTAGGCTTTTAAAATCATTAGCGTTTAGATACAGCTTCTGTAGACTGGGTAGCTTCTTAAAGTCCGGAATAGACGCAAGACCGCACTCTTCGCATTTGAACTCTATCAGTTGATTGAGAGGTCCTGAGGATAGTTCCGGAAGCTGATTTATTGGATTTGAAGAGAAGTCTACAACAGCTAGACGATCTAACCCTTCCAACATACCACCTGGAAGGCTTTCTAATTTATTACCGGAGAGATCTAAGTGAGCCAAATTCTCGAGACCAGAAAATACGAGGTTTGGCAATTCTACGAAATTGTTTCCGTTAATAATTAGCCGGCTCAAGGCTGATAAATCTTTAAAGGCTCCGTCACTGATTCGTTTCACTTGAGAATGGCTGATATGTAAAATGACCGCATTTGTATAAGGTATATTAGTTACATTGCGTATCAGGCAATCCTTGAATATAAACTCTATTGTGTCAGTATTATTTATTCGAGGGAATTCAGTAATATCAGGCCCTTTACAAGTCATGACTCCTTTCGCACAAGTACAGCCTGGAGTATGGGGATCACAAGCATCATCGGTTTGTTCGGCTAGACCGTTAGCGAAGATAACAACTAACATGATAAATCCACTGAGTTTTAGATGAAGTAATGACATTTTGTCAGCTGGCTTGCTCTTTTAGAATTAAATGTTATTTACTACTTACAGAATAGAGTTTCATGCGACCAACTGCTGAGTTTGAATTCAAATACCTCTCGATTTACGAATTTCGTCAAATTTAACTACAAAATATCACGCAGAAGAAATTTTTAATTCAAGCTATTGAATAAATTTCAGTAATATTTTACTCTTCCTTATAAAATTTGCATCAAATCTTATCGCAATTATGGCCTATAAAGCCTATAGATCATGAGGTATTCACATAAATATCAAATCTTCTAACAAACATATTAAAATCATGATTTAAAGTTTAATCTTTGTCTAAATTAATTAGAAGCTTCTCTTAAATATATTAACAGTAAAAATAATATGGTTATTGCAAAACATTTACACTAATAGTTACTTATGGAGAAACATGCTCATGATCGCTTGGAACAGGCATGGTACTTGAAGTAGAAGAAGAAGAAGAAGAAGAAGAAAAAGAAGAAGAAAAAGAAAAAGAAGAAGAAGAAGAAGAACTAGAAGAAGAAGAAAAAGAAGAAGAAAAGAAAAAGAAAAAGAAGAAAAAGAAGCAGAAGAAAAAGAAATTACTTCTAATTGCATATCATTACCTATGTACCGACTAGATTGCCGAGTGGATAGCACGCCTGCTTGATAAACATGAAGCGATCGGTTCAATACCTGTCTGGACCGCCTATGGGATCTACGAGATTTAACGTCCTTTGTGAAGCGGACGTTAAACTGAGCTCTATAAGCTCTCTGTATAAAGCAGGATATATTGAGAGCCATTTGCTTTAATCTTACGGATGATTCTTTAGGAAAGCCTTAATGTTGGAATCATGCTAGGTCACGAATAGGCACGGTGCCGAGAGAGAGAGAGAGAGAGAGAGAGAAAGAGAGGGAGAGCTAGCGTGAGAGACAGACAGACAGACTGATAAACAGACAGAGAGAGAAAGGAAGAGGTAATAAAAGAAAAAGAAACTTTTAAATGATACATAACCGTATGTCTCCTATTGGTAGCTTATTGCGCAGTAGGCTAGTCATTCAATAGGCTGTTAGGCTGTTAGGCCGTAACATGTTAGGCTGTAATAGGCTGTTAGGCTCTTAGGCCTTAACATGTTAGGCTACAAGATGACATGCTATACCGTCAAGTGCACTTATTGTTGACCTATGTAACGTGGGTTTGTGTACGATAAAATCAATACGTAGCGATAACAAAAGCTGTGCAAGCCCATACAGACTTACTCATAGCAATAGCTGTAATTAATTGTGACCCTAACACGAAGAAATGTTGTTTTGTTGTTGCTTTTCAACATCAAGTCGGTGGTACTCACTCTATATAGCCATGTGTCAAATGCTGTTATTTGGTTGCGCTTCTGAGTAATGCGTTAGGTAGCTACGCTTGAAAAGTGTTTGTTTGTATCCCAGCATCTTTGCTAAAAAGAGGTTAAGTCTATATTTGAATGCGAAGCATAGTCTAAATGCTTATCACAACTTCAAGAAAACGTTTGCCGTTACAATTTTCTTTAGTTGATTCTGTAAAAGATTTACTTTTTAGAAAGATCTTCACTTCTGCGGAATATATATTTTATCTATTACTACTCTAGAATGTCTTAGTAGCGTAGGGGTAACGTCATTAAGTTTTAAATGACAGATCCTGAGGTGAAATGAACCCTCGTGGATAAAAATCCCAGCCGAGCTGATCTGAGAGTAAAATCTCGGCCATTCAATGGACTGGCTATACGGAAAATGGTCTAAATTGCCTAACGGTTTAAACATTTGATATTAAGAGCAATAGATATCAGCATAATTGTCGATCATTTCACTATAATGCATGTTTACTTTTTTACACTTGAATATTATTATTTTAGACCTCAAGTTCATTAAAATGTTATACGCGTTTTCATCTTAACTTCCGCTAGCTCAATGACCTATCGACATATGTTGTGTTAACGTTTAGTTTATAAATTCTTACTAAATTCTAATGACGACAATTAAGTATCGCTACTAGGTCGTTACACTATTAGGTAAAATCAATATCGTTACTATTAAATACCGTTACCAGATAACGATTAATAAATATCGTTACTTGTTTTAACGATATATAATATCGCTGCTAGTTAACGACAATTAAATATCGTTATTAGTTAACGATATTTAAATATCGCTTCTCGTTAACCACCACTACAACTGCTTGACACAATTACTATTTCAGTATTACAACTATAGATATGTAGCTATTGCTCCAATAATTCAAAATGCGCTATTAAATTTAATTATTACTTATATACTCTATGTAATGACAACTTGCACTACTATTTAGTGGTATTTTCAAAGTCATAGCTATTATATATAGTCTATTACGCCCAATTTTAAGCTGAAATGGTGCGTCAATATTTCACATCGAGTCATGAATGTTGTCAACCTTCTGTTATACCGATCTTATACGTACTGCTAACGTCTACAACGATTGAGATTAATATATTACTAGCACACTTGCACGTCAAGAAACATTATATTAATTGCACGAGCCTAAACATGTCTGCTTTATGGCTTAGCTAAGCTTAACGTAGCTAGACTAGATTAGGTAGTTTAGCTTAATGCAGAGAAAGCTAACCAACGAGTGATAACATGCCATGGCTCGCGTTAAGGCAATTGCAGCGAGCCAGCTATGTATAGTTATATATAAATAAATAAATAAATATATATATATATATAATTATAGTTATATATATAATACTATATAGGCCTACACATGTACACATACATATATATGCATGTATATATATATATATATATATATATATATATATTATATATATATATATATATATATATATATATATATATATATAATATGTGTAAGTGTATCGCTTGTTACTTGATGAGAAAGCAATGATGGTTTTAAACGACAGCTGGATGTTCAAAACTGATGCAAAATTGGACTCTTGTACTTAAAAACAGTATTTCCAATTAAAATAGCGTTCAAAATCATTAAACATTGAGAAACCGTTAAATCGAATTGCAAATGCTTTGTAGTCTGAATATGTAGATTGCAATGCTAGTAAGTTGTAAATTTGCGGTCTCTACGTTATCATCATGAAAGGAACGTTATTGAAAATTATGCATTCCTTGTTCGCGTCTTCTGCTATCTTCAACTTTTTTACACAATAGAGTAGAAGAGAAGACTGCACAGCATTATGAGGGATTGGGTAAGATCAAACACCACTGCGGAACTCATCGTCCTGGTATCGCATTCCAGCGGGGTCGTGTAGACGTTCTTTCCCCTTAGGTACGCAGGAGAAGCATATCTGACACAAATACGTTATATTAAATTGAAATTAAATACAGTAATATTTGATAAAAATTAATTGTGTATTAATTGTGAAGCACATCTGACGTTAAATATAAAAAACGTTAAATATAAAATATTTTATATATACTTGAAGTATAAAATTGAAATTAATTGCTGTAATATTGTTAAAAATTACTTGTGTATTATTTGTGAAGCACTTCTTACACAGATACGTTAAATATAAAATTGAAATTAATTGCAGCAATATTGCTAAAAATTAATTGTGTATACGTTAAACAATTGATAATAGTGTAATAGACTGCTCTCTATCTATCCAGTGCTCTGTCGAGTGGCAGGCTCAAGGCACATATTCTGACTCTGAGTCTGTTTTACGCTCAATAGATCAACAGATTAATTCAGTCACAAAATGTTCCTTATCCATGTTATCCATGCTTTATATGGGCTATAGTTTGCGAAAGAATGACTTCTAAGGTGATTTTTAGGAACCTTCTCACTTCATGCTTAGTTCCTCTTATTACACGTACATTTAACGGTTGGTCTATTCGTTAGTAGCCTAGTATGAGAGATAATGTCAAG
Source organism: Enchytraeus crypticus (assembly GCA_905160935.1). Classification (NCBI taxonomy): domain Eukaryota; kingdom Metazoa; phylum Annelida; class Clitellata; order Enchytraeida; family Enchytraeidae; genus Enchytraeus; species Enchytraeus crypticus. Next base: position 364,397 of record CAJHZI010000527.1, read on the forward strand.
GCTCGAAGTCAATACGAGGAATAACTTTACTTTTCTTACAGAAAATTCCATCAGATATAAGAGTACCAGAGTAAGCGAGGACCTAGGTGGAAAAAGGGATGCGGGAAATTGTCAATGAAGGTTTGACATCTGTAAACTAATAATGTGATAGTAATCAAATTTCAAATTACAGGCCCCATACTTTTAGAAAAAGAGTTCTACTCGGTATATCGCTTCTAAAATCTACATTTTAGATATTTCTTTTAGGTCTGGATTGAGATTTGTCTGGGTGAATTGATCTGTAGTGATCTGTGCTGTGGGGATGTCCCTGACATTATCCTTGTTGAGGACACGGTTTTAAAACACTTATTATTAATATTATATTATTATTAAATGAATTTTTAAAACTCGCAGTATGTTTCCTTCGTTATTAACGGGACATGGCATAATATTTGAGCTGTTCACCTGGGAATCAATTGGCACAGGTTCGATGCTAAACTCATTCAACAGGTCACTCATAGCCTCTGAAATATTAGTCATGTCTCGGAGATAACTGCCAATTTTACGCTATTAACAACTAAATATGAATAAATGTGATTAATTTTTAAAGGATTAAAAATGGCCTGCCAGGAACCTTAAAGGAAATAACAACGTAGGATGTCGTCCATGTCACTGCTATGGAAATGGTCGTTTCAAGAACAACCTGAAGAGAGCATTTTGACAAAAAACAGCTGTAGAAACAGAAGTTAAGATATTAAGGAGTTAATGATTGAATAAGAAAGATATCTCACTCACGTAACGCTGGTCTTATCTTCTTGTTTCTGTTCACAGTCCTTTATTCAGCCGATGCTACAATCACACGTCCACGGGTTGTTCTCCAGTTTTAGTTCCGTAAGATTTCTCCAAGGGGCGCGATCATCTTGTATAGTCGTAAAGCGATTATTGTTCAGATATAGGACTTTCAAACTTGGGAAAAACGGCTCGAAAGAACCTTGTGGTAGTTCTTCCAGTTTGTTGTCTGCCAGGTTAAGATGATTTAGATTCGTAAGACCAGTAAAAGCCTTTTGGTTCACCTGTTCCAGCTTGCATCCATCTAAACTCAATCGTTTAAGACTAAGCAACCACTGGAAGGAATCAGCTGGTATGCTTCTAAAATTATTTGCTCCTAGATAAAGATTTTGCAGACTGGGTAGTTCTTTTAGAGATCCAACTGGAATAGAGTTTAGACCACACACTTCACACTTAAACACTCTCAGTTGAAAGAGAGGTGTTGTGGACAATTCCGGAATGCGATTAATTGGATTCAACAATAAGACTAGCGGATTTAATAATAACCTTCCATCACCCTGAGATTTTTTCCTTTCTAAGCTTTTACCAACACTCGGTCTTCCAAAGTGGTCACCCACAAAGTACTAACCGAGGTCGATGCAGCTTAACTTCGATAATTGACGCGCAACTAAACCAAGTGCGCTAATCCCGCCGTCGTAGTGAACAACTTACTCAAAGATAGTAAACTTCTGAAAGCTCCTTCGCTGATTCGTTTTACTCGAGAGTAGCTGATCAATAAAAGATCAGCATTTTTATATGGCACATTATCGACATCATGCAACATGCATTCCCAGAATATAAACTCCGTAATTTCTGTATCATTTATTCGAGGTAATTTAGTAATATCCGGCCCTTTACAAGTCATGACCTCTTTCACACAAGTGCAGCCTGGAATAGGTGGATTACAAGCCTCATCGGTTTGTTCGGCTAGACCGTTGACGAAGATAACAACTAACATTATAAATCCACTCAACTGTCGATGAAATAATGGCATTTTCTCTGATTTCTTGCTTTTGGAAATATAAATATCATGTACTGCTTGCGGAATAAATTGCAAAGTTCTACTCAAATTTGTAACAAAGGTTTTTGGATAGTCGTAATCAATATGTCACTTTATATCATTGGCTACATATTTCATATAATGTTCGCAGATATCTAACCTGGTTACAAATGCAATGAAATCTTAACTAATATGTCAATCATGTAGAAATTAAATAAGATTTTCGAAGATTTACTACAACCTACAGTATAGGCTAAGGCAATACTCTTTTATCTCTGTCATGATCTGATAATTGGTAGCTTCAAAGTACCCATCCGTGTTTGCATTATCTTTTACTCTCCATAAAGTGCATTCCATCTATGAACAAGTTAATCCAGTCACAAAACTATGGTTATCCGCAGTTTTATATAGCCTATAACTTAGGAATAATGAATAGTTTCAGGTGGCCACTCTAAGTAAACCATGCGCAAATAATTAATTTAATACAAGAAGTTTAACTACTGTTTACTATTGGACGATAGCTGTTTAAAGTACTCCATCTTTTTTCGTATTTCTTAATGAGAGATTTAGGAATACTTAGACTTCAATACAATTCAAAGAACACATCACTGACTCTAATGATGAATTTAAGACCACTAATAAATACTTACATGCATAATATTTTATGAAGGTACATCCAATCGTAGTTATGTATGGTCGAGTGGATAGCACACTTCTCTGATAAACAGGATAATATGGGTTCGAAAACCCAGCCGGACTGTCTCTGAGAGAATCTCTTGTGGAACTAAGCGAACTCAAGGTTTTCTCACCGCAGCGATATCGTCAACCGCGCGATATACTGTCCTACATATGGGTAACACTAGAAAGTCCTATGATTGATAACATCGATTAGTGAGTTAACACAAGTCCACTGACCTTTTCCAAGCAATAATTGTAATAAATTGCAATAGACCCCTACGTGAAATTTAGAACTGGCTCTTTTAAAGCATTATAGCTAAAGCAGTGTCTGTCACGAACGATGACAGGTCTTCAAAACTACTTTACAGGTTCATATCACTGTTTCTAATCATCTTTATCAATCATCTGCCAATCTCTCATCTTAAATTCCTCATCGCTAATAGTTGCGTCAATGGAATAGTGATTTGAGTACCTGACTGCGTATCTGTAAATACTTTGTTGAAAATTATGCTTTGCTTCTAATTGATATCATTTGATGATATCAATTATAAACAAATTTATCACCAAAATAAAACTTTTCATTCTGACTACCCTTTTGTTCTATGACATTTCAAAACATCTGTTACAATAAAGTTCAATTCCAAAAAATCTCACAAAGGTAACGGTAACCTTGTAATGAACCACGCTGTTAAACGAGAGTAAAACATCTACATTAAAGAAGAAGATATCAAGAAAATAGGAGCGTTGGAAATGCGGATATGGAGAAGAGTGGGAAAGATTAGCTGGACCCAAAAAGTTACTAATGAAAAAGTTCGAGAGAGAGTTGGCACAGTTCGAAGGTTCACTAATGCATTAATAAACAGACAGAAGAACTGGACAGGACACATTCTAATGGGAGACAGTTTACTGAAGGAGCACATAGAAGGTAGGGAAGGATGAGAATGGCAAGAAAGAGGAGCAGAGAAAGACCGAAATTCGGAATGTTAAAAGATCTGAAGATCCATTCATATGTATATTAATTTTATCATTAGTTAAATAATATAATAATAATACAAATAATAATAATAATTCTTATAATTTTTTTATTATCCTTATCATTACCACTATTATGATTATTATTATTATTATCATCTTTATTATTAAATTATCATAATATTAATAATAGCAATAATAATAATAATAAAAATAACTATAATACTGATACTAATACTACTACTACTACTAATAATAATAATAATAATAATAATCATCATTTTATCATCCAATCATGAAATTTGGGTCGTTGTATACCAGAGTTCGTATAAAATGGAATGCTTCCTAACGTACAATTATCCTAAAACTTTCTACAACTTCACCATATACTAAACAATCTCCAATCTTCTACCACCGTTAGTTCTAGATTTTGACCCGACTCCTCTTCCGGGTTTCTCCGCAATCAGCCTCCTATCCGGACTGTAGTTATTCCAGAGTCCACATAGCGCCTCCCCGGCTACCACTTCTCCCATATTCATACTGATCAGCCTAACGATAAACATCCCGTCCCGGCGGAGGTAGCTCTCCGTGAACTTGCCCAGGATCCCAGGTTCTCTCTGAGTAGCGTCGAACGCCCGAAGGTGCCTTCGGACGTACTGGACCTGCCCGGGCCAGTATAAAGACCTAAACAGCCACTTCATTAGATTGACCAAGGTTGTGATGACGACGAAGACGTACCAGAACCAGATGAAGACGAAGATCTTTTCGTTGAAGAGATTAATTGTTAGGGCACACTGGACCACGTAGTAGTGGACGCGGGATTGGTGCCGGATTTCAAATTCGCATAGAGTGACTCGAGGGAATCGCTCGGACTGAGTCCAGTCCGTACCTCTCAGTAGCTTGTTGACAACGTAGGCTCCGTACCAGTGGTACTCGAGTCCGAGGAAGAGGTCCATGAGGAAGAGTTGACCGGCGGCGTTGATGATGTATACGAGTTTGACGGATAGATATGACGTCACTAGATAGTTTCCGTACAGTCTGCCGCCAACTAGACAACACACCTGAAAAATTAAATAAAATGTAATGAATAAATAATAAAAGATAAAATATAAAATAAAATATAAATTAAATACAAATAAAATAGCGATGATTTAGAGCAATAATTTTGATTTATGATATAGTAGATATTCATAGCTAAACGATTAAAAGTCAACATCTAGCTTTAACGCCTGTTTCAAGGTCGAAAAGCTTGTCAATGAATTTGAACCCTGCACGTACTGATCCGCTGTCGAACAACATCATAACAAGTCACAGGCTCAGACCAGATTGAGATGATAATATTGTGTTCACTCTTTTAAAAATAGTATGATTAACTTAAATGATATAACTTTTACATCTATTTTAATTCTATGTACTGCCGTTTTGCAATTTACTGATCCGCGGTCGAATATCTTACCGACATCGCCACTGGCTCCAGCCTATAAATGGCGACAAATATAGCCCATAAATGTGTTAATCTAGTAAATAACTAGTAAATAAATAAAATAAAATAAATAAATAAATAGTAAATAAGTGTGCCGGTTGGGCCGTTATGACACGAAACAAACAAAAGAAGAAATAAACCCAACAGATGAGTCCAACCTTAGCGATGAAATGCTTAATCCGGATGCAGCATCCGGTCCTATACTCTCGCTGCGACAGGAGGTACCTGTCCATGTGGTTGACGACGTACCGGATTGCCTTCTCTCGTATCTCCAAATAGGTCGCTTCTGAGGTCACGTGCGCTGCGTCCATGATCGTCACTAGGTTGACCCCGGAGCGCTGGTTTAAAAACCTGTCGTTGTAATCAGTCAGCAATCAATTAGTTATAATTACAAAGTTTTCAATCAATTAATTATAAATTACAAAGTTCTCAATCAATTAATTATTAATTAATGTCAATTATCAATCAATTAATTATCTATTACAATTAATTATCAATCAATTAATTATTACAGTCAAATATCAATTAACTATAAATTGTAAACAATTCGTTATTAATTTCACTTAATGATCAGTCAATTAATTATTAATTGCAATCAGATAACAATCAATTAATTGGTAGCTACAAATCATTATCCATCAATGAAGTATCAATTACAATGAATTATCAATCAACTAATTATGAATCATAATCGATTATAAATCAATTAACTGTTAAACGAAATAAATATTAATCAATTTAATAGGAGATCAGAAAAAGAAAGTAAACTTTCTATATAACGAGGAGTTGCAGAGACATGTACAGTATAATTCATATGAAATAACAAATTAAATTAGTAGCCAATCTAGCTCAAAGCATCATCATCATACTCTTACCTTGAACCCCAATTTAACTAAGGTCGGGATTAAAAACTTTACAGCAAATTCTACAGCCTAAGCGCTCACCAATCGAATGCTCTTTCTTATGTTGGTTTGTTTCTTAGTGCTTTGTAGTCTTTTACGACACGTGCAATCAACGATTGTTCTATTCTTCATCACCCGGATATAACACAAACAGACAAGTAAACTACCTCCAGAGTTGACAGGGAAGGAAGGTAAGCGCAGCCTGGAAGATCAGTATCAACGGAACCCACTGATAGTAGCATATCATCTGTTTGCTGTTCTGGATTACGAACTTTTCCGGTGGAATGGTTTCCTCAATGGGCAGGTAGTAGGTGTTGCTGATCCAGCAGATGGTATTGGCGTAGTCCCGGTGGCTGTCGGTGAATTCGGCCGGACACCAGCAGGTGATGGGATCCCCCACGAACTGCTTCGTGCTGACGAGGAAGGCAAAGCACACGAGGACGACAACGGTGACCTTGTGGCTCAGTCGATCTACGAAATCGTCGTCGACGTGGAGTTTGATTTCGCGGACACTTAGAACTGACTTAAATAATCTTTCCATCCTTCGTCTGGAAAGCTAGGACCCCTTTGGATGGATGATCATGGAGCACAGAAAGCACCCTGAAAAATGTTAATATGTTGGAGTTTACAAAGTTGCTTTGATGGTATTAATGTAAGCGGAATATTGCTATCTTCATCATCATAATCTTCCCTTAATCCCGGTTTAACTACGGTCGGGATTAGAATTCTTTAGCAATTTCTTGAGCCTAGGCGCTCACCAGCCGAATGTTCTTTTTGACGTTGGTTTGGATACTAATGCTTTGTCGCTTTGTACGACAAGTATAAGTATATCCACCGTTGTTCTATTCTTTAGCAAACCGGACACAACATACGTGGGTAAGTTGAATATTGTTTTAATGTTGATAATAAATGTTAAATTAATTTGTAATTCTATCTTCTACTTCAACTATGACGCTCAAGCTCTATCTAGTGTAATTATCCCCCGACTCCACTCACCCCTTAAAAGTAATTGCTGGGCTCGCCCGTCACTAGCATCGTTTTCAAGTGAGGAAACTGACATTAACATTAGCTTTACCAGCTTTTTAACTATTCAGTACTATTGTATACGTAGCCATAGGTCTATTTCGAATCGAAGATTCTTTCGTAGCACATGATCATATTATTGCTCTCACAACAAAGCTGCAATCTACACGGGCGATATTTCTTGTAATCTCAAAATAATGGCAAAAGCATTTCATCGGCTCGCGTTATCTCGTTACATTTCCGATACGGAGACGAAGAAAATCCATTTTATGAAAACTTAAAAATAGTCTTTCGATGCGATGAATGGAATGGAATATGGCAGGATGTGTGTGTTAATACAATGACGCCCGATCCAATTATCTCGGCAAGCCATAAGCGAAAATTGACTTCAAGGAGGCTGCGAAATTCCACTGAATTTTACGAGATGCATGAGCTGAATTTAATTTCAGTAATCTCTGAAAGCTTGCAATATTTTAATTATAAGTTATATTTTTATTTAATTTTTCTAAAAATAATTATTATAAGATACGCTTTATAATATGCGTTTATTATATATATATATATATATATATATATATATATATATATATATATATATATATATCTTAGTGCACTGCCTACTGGCAGGTCCATGGTATATAACGCCTCCACTCTTCACTGTCTTCGTTTTCTCTTCATGTCCACATACCAGTGGATTTTTAAGTCAATAAAATATGACATGATAAAGCTGGTAAAGCTAATGCTAACGCCAGTTTCCTCATTCCAAAGCGATGTCAGTGACGGGCGAGCCCAAGATTTGAACCTGCACTGCACATACTGACCAGCGGTCGAATATCTTACCGACATCATCACTGGCTCCAGCCACAAATTACGCAAACAAATTGACTAAATTGGAAATAAGTAGGTTCCACAGTTGTCCGCCTTAACTGGAAAATGAACCTGACGTATTTAGGTTTAGAAGCAAACTACTTAGCAGGATTTGATAGCCTGACGAAACGGGTTATTTTTTCAAAGAGGCAAAAATGGCATTTTGGAATTGATGAAGCCGTAGGGTATATACTATACATGTACATCATGTGGGGAGTTTCACGAAAATTTCGTCAGGCTTAGCACTCTGTAGGTTGGCTCGAATCCAACTAATCCATATCGTATCATTAGTAATGCGATCCAACCTGCTCTTATTTGAAAAGAATATTGACTTATAGCTAATTGTCCTCTTATGCCCTTATTGTATCCGGGATGCTGAAGAATACACCAAACCGTGGACTGCACGTGTCGCAAAAGGCGACAAAGCACTACGATCTAAAGCAACGTCAGAAAGGACATTGGGTTGGTGAACGCATAGGCTCCAGAAATTACTGCAAAATGTTCAAAAATGAATGAAAAAGCTTAGAATTCCCGATCCTAGCTAAACTGGGATTCAAGGGAAAATGAAGATGATGATGAATCACTTATCCTATTCACAATTTACGTATGACTATTATTTTAATTAATTGTCTTATTATATTACATTATCCGATTATAATCCAGAAAAATTACTGAAACTTGCTTAAGAAACTCAGCATTATTAGCGAATGTATTAATTAAAAAGCAATGGCCAACAGCCAGTTGGTATTCATTAAGCTAATACGGCAGCGACTATTTGTAAATAGAAGTAAGGTTCTCCCAAGACTCTGCGACAGTATAATGACGTAATTTGAATCGTTTATAGATAAATTATGGCAGTAAATTAAAAGCAGTAACATATTCTGTGAAAACATTACGAAAGAATCAAAACGCCAGATACTTTCTTCCATTTACGATATTTCTAGTGGCATCTATATGCATGGTTCCGAAATAAATAAACGATAGTTCAAAATCAGATCGTATTAAATCGACATTGTGCTAAATTTAATTTAAATTATTAAAATTGTTTGTCAAATAAACCAAACAGACTCGAGCCAACCGGTCTTTTCAGATCAGATAGGAGCGTACTCTGACCTCATGAACGAAACATGACGTGTTCTGCTGATAGAGAGACAGAGACACAGAGACAGAGAGAGAGAGAGAGAGAGAAAGAGAGAGAGAGAGAGAGGAGAGAGAGAGACAGAGAGAGACAGAGAGAGAGACAGAGAGACAGAGAGAGGAGAGAAAGATAGATAGATAGATAGAGAGACAGAGAGATAGAGAGAGAAAGAGAGAGAGATAGAGAGAGACACAAGAGAGAGAGTGTATGTGTGTTTGTGTGTGAGACTGAGAGAGAGAGAGAGAGAGAGAGAGAGAGATAGAGAGATGAAGCGAGAGAGAGATAGGAGAGAGAGAGAGATAAGAACGACAGAGCAGATGTGCGGTTGTAAAGAGATATCCCCAGTGACTTAGAATAAACGCAAGTAGCCGCTCGTTTTTGCACTTTCATTGTTTTCCTGTTAAGAATTTGGAAGAAGGGCTAGATTGTGCTTTTCCTGCGCGGAGATAATTCGTTTCAATACACAATGACAGGAAGCACGGATGAGAGAATAGATAGAGGAAGACCGTGACTTGAAATGATAAACAGATTTGATAATGCATTCGAAAGTAAAAGTGAAGATAAAGATCGTGGCTTGAGGAAGACTGAGGCTAGAGGAAGACTGAGGCTAGATGAAGACCGAGGCTAGAGGAAGAATGAGGCTAGAGGAAGACTGAGGCTAGAGGAAGACTGAGGCTGGAGGAAGACTGAGGCAAGAGGAAGACTGAGGCTAGAGGAAGACCGAGGCTAGAGGAAGACCGAGGCAAGAAGAAAACTAGAGAAATGAGATAGTGTGTTAGGTCGTGCAACTGTCACTGGGCAATGCAGTATAACCATATTTTATGTTCAATCAATCAATCAAGTTAAGTTTTAAAGTCCTTCTCCTCATCCACAGGCGATGTAAGGAACAGTTCCAACAGATTAAACAAATGTAAACATAATCACTTAGAAGCCATATCACTTATCACTAGCACTTATCACTTACCAGTTATCAGCCTTAATCACTTATCAGCTCACCCCATCGCTGTCAGGCTATACGATGAGAAAATTGACTTTAAACTTGGCTTTGGGCTGAATTTTTATTATAGATTATACGAAGGATTTCGGCGAACTATTAAACTTCGAATTGATTTAGAGGCAAAACTCTGAACAGAATATCTTTGCCTTTAATTTGTTTAATAAATCATTTAAGATCATCATTATATATAAAACATCCATCTGATGCTAAATTTCATAGTAGAATCTATATAAATTTAAATGCAAAAATTCAAGTGTTTCATAGAAATCACTGAACACTAGTTTTAGCAAAATCTAATTAATTGGAAAGCATACCAAATTTAATCAGCAGTTCATCTAATGTGAAAGATTTATCCATGGAATATATGCCGAACGATAATCACGCCAACTAGGGGGCCTACTAAATTGCTACTAAATTTCAATATTAGAGAATACAAAACTTCAATTACCCAACTAGAGCAAAAATAATTAATTCTCTCTAAAAACTATTCTTCTAGTTAATTTATTACACGGCACACTCTCTTAACGCAATTCCTGTTTTCTTGCTTTCAACTCCCTTGTTTTGTTTCTACGGAATATACAGAGCCTTCCTATGCTAATCCGCCTCAAGAATGCGCGCCAACTGTTGAGCTAAAAGCATTGCTATCTTAGTGACTATAGGTTGAATGCAGGAGGACATCAGAGAGACTTTATGGGTCACTTCCGAGCACGGAATATTCTAGAACTGAAGATGACAGCAAACGTCTCGTCGCATTGTTTTTTGTTATTAGCCTTTAAAGTGGTTTCATTTATTCTGGTCCACCCTGTATATTCCACAGAATGTCTTATTGTTTTGTTAAACTCCAGCAAACCTGTGTAATGCTTTGCTCATTCTTGAATTGAATGTCTCAATAGCGCAATGGTTAGAGGTGTAGATAACGTCATGAAGTTTTAAATGACAGACCCTGAGGTGAATTGAACCCTCATGGGTTCGAATCCCAGCCGCGCTGATCTGAGAGTAAAGTCTCGGACATTCACTGGACTGGTTATACGGAAATGGTCAAATTGCCTAACGGATTTAACATGTGGTATTAAAAATGATAGATATCAACGTAGTTGATCATTTTACTATAATGTGTGTTATTATTCTACGCTTACTGGTTTTATATAATGTTATACATGTTTGTATTAAAAATATTATGTATTAGTTATATATATATATATATATATATATATATATATATATATATATATACATATATATTAAATTACAAATAGCTAAAATAGAGATTACAGTTTTATGCAAATCGTTTTACCATCTCTTCTATAAATTGCCTATCTACAAAATAGATTGCATGTATTGAATCCGTCTCATTTCTATACAATTCTCTTACTCAACGAGAAAATCTGAAATAAGTGCGGACTGCCAGAAGGGAAACTGCAGTGAAATACAGTGGATTCGGTTGGCGTGGAATAATAATATAGGGGGAGTGGAAGGTTGGATGAGTTTGTGCTGTACTTTCATGTAGAATTGAAAGTTGGTTATGCTACTCGCAATATACATGTAGATATCGGTTCAGTACATTGTCGCTAGATGGAGCCGTGTCTTGACTTGACATTTCCTTCATTTCGCTGGTTTTAATCCCAACCTCTGCAGGATTGGATGGTTGAAGTTATGCGCAGCTGTCGAAAACCGTAGAAATTTTACCCAAAAATCCAGTATAATCCCTACTGAATTATCAAAGTATGATTCTGTTGATATTAATAAATTCCTCTCTCTCTCTCTCTCTCAATTTTTCTCTCTCTCTCCCTCTCTCTCTCTCGATTTCTCTCTCTGTCTTTCTCTCACACTCTAGTTGTACGTCTACAGCGGCAGGTTCAAGACACACATTATATCTCTCAGCACTGATGTAACACATGGAAAATACGTACTGTCAGCTGCATAGATCTTCCTCACGCTCAGACGTCTGTCGTTTATATTTCCTTTTCTTTTAAGCTTTAGAAATTAATTTGAGTTCACAAATAGAAAAATTGACATAAATATATTAATACAGTAAAATAAAATAATATCTCGCAATGACCTAATTGCTCATAATATACTGTTAGATTTGACGTGACTTATGTAGCCTATAGATTAACTTGTTGATCTAAGGAGTGCTTTTACGGAGCGAGAAAACAGGCATTGAGTGTACCTTGAACCTGCCACTTGGTAGTGCCCTTAAGAAAAAGAAGAAGATGACGAGACTTATATAGATCTCGACTGTAAATCTTTATGTATTCAGAAGTTTACTTAGACATATTGTTGCATTTCTACTTAGCCTATATAGCTGAATTTACTTTTAACCTATTATATTTTTACTCAGTGAGTTTAAAGTAGCTATGATTTTTACCGCAGTCTTAAATTTAACAGGTACTTAGTGCAAACAGGTGAACTAGACCAATATTGAAATCGTTTTGGTGGGTCCATTTTAATTATCTTTCAGTGTAATTATTCGTTCCTATCGATTTCACTTCATCTCGTTCCCGTTCTTTTGTAATCTTCCCCACTGTCTCAACGCTTCACTAATTCGAGTAAGAGTTCGGATGAGGTCCCGATCCGTTGCTAGGCTCAGCTCGGATGCTCCGGCGAGCAGGAATTCTAATTCCGGCGAAAACTGTGGACATAAACATAATGAGCTTTTTAGTTTAATTAATGTTTAATTGATTGATTTGTAATATTAAATGGTAATTTCTTGATATATAATTTAATGTTTATTTATTTATTTATCAGTAACTGTTCATTTCTTTAGGCTCTTTATAATAAAATGTTAATTTTTTGATTCGTAATTAAGTGTTAATTTATTGATTTATGATTATAATTAATTGTTACTTTATTCATTTATAATAAAAATATTCATTTATTGATTTATAACTAGATGTTAATTTTTTGGTTAGTAAGTCATTGTGCTAACTTACTGATTAGGTAATTTGTCAATGATAAATGCTAATTCTTATTCGTAATTAGACGCTATTTTATCCGTATGTAACCAATGATATGTAAGTAATAACTGTTAGTTAATGTAAGTGGATCTTTAAATCATCTAACATTCATAATCTCAACTTCCTTTACCTCTATTTCCTTCCATTCTGCCTTCAGAGACTTCTTATCGTAGACTTTCCCCCTTAAAATGTGTCCTGTCCAGCTTTTAACTTTTTTTCAACTGTATATTAAAAATTTATGTAAATTAACCAAGAGTCAATTTCTAAGAGATTATTACAATTTTCGCATCATATCAAATCGATATTTAACATGTGTCATTATTTCAATTCTGATTTTCTCTTCAATGGATGCTACAATTACGGAAAGCGACCCTTGTAACTGGCAGGGACTGAAGAACTTCCTCTGATTTACAAGTGATCCGGGACGTTGACTTACTCTGGATTGATTCCGAGAGTTAATGGGTCCGTCGTTAGGGATTCATTCGTCCGGATCGATATCAATTTCTCTGTTTGATGAGACGGAATCGCAATGATATCTCCATTTACTCGGTCATCGGAATCAGGACTCTACAGTTTGAATAAGAAATCCGGTGACGGAAAGAAGAGTAGGGGGATTAGGAGGGGCTAAGCTTTCCCCCAGCGAAGTTTTATATTCGATAAAATTAGAATTGGGGTTCGATATTTGCTGAGATGTTTGGCACTACAAAACTTGTTTTCTATCATATCCAGTTCATCCACGAAAGATTGTCTTTTATTCAAATAGGTTATTTAAGCAAGAATTTGTTGTAAGAACTAATTTATAAGTTGAGTAAATATTAGGTATACTTAAATAATTAATAGATAAAAATAGTTCTTATTTTTAAATTACAAGTATGAAAACGATTTAAAGTGTTACAATATTGAACTTTCTAAATAGTGAAAAACTGCGCAAAGCATGAGATTGCTCGACGTATTCGGTTCACTCAAAAATTTTGAATCCATTTTTTTCTACCACACATCCCTTTATCTCAAAGAAAACTATCATTCCGTAATCCATTTCTCCGGAACCTCGGCTGCCTAATGTAATATACAAACGTTCAGTCTAAGAGCGCCGTCATTCTGTTGTCTTAAAAGGAAACCATGATTTAATCTTCTAAATTGGGAACCGTCTTTGAAAGTTTCGTTGGACAAATATCCAAATGTTTAATTGCTATTTCTGAACTTCCCTGATTCAGTAATGTAGGCTAAATCGGATTATTTTTTAAAACTAGTGTATAAGTGAATTATGTTTGATAAATGTGTTTAGAAACATTACCACATCAATCAACAAGTTGCTCACATCACAAAAGGCAAAGCCTTATCGACACCTTTAACATAGCTCATAATTTAGAAATACGGTTTCTGATGTGGTCTTTTCGGCATTACTGAGTACCTGCTAAGTAGAGTTTTACCATAGGTGTAGTTTACGGTTGGTCTATTCTTCATTGTCCCGGACACAACACGTTAAGCTGAATAATAATGAAAGTGGATACAACTGGTTCTGTGCAAGCCATAATTTAAATCAATACATGCATAAGCAGTCTTACAAGTAGTTAATCAGAGAGATTAGCTTTCTCTATTTTTGAAATACAATTCTCATACTTTTGAGGATTATATTGAATTGAGGTGGCCAGCTCTATAGTTTATTTCTGTGTTCTCTCTGATTGTTGTGAGCTTTTCAACTGTATCGATGTTCATTGCACTTTATTCACATTTCAGTTTAACTTATATTTGAATTGATCTGAAGCGAATGTATTTTTCTGTCTGCATTCTGTTTTTTAATCTAAATAACGCAACCATATAGTACTGTCAGAATATCGCTTGTGTCAAAGCTAGTCGCTAAGAGTATTGTGACGTCACCGATCACGCGATATTAGACTCGCAATGATCTTACGAGAAAGCAATCCTGGAAAGCTCTTCTGCTCAATGTAGTAAAAATCTCTCACGACTTTAACTCGCCTGACCTCGCGGAACTTCTGCCAGACACAATTCTTGTAGATATTCGCTTAATACAATATAACCACTCTGTAGCATTGCTCTGGTCTCAGAAGTATTGGGTTTTGTAAATGTCAAGCCAATGTCAACGTCTGTTTCATCTCTCAAAAGCGATAGCAGTGACGGACGAGCCTAGGATTTGAACCCCGCACATACTGATCTGTGGTCGGATATCTTACCGGTATTGCCACTGGCTCCAGCCAATAATGATCTCGTGCTTATCCATTGAAAGAGGAAACGGGCGCAAAATACTGTATTCTGTACTTTAGTGGCAATAATTATAATTATTCTTTAATACTTTAACTTGGATAATCTAACAGTAAAATTTAGCAGTTAAATGGAACACAGTTTTAGTTTTCAGAGAGACTTCTGCTCGTTATAAAAAGCGAAATTGTAGTAAATTAATGGTAGTGAGGACAGAATGTAGGTAAAAATATGTGCAGTGAATCTGACATTCGACAACCTGAGATATATATATATATATATATATATATATATAGATATATATATATATATATATATATATATATATATATATATATATA
Organism: Enchytraeus crypticus; assembly: GCA_905160935.1. NCBI lineage: Eukaryota > Metazoa > Annelida > Clitellata > Enchytraeida > Enchytraeidae > Enchytraeus > Enchytraeus crypticus. Next base: position 379,779 of record CAJHZI010000527.1, read on the forward strand.
TATATATAGATAGATAGATAGATAGATAGATAGATAGATAGATAGATAGATAGAAGACAAAGAGAGGAGAGAGAGAAAGAACTACAAATAAGTATCAAAGACACTCGGGCAAAATATGAGCATTTAATAAAGGAAATATAAGAATAAGCTTGTAGCAAAGAATAAAAGCGAAAACATTTTCTAAGCTAAGTATTCAGCTGTTTACAGAAAATTTTCGACATTTACAAGCAGTTAATTTGCAGATCAAAGTCATAGAACGGCTGGTTTCAAAGGAGGTCCATATTTTTATAGGGAATGGAATCCACACTAAAGATTCCGTCTTTACCCACCTAATAGCATGCAATTAATTATTGAAGAACACAGCAGATTAATTAATCTGCTGTTATTATATTAATCTGTTATTATTATTATATAAATTATGAAGGATCACAAGGAAAGAAAAAGGAATGGAAGGAAGATTCTTAAAGGAAGCCTTACGAATCTGCTTTTTCCTAACAAAAATATTTATATTTCTAGTATATTTCTTGAGAGTTAGAGTTAGCACTACGCTTACATTTTAAGCTAAAACTTAAAAATAGATCAGTCAAAACTTCACGCGTTTCATACGAAAGCGCTAACGCAGGGGGTAACAACGGAGAAATACTTGTCCTCTTTATGCAATTAATTAATCAATCAATCAAGTAATTAGGATTTAACGTCCAGTTCTTCGCCGAAAGGCAATTTCAGGGACATCTGGGTACCTGACTTACAATCTTTCAATTTTCTTATCTAATTCGTATCGGTAGTGGTATATGGAAGGCTAGGTCACATTTTCGTGAGCATATATTGTGCTTCTGAGACGTGTCGTACGCGAAGCTGCCACAAATTAAATTTTAAATATTTTCAAACTTTAAGAAACATTGCTTCGGCTGGAGAGCCAGTGGTGGTGGCGGTAAGATACTCGACCGCGGATCAGTATGTGCGGGGTTCAAATCCTGGGCTAGCCCGTCACTGACATCGCTTTCGAGCGAGGAAACTGACGTTAACATTATCTTTTCTTTATCAACAACCGTTAAGAAACAAATATAAATATACAATACAAAGTTTTCGAACAACTACCATCATTCTGGAACACTACGAGCAAACAATGGACAACTATGCTTGATTACACAAAGAGTCTGTACAAAAGCTACGTTACAGCGAGATAATTTACCATGTAAAACGTAAATTGTAAATAAATTTTAAAAACAGAAATGATCCGAAGATTAAAATCGTGTAAAATAGCTGTGTAAGCAGTTCTAGAATCAAAGGTTTGAACCATTCCTAGCCTACCACTTTAAATCCGTTCATTCTGATATCTAGAACCAATGCCGAGCTATATCAGAATTGATTTGATATTCCTCAGCATTCCTTGCCTTAATACACTTAATACATTCAGTGTGCTTCTGATAAGCGTGGTAAGCAGAGATGCCATTAAATATTATATATGTTTTATTTTATCCAACTTTAGGTTAACTGCATGAAGAACAGGAATTACGTCCTTTAAAACAGACAGCGAGCCGTGGGTATATATCTATACTACACTCCTATACGTATATTCAGGCCTAAAGCTTGAAGAGAAGCCCTTTGGGCGTCTGACGTTGATGTTAAACCCACTATATTTTAAACCATACTATATCTGCGGCTGCCGTTAATACGCGGAGATCTGATGCAAGGCTTCCGTTTAGCAGGCTGGCAGTGAGCAATGAAAAGAGCTACACGATATTCTATAACTTAGAATGCAGCAGAAGTTCTACAAATATTTAATATTTGAAGGAAGCTGAAAACAGGCTAGCTCATATAAAATAAAATAAACTAAATTTAATTCTAATAAGTCTGCACTATTGCTAATGTTAGTTAAAATTGGGGGCAACGTTCTAATGAGACGTGGAGAAATATATGGACAAATGAGTTCACAACATTTACAAAATACAAACATATTGTCTGGAAATAAGTGATATAGAAATACGAAACACTGAACTCTATCAAAATATATTTATAAAAATATAAAAATTGATGCAATTTCTAAAGGAAATTATTGATATCTCAGTATATCATTCGTTCATCATCAACGTTACAAGACTGTGTCAAACATAAAACATTGTACATCAGCAACTTGTAGGGTGAATGATATTAATATCTGAGCACAGACAGAAACTAATAAATGTACAGAGTAAATCCATGTACTTTCTAAAGCACTAGGATCCACACCAACGTCAGAAAGGGTATTCGGTTGGTGAGCGCCTAGGCTCCAGAAATTGCCACAAAAATTTAAACGAATGGAAAAGTCTCAAATAGGGGATTGACTGACGGATGATATGACGTAGGACAGAGAGGATTTGAGACAATCTATTCGTATCCCGACCCTAGTTAAACTATGCATATATGTATATATATATATATATATATATATATATATATATATATATATATACATGTATATATACATGTATATATATATATATTTATATGTCTATATATATATATATATATATATATATATATATATATATTTATATAGCAGATACCGTCTCATAAACGTACTTGATTTACCTTTAACACTCTGAGATACATACAGGCCCCATATATTCTAAATATTTCTAAGAGTTCATCAAGCGTTGTTACCATTCAATAAATTGAACATTACAACGAGCACGTCACAACGCTCTGCTAATGAATCAGGTACTGTCGCCAGGTGTCCCTCACCTCTACCGGTTCAAGACTTATCTTTTTGTAACAAGCTCGAGGTAGCGTGGCGTTAATGTGGCGAACGTTTTCCAGGTCTTTTTCCAACTCGATCAGCTCATTCGAGTACTCCGCCAGCCATCGTTCCACTTGGGATTCCAGTTCAGACATCTCCAGGAACCTCGAGTCCAAGTCTCCGCCCAGGAACTGCTGTTCAGCGTCCTCCAGGACTGTGGAAAGCTTGTCCAGGTCATCCTTGTTGACTGTGTCCCGTGTGGCTGTGTGGATTCGAAAACAGCAGAGTGCGGCGTCAAGAATTTAATTAGTTCATGATAATATCGGGCACTATATAGTTTCCGTAAATGTCCTTTGCTACGTTTCATACTGACATGCTTTAATTTAATCCTATCTTATATTTATTTTACCACGCTTTGCCTTGCCATATTTTATATTTTATTTGAATCTTAACTAATCAAAATTTAAATTCTTGACAAATGGAACAAAATCTTACCTTATATTAACCAATTTAAGGTAACCTTATGTAAACTTATCTAAATCTTTTAAATAAATAATTTCGTACATAGCGGCATGTCTTAGTCAATAGTCAGGTTATACTGATTTTATAACAACATCGAGCCCTATAAAAGCTAAACTGATCTTATGACAATATCGTACGATACACATGTTGTAAATACACTCACATACACACACATAATTACACATACACACACACACACGCATACACATACACACACATTATCCATTACAGAAATAGAAGAAAGTACAGAGCTGTTGTAGAATTTGGTTGACCGTGTCCAAAGCCATTGCTACTTTCTCCTGAGATGATGCCGTGTTGCTCTTGGCAACGTCAGCACTTTCTAGAGCCTACAAACACATTCAATCAGGTTCAAAACATTCTCTAGAACCACTCAGCTCACCCTTTAGCCATACACATATACATGCAAATGAGAGAGATGTGAGAGATATGTTTATTCAATTCAATTCGAATCATAAACATAAACAGAAATGAAAAAAATTAAAATAAATAACAGTGAGCAACTTACATATCAGAGTTCACGTAACCATAAACATTCAAGTCAGGGTTAGAGTAATAGACCTACGGCCATCAGAGAGGACACAACCGTGCCCTATCTAGCTGACCACCATCGGATTAGGATTTAGTGTTGAAGTTTAGATATCCCGTTAAATGTATGTGGGGTTCGCTTTTAGGTTATATTTATGGGTGTTATGTAAATTATTGCATTTTGTATCTTAAGTGTTGCGTCACCTATGTTGTAAAAAATGATTTGCATCAATTCAGTAGCAAAGCTTATTTAGCATCGTCTCATTGCGGTACGTTTTCACCATAATATATAATTTATTTTGCATCCGTTAAGGTGCACAATGTATGTTACATTAATTAAGCATCATTTATTTATCTCATTTACTTAATGAACTACCACAATAGCCTATTTTAAAGTGTTAAATATGGAGAATGTTCCTAATCCCATCAGTGCGTCTCTTCAGTAAAAGCCATTTATTACCCCCCCCCCCCCGTGATTGACTCTTATAGCAGAAACCATTAGTAACTACCAAAAAGAAAATAGCTCGATGATCCAAAAAGGTCATAAATTCATTTCCTTTGGGAAAAATAGAGAAAAAGTTGACAAATGGTGGAAAATAATGTCCTTTTGAGTATTGAAGTGCCGTTTTTCCTAAAATTACGTACATTTATTTGGTCACTCTAGTAAAAACTTCAGCATCCCCCCTCCGGAATAATTTCCTACAGGAGGATACGAATCTGTTGAATGAGACGTGAATTGCGATTGGTTGTGCATTCAACCTGTTGAATGAGAAGCGAATCCTGATTGGTTGTGTGTTCTAACTGAATGATTCTGTCCTCAAGATTGTTGAGTTCATATCTAAGTTCGTCAGCCTCTAGTTTAAGAACAGTCGAGAAATTCTGCACCATGTCTACCATGACTGTCACATCTTCCATCTCCTGAAAATCAATCAATACATCTATACCTGTAACATTTTGTTAGCAGGCGTCTTAACACAATGAATTGTTACACCTTGTTGGCACAAGTTTTAGCACAATAACCTGGAATTTGTTAGCACAAATTTTAACACATTAACCTGTAACACTCCATGAGTTGTGTTAACAGCCTCGGAGGCAAGCTGCTCTGATAGAGATGCGAGGTACTCAGAGTCCGGCAGTTCTTGATTTATACCGTTGATGGTGCCTTCGGCATCATCAATCATCTCCTTGATCTGTTGGACTCTCAGCAGAGCTTCCTCTGAGTCCATTCTAGTCCTCTGAACGTTCTGATCAAATCCTAAATTAATCAATCAATCAATTTGTGGATCAGTCAATCATTAAATAAACCAATAGATCAATCAGTCATTCAGTCAATCAAATCAATCTATCAATCAATCAATCAATCAATCGATCTATCGATCGATTGATTGATTTGATCGAGCAATAAATAAACCCATATCAATCAATCGAACGATCACTCAGTATACTAATGAATCAATCAATCGATCTATCAATCGATCAAATATTTATTTGTTCGTAGAATGAACTAATAAATTAATACGCCAATCGATATATTGATTTATTAATTTAAGATATTACTCAGAATATTAAGTTATGTCCCTTTCAGATTTATATTTAATACAAAAAACCTAATATTTATTAATTTCCATTAATTAGTCATAATATTTAATTAATAAATTTATTAAATTTATTAAATTATATTTAGTATTCATAATATTTATTAATTTCTATTAATTATTCATAATATTTATTAATTTCTATTAATTATTCATAATATTTATTAAATAAATTTATTAAATTATATTAATTATTCATAATATTTATTAATTTCTATTAATTTTTCATAATATTATTTTAATTCATGAAAACCTTCGAGTGTTCTTAGAGTAGACTGGGCTTCCTCCAGAATCCTCTCGGATTCAGCCACCGAGTCCTGAGCCGTCCTCAGAGATTCGTTAACCACACGGAGCAGATTGTCCTGGACTTCCGTCAATCCTCTCGCTTCCTGCAGAATGTCAACGGCTTGCTGGGAGTCCCAATGGATTGTGTCCTGGAGTGTCCGCCATTCCTTAGAGTCCGCATCCGCTTCCTCGGATAGGTTCCGTGCCTGTGGCGAAACGGCAGTTATTTGTTAGGCATACGTTAGCATTCGCAGTCATTAGCTAGTCATTCGCAGTCATTAAATAGTCATTCGCAGTCATTAGTTAGTCATTCGCAGTCATTAGCTAGTCATTCGCAGTCATTAGTTAGTCATTAGCTAGTCATTCGCAGTCATTAGCTAGTCATTCGCAGTCATTAGTTAGTCATTCGCAGTCATTAGCTAGTCATTCGCTGTCATTAGTTAGTCATTCGCAAACATTGGTTAGTCATAAAGTAGTCATTAGTTAATCATTCGCAGTCATTGGTTAGTCATTAGTTAGTCATAAGTTAGTCAATAATTTGTCATAAGTTCGTCACAAGTTATGAATATGAGTAATATTAGTATTATTATTTGTCATAAGTTAGTTGAATATGTACCTTGAACCTGCCACTTGACAGTGCACTGAAGAGAGAGAGAGAGAGAGAGAGAGAGAGAGTGAGAGAGTCATAAGTGAATCTAGACAAGTATACATATATATTTATCACCGAAGTGGAATGCTACCTGCTGTGAAATGTTCGTGGTCAGTTCTGAGACGTCAGAAAGGTTCTTGGAGGATGGAATGCGCAGAGAGTCCACATCAGAGTAGAAGGTCAAGGATTCTGTGTAGACCCTGGCTGCTTCATAAAGCGTGGAGTTAGCTTTAGCCTGAACCACCTCCAGCTGGCTGTCTAAACCTTTGATCCTACAAAAATACGATGATAAATAATAAATAAATAAATAATAAAGATTAAACGTCCGTTTCCTCATACAAGGATAATGTCAGGGACGTCCTCCCGTCAATAGTGACAATGCTGATGATGGAGATGACGATGATAATGATGATGGTGAAGATGTAATGGACTAACGTTCTATCAACGAGTGCTCTAAATTAACAGTTAATTGATTAAAGTTCTTTCAACCAGTGCTTTAAATTAACAGTTAATTGACTAACGTTCTATCAACCAATGCTCTAAATTATTTTTAAAAATATACATACGTTCTATCTAACAGCAGCACATCGTGCTCTTCTTGTCTCATTCTATCCAAGGTTTCTGAGACAATGCGCAAAGCTTCATTCGAGTTATTGTTAGCCTGCGATCCCAAATCGCTTATCCAATCAGCTTCTGTTTCCTGTCTGCGCATAGATTAGTCAAAATGACGCTAGTAGTCCAAAATAACATTGTTAAAATAACAGAAATGACAATAGCAAGAGTGCAACAAAAATTGTAATAATAAATCAATGATAATGTAAAAGTAATAAAACAACAGCAGTAAGGGAAAAATATTGTCAGTTAAAAGTGATGTTAACATCAGACAAGAATATGATAACAGTAAATAGGAGTAATGTTGATATTATTATTACTATTCCTAAAGTACTTGATGTATTCTCAGTTTCATGTATTGCTGTGGTAGGATGCTGTCGACGATATAATCTCACTGTTTTTCTTCAATTGGACTCGACACACTCTAGTTACCGTCACACTTTTAATTATTAACTCAAACTAATTATAGCTTTCCAAATGCAAAAAACTAACAATATACGTAATGTATAAGTTGTACACACATCATATAGGCCTATAAATACATTTAGAGAAAGAGACGAATTTGATTTTATATACACAAGACGATTTTATATTATATGACAGATTTTATAAAACTACACGTTTGAGGCCATTCACCTAAGTCTCAATAGAAGCTAATTTGAAATGTGGCAGAAGAAATTACTGTATATGATCCAACCAGTGAAAGTAATAAGCTAGAATGCTACAATATACAGAAATTAAGAAAAATAAGCAGATTATTAAATTTAAATTATTTAAATTTTCTTATATATACACTGTATCAGAATGCATTCAACATTCCTCGATTGTTTTATACTGTAACAATTACTGTAACAATTACTATAACAATTACTGTAACAATTACTGTAACAATTACTGTACCAATAACCGTAACAATTACTGTAACAATTACTGTAACAATTACTGTAGCAATTACGGTAACATTTACTGTAACAATTACTGTAACAATTAGACTACAGTAGCAATTACTGTAACAATAACTGTAGCAATTAATGTAACAATTACTGCAACAATTACTGTAACATTTACTGTAACAATTACTGTTACAATTACTGCAACAATTGACCTACTTTACTGATATTTCTTTAGCCTCGCGAGAGATGTTGGTAAGTTCTTCAGATCTACCGCCATGTCGTACAAAGACGTCCTCAATTTGACGTACAGTTTCTAATCCATCGACCTGCAGGAGTCTTTCGGTGTCGATCAGAACAGAGTCAACATAGTTAAGCGTTGAATCAGCATCAGTTATTGACTGTCCAGAGCTGATGCTGTGCCGTTCTATTTCAGTTAGACCGAGCGTAAGATCCCGTAACGTTAGTTTTTGATCGGCAATAGCCGATAGTATAGCATGATAGATTTCAATTGCCTCTGAGTCGTTTCCTATCAGATCAATTTATCAATAGGTTAAGCAATAAACAATTCAGTCAATGAATAAATATTAATAAATATTAATAAATAATAATAAAAATAATCGGCTATCTGCGTTCGTGGCACATTGGCGAATGCGGCCTCCCAGAGCATAGAGGAACTATTTTAAACATTTTTTCATCTTTCTTTTAATTAAATAAAGTCTTTCCTTTATCTTATATTTTAGCCCAGGGCCTTATACAGCCCAGGGTAAAAATATAATAATAATAATATTTTTAATAATAATAATAATAATCATAGTAATGTAAATATTTCCGTGGAACTTTGGCTAATGCGGCTTTCAGTAGCATAGAGGATTTATTTGTCATTCTAAAATTCTTTTTAATTAAATTAAAGTCTCCTTTTATCCAATTTTTAGGCCAGGGCCCTCCCTATACAGCAAAGGGCATTTTAAAAATAAAGTAATAATAACAAAAATAATAAGATATTGCTATCGTCGACATATATGAACTAAATTAATGTATTAAATTAATTTATAATCAGGTTCAAATAGGGTTTAAGTCTCAAATAGGGGATTGACTGATTATATGATGCAGGACAGAGAGGATTCGTATCCCGACCCTGGTTAAACTGGGATTCGTGGTAAGATGCTGATGCTGAATTAATAATCTGGTTAATGGTAAGTTCTAATTAATTAATTAATAAAACGAAAACGTTAAACAATTAACTTGATGAACCTATAGTGAGAGCATCTTCTAGAAGTTGACGAATGGTTTCGTTAGTACGTTGAACTGCCTCTATGAACACTGTGTCATTCTCTTCAGCAGGAGGCGTTGTCTTGATCAGATGTATGATGTTAGTCAGTTCTCTGACACGCCCCCTTAGAGACTCCACCTCCTTTTGGATGTTTTTATAACATTCCGGACAATCTACAGGCAATAAAATATAGGCTATCGCTAAAGTATAGGCTAATGTAAAGTATAGCCTATAGCTAAAGCATAGGCTCCAACTAATGTATAGGCTACAAATAAATTATAGGCTATAACTAAAATATAAGCTATAACTAATGTATAGGTTATAACTAAAATGTTGGTTCATAGGGGATTGACTTGACTATCATCTTATTAATAATATGATGTAGGACAGAGAGGATTTGGGACGGTCTATTCGTATCCCGACCCTAGTGAAACTGGGATTCAAGGGAAGATGTTGATGATGATGATGACTATAGGAAACAACGACCAACCTATGCATCCGGCCTGAACGTTGTATTTGTTGACGTCGCATTGGTCGCAGTGTCGACCTACTACATTGGGTCGACAACGACAAACTCCGGTCGCATCGTCACACTGCAGACTTTCACTTCCCTGTCTACTGCACTCACAGGCTGAAATATAACGGTACAAAACAGAGTTACTACTCACAGGCCGAAATATAAAAACTGACATCGCTTTCTGAGGAAACTGACGTTAACAGTAGCTTCTTAGCTTTATTATTAATATTTATTATTATTATTATTTATTATTATTACTATATTATTATTATTATTAAAATGAGGCAGGGACAGGCCGAGATTAGGTATGTTAGATGATTTAAAGACCCACTCATACGTGGAAATGAAGAGGAAGGCGGAAGACAGAGAAGAGTGGAGGCTTTATGTACCATGGACTTGCCAGTAGGCAGTGCACTAAGAGAGATATTATTATTATTATTATTATTATTATTATTATCTCTTTTACCCCGAGTGCAGAGAATCCAAGGCTTGATAAAAACAATTTGAGCGATTTATTAACGATTTATTATTAATATTATTATTGTTATTATTATTATGCATATTATTATTATTACGACTACTACTAATAATAATATTTATATTATTAAAAATAATAATAATATTATTATTATTATTGTTATAGATTTAGCGTCCATTTCCTCTATCCAGGATGCTATTAGGAGCGTCGTCACGTACCACTGCACCCGTCCTCAGTCAGGTTATAGTGGTACTCCGCGCACACGTCACACTTGAGCCCCGCTACGTTATGTTTACAGTGACACTGCCCCGTCACGATATCACACGTGTCGTTGATTGATCCCAGCGTGTCACACCCGCATGCCACGCATCCTACAGAGTTAAATAATAATAATGAAAGATTAGAAGTAATACAAAGTATAGTTGCGGTGATAGTAATAAATAATCGTACCTTGTAATTGAAGAGCGCGTATAACAGAAAGTGCAAATCAGGGTAAATCTTACCACACCGTTGACTGCGTCGCCAATGATGGAGGAGTAATTTTTAGCACACCCAGCTATTCAACCTCAATCCCATGAGCTCCTCCATGGCACATAGGATATCATTAATTAATATCATTATTATTAGTATATAAACAATAATATCATTATTATTAGTATATAAACAATAATATCATTATTATTAGTATATAAACAATAATATCATTATTATTAGTATATAAACAATAATATCATTATTATTAGTATATAAACAATAATATCATTATTATTAGTATATAAACAATAATATCATTATTATTAGTATATAAACAATAATATCATTATTATTAGTATATAAACAATAATATCATTATTATTAGTATATAAACAATAATATCATTATTATTAGTATATAAACAATAGTATCATTATTATTAGTATATAAACAATAATATCATTATTATTAGTATATAAACAATAATATCATTATTATTAGTATATAAACAATAATATCATTATTATTAGTATATAAACAATAATATCATTATTATTAGTATATAAACAATAATATCATTAGACAAGGGAATTCTATTTTCGTTCTAGGAAACAAAATGTAAATAAGTAGCATAAAGCAGTCAAATGCAAACTACCAGATTTACCATTTTCACTCTGAATGTTCCAGTAGCCAGGTTCACAGGAGTCGCAGCGTCGACCTTGGACGTGAGGTCTACAAGGACACTGGCCTGTTTCAAGGTCACACTGGATCAGGGAGGAGTCGATCCAATAGCTTCCGTGTAGAGAACAACTGCAGGCTTCACATGAAACACCATCATCATCATCGTCATCGTCATCGTTGTCGTTGTCGTCGTCATCATCGACGACGTCGTCGTAGTCGTCATCGTCAACGTCATCGTCATCGTCAACGTCATCGTCATCGTCATCATCATCATCATCATCATCATCATCCTCATCATCATAATCATCATCATCATTATCATCATCTTCTTCTTCTTTTAAATTCCAGTTTAACTAGGGTCGGGATAAGGATATACTTCCCCAGTCCTCTCTGTCCCACACCACATCAACAGTCAATCCTCTATTTTTCATGTCCTTCTTTAAAAAAGGGGATTGTTTGGTTATATGGTGTGGGACGGAGAGGATTGGAGAAAGTCTATTCGAATTTGTATTAAACACCATTACATTGAAATAAAAGCTAAAATCAATGTCGCTATAAAATAGTTTTCATTAATTAAAATTGCACGAATTACGTATAATATGCATAGAATTTTAGTTGATTAAATATTATGAGAATGAATCGAAACGTAGTTAAATGAAATGTCAACATTTCGAATAAAGAGATTAAATGTTGACAGAAGAATAAATAGCCAGTCTGGTATTACTGCATGCTGGACAAAATCATAGATGTCGCAGTGTAAGTGGTTAGGTAGAAGTTCGGGACATACGTTGAAATTCCAACCTCTTAAAGTTTCGTAAAGCAGTATTAAAATTATGAATATGCTAAAATGTAATTTTATACAATCCATGGCATAAATGAAATGGTATGGGCATATTGTGATTAGTGTGAGACAGAGAGGATTGGAAAAGGTATCCTGACCCTGGTTAAACTGGTACACTAGGGAAAATGATGATGATGATGCTAATCAGTGGTAGTCTACATACAGAAGCATTTGCCGTGAGGTTCAGAGGTAGCGTTTCCATAGTATCCAGGTAAACAACTTCCGCAATCAGGTCCAGTCGTGTTATATATACATCTCAGGCACTCTCCCGTGACACTAAAACAATCAATCAATCGATCAATCAATCAGTCAATCGATCGATCAATCAATCAACCAATTAAAATTTTCCTATCATCAGAATTTATATTATTATCGTATTTATCAAAGTGCCTGAAACTGTCATGAAGAATTTCTAATCAAACCTATCACAGTTTCCCACAGCGTTGTCATCAACGTTGTTGTTACAGCCGCAAGGTTGACAACCAGGACTGGCGTTGTCATACGTTCCGTTTAGATCTCCATAGTAACCGTCGATACACATCTGACAGCGGCTGCCTGGAGGTTGAGAATATAGACGTTAAATGTGTAACAATCAATCAATACTCTACACAGTCAGTCAGTCAGTGGTCAGTGAGTCATTCAGTGGGTCAGTCAGTGAATCAGTGTGCGAGTCAGTCATTCAGTCAATCAATCGTTCGTTCATTCAGTCAATCAGTCAGTCAGTCACAGTCACTCCTGAGTAAGTGAGTGAAAGAGTCAGTCAGTGAGTCAGTCACTCCTTCAGTTAATCAGTGAGTCAGTGAGTCAATCAGTCAACCAATCAATTATCAATCCATCAATTAATAAATCAATCGATCAATCAATCAATCAACTGATTTTTCAGAGTGAGAGATCAATATATGAGAGATCAGTATGTAAACGTGCCACTTGGCAGAATACTAGACAAAAAGAGAAGTGACAGAAAAAATCTAGTAAAGCTAATGTTAACGTCAGTTTTCTCACTCGAAAGCGATGTCAGTGACGGGCGATCCCAGGATTTGAACTTCGCACATACTGATCCGCGGTCGAATATCTTACCGACATCGCCACTGGCTCCAGCCATAGAGGGAGAGATGAGAGGAAGAGATACGGGAGAAGGAGAGAAAGGTTAAATGTCGTACCGGTGTATCGTGTAGGACATGAATTTATGTCTGCCTTATGTTAGTAAGTATGTTTGGTACAGAGAGACAGTTGATAAATGCATTACGAAATAGGAAGAAGAGTTGGATAGGATTTACTCTAAGTGTGGAAAGTCTAATAAAAGAGATCATAGAAGGCAGGATGGAAGGAGATAGAGACAGAGGCAGGCCGAGAGTAGGTATGTAGATGATTTAAAGACCCACTCATATGTGGAAATGAAGAGGAAAGAGGAAGACAAAAAAGAGTGGAGGCGATATATACCATGGACCTGCCACTAGGCAGTGCACTAAGAGAGAGAGAGAGAGAGAGAGAGAGAGAGTCTAACCGGTGTATCCAGTGGGACAGTCGAAGCAAGTGATTTCTCCGTTCAGCAGTTCCACACAGTTGACCTCATCTGGACAGGGACACTTCTTACAATCCGTCGAGTTGCCGATAGTCGCGAATCCGTAAAATCCGGGACGACATTTTTCACAGTGGAGTCCAGTAGTGTTGTGATCGCAGTAGCATTCGCCTATCAGCAGCAATCAATCAATCAGTCAGTCAGTCAATCAATCAGTCAGTCAGTCAGTCAATCAGTCAATCAATGAATGAGAGTCAGTCAATCAATCAGTCAATCAATTGATCAATTGATGCATCAATCAAGTGATTAATCAAGCAATAAATCATCAATCAGGGAATCATCCAGTCACTACAGCAATCGATCAATTACGAAAGCATTCAATCAATCACTTGGTCGATAAATCAATGAATTATTTATAAATGTCTCCTTTATGTAAATGTAAATGTAAAAATCACCATAATGCTATAGTTTAAATATTCATGCATTAAATTGTCAATAACATGTGGTATTATCCCCCACCTGCTTTGAGAATACGCAGATGGACCAATCACAAACCTCACATGTTTTGTAAGAGGCGACAAAAAGCAGAGAGAACGAAAAGCAGGAAAGAGTTACTGAAAATCATGCCTATGTTATAGTTTTTCAAGCTAAAGGTAATATTTGAGGTGGAGAATTCTTGGATACATTTTAGATGGATTTTCTTTTAGAGTAGAAGTCGCTCTAATCTTTGGTCTATTCGTTGCCCAATATTGAGCCATCTATAAATTTCTTTTACAATTTTAGATAGTTCTACAAATCAATAGTTATACTGATAGATCAATATGATTAGTGCTTTTCTTAATCAATAATCAATCTATAAGAAATTAACGTCCGGTTCCTCGCCATAAGGCAATGTCAGGGACGTCTCTTGCAGACTCTACATAGATTATTACAGAAATATATATATATATATATATATATATATATATATATATATATATATATATATATATATATATACGGGTTCTTAGATAAATCAAGATAAATCAACAGATATTCAGATAGATCAATCAGTCAGACCTGTTTCAGGATGGCACGTGTCAGAATGACCGTGACATTGACACGCTTGGCATCGTGCCAGGGCTCCACCGTAGGGCGGGTCTCTATGGTAACCAAGATCACATGACTCACAGAACTGACCTACATAGCCCTGAGTGCACGTGCACTGTTCGACATGCGTGGATGGGTTGCCGCCTACACCACTCAGCTGTTTGGACACAGCTGACAGCAGCCGCACAGCTGTCAAGTAACTCCTACCTAAAACACCCACATTTTATTATTAGATATCCGTTATAACAAAATTAATCCAGACCGGAATATAATTAAATTACGTTCTGACCCTACGTGAACTAGGATTCCAGGAAAGATGTTGTAATTGAAAAGATGACGCTATAATTAAATTTAGTCAATTAAATCGAATATTAATTTAGACATTTCGTTTTAAATGTACGTTACATTAAATTATTTATATGATTGCATGAACAATAAGTCCAGTAAATGGCAAATCCTAACAGCGGCTTTATACTGATCGTAAGCTTTTGTCTTAATATAAATAGCCTATAGCAATCCAGTTAACATCCACATTGATCTCTCTCTCTCTCTCTGATTCTAAGTAACAAATAGCAAGAGAGGTAACATCCACGTTAACCTCTCTCAGATTCTAAGTAACAAATAGCAAGAGAGGTAACATCCACGTTAACCTCCCTCTGATTCAAAGTAACAAATAATAAGCTAGGTAACATCCACGTTGAATTCTCATCCAAGACAACACTTATTTTGACATCTCTTTAGACGACCAGTACATAACATTTTTCCAGATGACCTTCACATAAGCGTCTAATTTAGATAAGCTACTGACAGCTTAGTTTATCTCGGAAACGCAAGTTAAATTCTCAAAATACTGCTCCTCTTGAGCCGCCTACCTTCACCACCGCCTCCATACGTAGCTCGTAACTTTACGGTCGTCAAGTTTGACAACAAACGATTGAAGTCAAAGGAAGACAACGTCGGTGTCCAATAAAGACTTTCCTGCTCGCTCAGGCGATACGAGTATTCCTGGACGTCCCGTGTTGGACTGGGATTGTACTGAGCGAACACCGGAGCGGTCACCGAGAGTCCGGAACCCTCCAGGACTATGTCCGCCACGGACACTCTCGGAGGACCCTCAGCGTCCACTCTGAGTTGGAAAGAGAGGTGGCGGTTGTAGCTGAAGCGCTGATTTCCCAGGAATGTTTCTGTTGTCGAAAATAGTTACGTTTAGATTTGAATAAAAATCGTTTTTATAAAGTAATAAAGTTTTATAAAAATCGCTGTTGCTGATTTAACGAAATGGTAGGGTTTAATATGAAGACAAGTAAAAGCTGGTAAAGCAAAGGTTAACGTCAGTTTCCTCACTCGAAAGCGATGTTAGTGACGTGACGGGCGAGCCCAGGATTTGAACCATGCACCTATTGATCCGCGGTCGAGAATCTTACCGACTTCGCCACTGGCTCCAGCCAATTTTGTACCAACAGATATAATATAAATTAGCATTATTTTAATAATATGATAATTACTAAAAGACCATTAGTCTTTTCAATAAAAGCGCCAATACCTAAATACTGAGTATAAGGAATTAAGTAAACTATAAGCCTTTAAGTCTAAAAGTCTTTATGGCGTGCCTGACATCATCCTTGGATGAAGAAACGGACGTTGAACCTGCATTATTATTATTATTATTACTACTATTACTATTATTATTATTAAGCAAACATCTGCACTACAGTTTCACAATACGACATTACAACAGATTCAAAGCTTACCCGGCGCCACAAAATAAATGGTCTCAGTCATGTTGTCTACAACACTGATGGATCTAGTGAACGGGTCGTGAAATAACGGGGCGGCTACACCAGATATTGTTTGAGCCGTCCAATCTTCACTATCTAAAATAGTCATCAAAGGTAGTGTGTTTAACGTCACGGTTCAGAAGCATGAGACTTCTAGACGACTCGACACACTCGAGCTGTAGTCGCAAAGATAAAATTACTCATCTCTTAGTTCATATTTTTAATCAATTTGTAATCAAGATACAAACTATTTTGTAATAAAAATACAAACTCGTGTAACAAAAAATATTTAATCAAATGCAAACGAACTAAATTTCAAAAGTAATATTTATTTAGATATTTAAATCAACTAATAACCAACTAAAACAACCAATCAACTAATATTTAAACCGAAAAAAGTGGTATTAGAGCACAATCGGTGTAGTGACAAGAATCTGCTGGAATGTGGAAAACCTACTTATCTCTATCACAGAAATCATTTAAAATACAGAAAAACTTGTTGCACCAACTCAGAAAATTTTCAGTTCTGAGGCTTTACATTAGCTATAATGAATCAAAGAATGATAGGTAGATAAAACCCGATAAATAACAATATGATATAATATAATAATAATATATACTAATATTATTATTATTATTATTCGCATCCCGACCCTAGTTAAACTAGGATTAAATGGAAGATGATGATGGTGATGATAAATACAATAATAATAATAATAATAATAATAATAATAATAAAACTTTTCTGTGGCAGCGACTGTCTATTGCTCTCCAGCGATTCAATGCAGTCTGTTTCAGTGGCACTTTGGCTAATGCGGCTTCCCAGAGTGTAGAGGAATTATTTAATCGCTTCTTTTTTTAACTTTTAATTGAATAAAGTCTCTTATATTATCTTATCTTATCTTATATAAGTATCTTACCTTATTTTTTAGCCCAGGGCCCTTTACAGCCTAGGGCAATAAAAAAATTGCTTCAGCAATTCTTTTAAGCAGCTAGATGGCCTCGAGTAGCCGGGCGGCGATTCATCACGTATGGCTCGAATCGTTTTTATCAAAACTCGGTTTCCTACACTCGAGGTAAAAATTATATTTAAAAAAACAATAACAGTAATAGTAATAATTGTGATAGTAATAATATGTTATAATAATAAATAATATAATAGTAGAGTAAAAGTTGGAATTATACCCAAATCGAAGTACGACTCAATGGTGGTGTCGACGTAGTCGTCAGAGCTGTTACAGACTTGTGAATGTCCAAAACAGAAACAGGACTTGCATCCAAACGAGTCCTCGGCTGTCAAACCAAAATATCCTAGCTTACAACTACAACAACAATCAAAGTATGGCATCATGTTATTAATTCACTTTTTCCTTTTTAATTGTTGTCATGTCATAATAAACAACAAATACAGCATACTTAACTAGAAACTAAACAAATAATCAGGAAGAGGGTTACCACAAAATAGCCTAAGATGTGTGAGGTAATACAGTCGGTAGCAACAATTGACTGTGGATACGCCATTTTTGTAGGCGTATAGCATACGCACACAGTTTTCTAACTCTTTCGTTGCATCACATTATTCTCGTTACCGTTTTCGATAATTATTACGTTTGACTTGTTTGCTAACAATATAATGCATAATTTCTTTTTTCTATTTTGATCCCTATGTATTTAAATTAACTTTTAATTGTAATTGAAACTAATTATCAATAATATTTTAATTAATTAACAATAATTATTTATAAATTAAAATTTATACAATTTATATCAATTAAAATTTAAAGGAATTAATAATAATACATAAAGTCGATAATACCAATTCCTTCAGCACACTATAGAGGAACAGATGATCTATTATAACTATCAATACTAACAAATAAAACTATCACATATCTAAGGGTTGAAGTGGGAATTATAACTATCAATACTAACAAAACTATCTCACATCCAGTGGTTAAAGTGGGAATTGAGAGCTATGGAAACGGTCAGAATTTGTCTGGTCTCCCTGAAATGAATTTACAGATCTCGTAGTATCTAAATATGGACGGAACCCTAGCAGAGGAAAGCACCTTATAAAATATGAGAACTAGTGGAAATGAATTCCCCTTCGTCCCCCCCCAAACTGCGTTAACCACTGCTCATAATATAAACATAACAACAATTAGAGTGCTACAGTCATCAATGACAACACGAGCACTATTGAGACAAAATCAAGCCGGCGAACAAAAAGAAGGTCCAAAATCGGTACAAATTCCAAAAATCCAGAAAATCAGTCGAAAGATCTCGTATCCCACCTGTCACACATCTGACCCTGAACGTTAACCTTGCACTGACACTGTCCCGTACCCTGGTCACATCTGGGCTGATTGTACTCTGAGCCCTCCATAGAGCATTCGCATGACCTGGGCAACAAACCGCAGTCAATCAAGCAATTACTCAATAATAATACTACTACTACTAATAATAATAATAATAATTTGGAACCAAGTGGGTTGTCCAGATCAGACGGCAAGCGCCCGGATGGCATGACTTTAGTGCCCTGGTGCAACGGTAAATGTGCCGTATGGGACGTCACGGTCATTGACACTATGGCAAACTCCTACCTGAATACGACTTCAGTCACAGCCGGCGGAGCTGCTGTTCATGCTGCCTCTAGGAAGTTGGATAAATACCGTGATCTGTCCTTAGGATATGAAGTTGTTCCTGTGGCCATTGAAACCATGGACCCGATGAATCCCGAAGGAGTTGACTTTATCAATGGCATAGGCAGACTTATTGCAGAGGAAACCAGCGATAAGCGAGAGATATCTTTTCTTTGGCAAAGGCTTTGCATGACTTTGCAAAGATTTAATGATTTAATTTTTAGAAAAGATTTTAATTGTTTTGCAGTCTGCTTCAACAATTCTTTTAAGCCAATTGGTGACCTCGAGTAGCCGGGCGGCGATTCAGCACATATTGCTTGAATCGTTTTTATCAAACCCCAGGTTCTTTACACCGGGGTAAATTTAAAAATAAAAAAAAATAAAATAAAATAATAATAATAATAATAATAAAAGTTTAACAAAAAAAACAATCGTAAACATCATCATATCATCATCTTCACTTAAATCCCAGTTTAGCCAGGGTCGGGATACTAATAGACTTTTTCCAGTCCTCCCTGTCCCACACCATATCATCAGTAATTGCACCATATCATCAGTAATTGCACCATATCACCAGTAATTACACCATATCATCAGTAATATCACCAGTAATTACGCCATATCATCAGTAATTACACCATATGATCAGTAATTAATTACTTAATCATAAACGATTTAAGTTATTTAGGCAAACAAAACACGTCGATTTTCCCGTATCTCAGATTTTGCGATTTTTATCTCTCTCTTCATGAATAGCCTACTGGCAGATCCATGTTATATAACGCCTCCACTATTCTCTATCTTCCGTTTTTCTCTAAAAGTCCACATAAGAGTGGATCTATACATAATCTCTAACATTCCTATTGATATACCAGAATTCTTGGGGATTTGGCAATTTTAAGGAATTAAATGTCACAAAGGAATTGTGGCTAAAGAGTTAAAGTTAAGTTTAACGGCAAATTCCTACTCAATAGCATGTTAGTCAGTGACGGAGACAACACTGGATTTGAACCTTGCAACTACCGATCCGCTGTCGAACAACATGCCAACGAATCAGCATAAAAGTGTCTACCCGCTCTCAACTAATAAAAGGCCTAAATGGAACACTTACATGACGTGAGACTTTAAGCAATCCACCGAGCTATAGATAATTAAATTAATCGCTTATTAAATTAATCGATCATTAAATTAATCGATTATTAAATTAATCGCTTATTAAATTAATCGATTATTAAATTAATCGATTATTAAATTAATCGATTATTAAATTAATCGATTATTAAATTAATCGATTATTAAATTAATCGATTATTAAATTAATCGATTATTTATTAATCGATTACTAAATAAATCTATTATTAAACTAATCGATTATCAAATTAATCGATTATTTATTAATCGACTAATATATCAATCGATTAAACGATTATTAAATTGTTCGATTTTTAAACTAGTCGATTATTAAATTAATGTATAAATCCGGCCGCTGGTCGAAAAAAATCGTCATTTTCAACTCTCGAAAGGACATGAGAGGCGTCCGAGCTAAGAAAATTGGCGAAAGTTTGTGTCATTAGAGATATTATATATATATATATATATATATATATATATATATATATATATGTGTGTGTGTGTGTGTGTGTGTGTGTGTGTGTGTGTGTGTATGTGTGTGTGTGAATTAAAGCATCAACACCAAATCACTGACAAATACAAAGAGAAATAAACATTTAAAAGAAATAAAATTTAACAAATATTCCCAGAAACACAGGGTATCAAACAGGCTTTTAACCTGCAGCCTTGCTCATTCAGATCATAGTGATTAGGCTGGCACTGATCGCACTTGTCACCCATGACTCCTGCCTTACAGCGACAGGTTCCATAGAGGTCGCACTGGGTCGACTCCGAACCTATGCAGCATACGAAAATTCGATTCTTGACTCTAGAAGCTGGTAAAAGCCAATACTAACGTTTCCTCATTCGAAAGCGATGTCAGTGACAAGCGAGACCAGAATTTGAACCCCGCACATGATAGATATTGCTGTGAGTTCATTACGTATGTAGTTACGTTTTAATTATATTTATAACGTTTTCATAACTACGGTCGACTGAAAAAATCGTGACGTCATTGACATAAATATCTTGATGTAAAAATTGACTTGGAAAAAAGCTAACAAATTTCATCGCTTACTTTAGTAATTGACTCATTGTTTGCTTTGTTGATTGATTTGCGTGACTTATTTATCATAGATTTAGAAATGAGTGAATGAATGATTGAACAAATGCACGAATGAATGAATAAATTATAGAATCAATCAATCAAAGTATGAACGCATGCATCAATCAATTAGAATGATTGACTGACTGATTGATATATTTATCGATAAATAAATATCTCTCTCTTCAGTGCACTGCCAAGTGGCAGGTTCACGGTGTATATTCATACTCAAACTCTGCTTTCTGGCTCCACAAGAGCACTCCTTAGATCAACAAGTTGATCCTTCACAAAGTCTATGCCTTATCCATACCTTATGTAGCCTATAGCTAGGGAAATGTATGGTTTCTGAGGTGGTTTCCCGATGCTTTCCTCATAAAAAACATCCATCAAAATAAATCAAATAAATTTTGTGACAAGTCATTGACTGATTAACTGATTGATTTATTTATCGTCTAATTGATTGGTTCTAACCCTGAGGGTGACAATAGCAGGGGACACACTGTCCCTCTATCGCCCCTCTCTGATAGGGGTCAGGTCTCCCCGCCCCGTACCGGTAGTAGCCCTCCCTGCACCCCTCGCAGTGGGGCCCCGCCCCGTTGTCTGCGCAGTTCTCGCAGTGGCCCCCATGTCCCGTACGAGCGTAGAGATCGGCGTCAAAGTAACAGCTGCTGGATTTACCATTGCAGTCACAGGCTGTAAGAATAACAATAAAACGATATAGGAAAAAGTAAAGGTTTATCAAATGAACAGCGAGTAATAATACTAATAATAATAATAAGGACCAGCGCCATTACTGGTGATAAGCGCGAAAAATCTTTTCTGTGGCAGCGACTGTCTATCGCTCTCCAACGATTCAATGCAGTCTGCTTCAGTGGCACTTTGGCTAAAGCGGCTTCCCAGAGTGCAGAGGAATTATTTTAATCGCTGTTTTAAAAACTTTTAATTAAATAAAGTCTCTTTTAACTCATTTTTTAGCCCAGGGCCCTTTACAGCCCAGGGCATTAAAAAATAATATACGCTAGTTAAACTGGGATTGAAGGGAAAATGGTATATAGCGATGATTATGATAACGATGATGATGATGATGATGATTTTGATGAATAATAATAATAATAATAATGATAACAGTCACTACTGCTTTGCACACGGAACTCCTTGCGAAGCCACTTTTGCCACAAGAAAAGGCGCGGCTGCTCGCAGTGTCGGCCCCCCATAGTGGAGACTGGATCAAGGCTTTACCAATCTCATCATGCGGCCTCCGTCTGGACGACGAAGCAGTCAGGGTCGCGGCCGGTCTTCGTCTGGGCACTACCGTATGTGAGCCACACAACTGCATTTGTGGTGTCTCAGTCAATGCGTTAGGCATTCACGGCCTGTCGTGCAAGCGTAGTGCCGGCAGAATCAGCAGACATCAGTTCATAAACGACTTGATCTGGCGCGCCCTGAGTCGAGCGAATATCCCAGCCATTAAAGAGCCCCTGGGATTGATCCGCACTGATGGTAAACGTCCAGACGGTGTCTCTCAAATTCCATGGGCAGAGGGGAAGTGTGTTAGCTGGGACGTCACTGTTACGGACACTTTCTCAGTAAGCAATCTCGGCCTTTCTTGCGCTGCTGCTGGTGCTGCAGCAGAGGCCGCGGCTAATAGGAAAACTCTGAAGTATGCCGAAATCTCTGGCAACTATATCTTCATGCCTATTGCCTTTGAGACCCTGGGGCCCATCAACTCTCTCGCATCAGACTTTATTGACGAAATAGGCAGGAGGACCAGCGCCATTACTGGTGATAAGCGAGAAAAATCTTTTCTGTGGCAGCGACTGTCTATCGCTCTCCAGCGATTCAATGCAGTCTGTTTCAGTGGCACTTTGGCTAAAGCGGCTTCCCAGAGTGCAGAGGAATTATTTTAATCGCTTTTTTAAAAACTTTTAATTAAATAAAGTCTCTTTTATCTTATTTTTTAGCCCAGGGCCCTTTACAGCCCAGGGCATTTTAAAAAAAAATAACAGTAATAATAATAATAACCATAATCATCATAATAAAACACAAACATTGATAAACACAAGAACAGCACCAACAATAACAAGAAAACGGAATAGAGAATGAGTGAAAGCGTTATGTGCCATGAACCTGCCAGTAGGCAGTGCACTAAGAGAGAGAGAGAGAGAGAGAGAGAGAGAGAGAGAGAGATAGTTTAAAGATCCACTCATATGTGGACATGAATAGGAAAACGGAAGATAGAATGAGTGGAAACGTTATATGCCATGAACCTGCCAGTAGGCAGTGCACTATGAGAGAGAGAGAGACAGAGAGAGAGTGAGAATAGATATAGTGCCACACACGTTTGCATTCGAAGGCATCATGGACGCTGGCTCTCCTCCAGGGCAGGTCATTGTAGAAGGGAAGACATTTCTCACAGTCTCTGCCCATTGTGTTGTGCTCGCAGCTACACACCAGATTACGTCCCTGATCCCCCATTCGTGACTGCTGTCGCTGCTGACGAGGATCGACTTCTGAGAGATCCACGCATTCGCTGGCGTGCCCGTTACACTTGCATCTGTTAGAAATCAGTCAATCAATCGCTATATCTGTCAAACAATCGATCAATATTAATCAGATAATTTAATCAATATTAATCAGTTAAAGCTGGTAAAACTAAGGTTAACGTCAGTTTCATCACTCCAAAGCGATGTCAGAGACGGGAGAGCCCATGATTAATTAGTGAATTAACAATCAAACGGTTAAAAGATAAACCCAATAGTCAGTCAGTCAATCAATCAATCATTCATTCAATCAATCAGTCAATCAAAATAAAAAATGAACAGAGCTCGCTCTCTCTCTCTCTCTTTATCTCTCGCTCAGTCAATCAGTTAATCTGCAGCCAATAAGAAATTTACAAGTCAAATCAAAAATCAATCAATCAATTAATCAATTTAATACGACTATTACACATTCTTGCTAGCATCCTTGTTTACACTCGAGTCATTTTACGGTTATTCTCTGTTTGAAAAAATGGAAAACGTGAAAATATCATCCAAAACTCAGTGAACCAGTGATCTCAGAAATAATCTGCAACGTGTTAAACTCTTGAGTTAACAAGGGCAGGCCACAATGAGAAAAACGATTGAAATATTTTAAAGTTTGTTTTGCATTAACGCTCTGCAGTACATGCCAGAGACATGACTAATCGTGGAAAAGATTTATTTAGCGCAGTGTTGAGCCGAGAGTTGATAACTTTTATTATTTATTACCCAGAGGACCGTCTCAGGACATCTAGATAGCCCGGGGCTAGGGACGGGCCATATTCTACAGTTCAGGGTGGAATTTATAGGGGCTTAGAGGCTAGACCACGTTTTTGTCCGTTTTTGTTTTATTTTTATTTATATAATTTTTTTGTTTTTAACCAATTTATAAAAAGTAAAGTAAACACGCATTATAGTGAATAATCAACTATGTTGATATCTATCACTTTTTAGTACCACATGTTTAAACCTTTAGGCATTTTAGACCATTTTCCGTATAACCAGTCCAGTGAATGTCCGAGATTTTACTCTCAGATCAGCTATATTATCTATATGATACTGGAGGTCGGGTAAGACGTTTTTAAAAAAAATTGGATTGCATTTACGACCCCCCCCCCCCCCCAACTGTTCTTATTATTTTTAATTGTCAAATTCTCGTGTGATATGATGTATGCAATTTAATGTTTAATGAAAACAAGTGCAATACAAATGCAATGTCTTTAGATATCAAATTGCAGATATATATCCGATTGTATAAGATTACATCAACGACCTTATATTTTCGTAATTCTCAGAGCAATAGTTAATATGTGCATGCTGAGTGTAAAACTGCAGAGCATGAGATTTCACTATATTTGTTATCTATACGGCAGATATATCATATATATGCAACGGAGTTTGCTATTTTTAAAATAAATTAACAGGTATTTCACAAAAGTACATGTATAAAGGTACTCGCATATTATAATAGAGCCACCGTATTAAGAAATACGCAGAAGAGTTGGATAGGACACATTCTAAGGTGGAAAGTCTATTACAGAGTCCATTATTATTATTGAAAGTCTATTAATCTCGGTCTGTCTCTGCTTATATTCCCTTCCATTCTACCTTCTATGACCATAGAAGGTAGAATGGAAGGGAATAGAAGCAGAGGCAGACCGAGATTAAGTATATTAGATGATTTAAAGACCCACTCGTATGTGGACATGAAGAGGAAAGCGGAAGACAGAGAACAGTGGAAGCGTTATATACCATGGACCTGCCAGTAGGCAGTGCACTAAGAGAGAGAGAGAGAGAGAATAGAGCCACGGAAGAGGCGATTAAGAATGAACTGAGAAAGACCAAGAGAAATCACACCAGAAGCAACAGTTTTTCCAAGCTAGAAGCTACATTAAGGTGTATAGCAAACAATTCACAAGTAAGCACTTTACCATCAAACACTTTACCAGCACTTTATAAACAAGCACTTACCAGTAATCACTTAATCAGCAAGCACTTTATCAGTAAGCACTTTATCAGTAAGCAGTTTATCAGTAAACACTTTACCTGCAGGCACTTTATCAGTAAACACTTTATCATCAAACATTTTATCAGCAAGTACTTTATCAGCGAGTACTTTATCAGCAAGTACTTTATCAGCAACTATTTGTAACTTCATAGTTCACATCATTGTGTAGAGAATGAACTCTCCTCATGGCCGAACAGACTGGGGAGATTTAATATCATGGGTGCCGTCTGTCGGCTGATTAAAACTTAATTAATGGAAATTATTCGTCGACAGATTTATGAGGTCAGACCACAAGGTCGTTTCGAACTCCTTACAGCCAGAAAGATTCCATAGAGTTTTTGTTCTGATGCAGAAATTACTGTTTTAAAATATTCCGCCAATTTTATTTATTAGTATTGTTTATAGTTTATGCGATTTTTATCTAAGACTTAAGATTTCAAATAAAAATAAATAATTTTTAAGAAACAAGTTTTTATCGTACGGAGAGTTGTGCCTCTTTGGAAGGTTCTTCTGAGATGGGATTTGCATCAAATGTTGGAATTCTTTGCTTCTTCCTCGTCGGTTTGGCTTTGGTTCCACAGTGCTCGGTGTTGCCATTACGACAGTAGCAGTCTAATTGTTGTTGTTGAATCTTCATTGTTGTAGCTGCTCCTTACAAAGAAGAGAGACAGCAACAATTAGAATACGAAGGGGAGGTGGACATTCCTGGAAGAATTGTATATCAGTAAGGACTTGCCTTTAAATCTTATGCACCTATTAATTATTACTTGTTACTATTACTGTTTTAATTTTTTATTTTACTTTATTCTATTACGTTTTTACTGTTTTTTTATCACCGGACCGGCACCGTTTAGGATCTGTCTCTTTCTCTTCAGCACATGTTTTTCAGATCGTTTGGGGTGAATCGATTTGTAGTGACATCACTGTAAGTGAATGGATCTCATTGAGTCGAGAGGCGAGTCGACTGAAACAATAAGTGAATAAAGAGTGCGCCAATGTTATGACTGGATTCAATCACAGAGCAGAGATAAAGAGAGATAACCCCTAGAGCTTTAAGAAAATGATCAATGGCAGCTCAAGTTACACAGGTCGTCTCACGGCAAAGTACACGCAGATGTGCAATCTACACTCAACATGTTTATGATTTACTACGTCTTCAACCTACATTCAACAGATCTATGATCTGAGATATCTACCACGGTACAATGGACACTTTCAATGGACTTGTTATCTATGTATAGTTGGACTGGATAATGTTTCACTTTCCCTACAACTGTTTTCATTCATAACCGCGTATCTAATTCCATTGGCCATGATCAATTAATAAGGTAATTTGTTAATTTTCACTTTTCTGATCTTTATTTAATTTTATTCAATTTATAATTCTGCTTACATTCTTGCTATATAAATTTTTTTAAAGTACTACTGATGCTATAGAAATCTGCATACAGCTGCCTATGACTAAAATAATTACACACGTATATTATCGATAAATGATCGTCAGTATTGACATCTATCACTTTTAATACCAAACCTTTCATCCGTTCGGCAGTTTAGTTAATTATCCATGCTACCAGTCCTGTGAATATCTGAGATTTTACCATCAAATCAGCTGGATAGGGAATTGATTCTACAACCCCAGAAACAGCTATTTTATTACGTTACCTGACGGTCTACAAACTAAGCTATTCAGATATTCTAATCGAAAAAAATCTGACCAATGGCAGAAACAGTTATAAAAAAAGTAAACACGCATTATAGTGAAATGATCAACTATGTTGATATCTATCACTTTTAATACCACATGTTTAAACTGTTAGGTAATTTAGACCATTTTCCGTATAACCAGTCCAGTGAATGTCCGAGATTTTACTCTCAGATCAGCGCGGCTGGGATTCGAACCCGCGAGAGTTCAATTCACCTCAGGATCTGTCATTTAAAGTCATTTAAAACTTACCCCTACGCTATTGCGACATTCTGTTACTTATTGTTCAATCAGTTACTTCGAATGAAGCAAAGTCTATATTTACAGTTCTACCTGCAATAATCATTACTTCCTCTTTAAAAACTTAAATTTCTTACAATCATTTAAATGTTATAAGTACTACTATTAGTAACATAGCCATCCATCCAAACTGCGGAGATAAAAACCGCTAACAGTGGACTACAATTACGACCCATATCATGGCACAATTACGACCTATATCATGGTACAATTACGACCCATATCATGGCACAATTACGACCTATATCATGGTACAATTACGACCCATATCATGGCACAATCACGACCTATATCATGGTACAATTACGACCCATATCATGGAAGATACGTGTCAATGTTGATCCGAGATTGTTTATAAATATACAATACAGCAGCAGCGCGCACGGACTAAATTTTGGCCAAATTTCAGAATTCAATACGAATATCAGACGAATGTTTTGAAATGTCATAAACAAAAATATCGCATTCAGGCTGCTGAGTCAGTTGAATTGGAAGATGACTCCGATGTTTAGATCAATTCAAGTTAAATGTTACTGAAACTACACTGGACAAGATTGATATTTAGTCGCAAATGGATTTGGATAATAGTGGAAAAACTGATCCTAAATAAGTGCAAATAACTGCACTCCTATAGAGAGTGTTTCACTAATATAGAGAGTATTGCACTCCTATAGAGAATATTGCACTCCTATATAAAATATTTCACTCCTATTGAGAGTACTGCAACCTTGTAGAGACTATTGCACTCCTTTAGAGACTACTGCACTCCTATAGAGATTAATGCACTCCTGTAGAGACTACTGCACTCCAATAGAGAGCACTTCACTCCTATATAGTGTACTTCACTCCTATACAGTGTACTTCACTCCTATAGAGAAAATTGCACTCCTATAGAGAATACTGCACTTTATTAGAGAATATTGCACTCCTATAGAGAGTACCTCACTCCTATAGAGAGTACTGCACTCCTATACAGTGCACCGCACTCCTATAGCACTCCTATAGAGTGCTGCACTCCTATAGAGAATATTGCACTCCTATACAGAATATTGCACTTCTACAAACCTTCCTCCGATAGCGAAGTCTGAAATGGCGTAGAAGTAAGATCTGAGTACGTTGGGGTCACCGAATACTTCGTCTCTAAAAGTGTTCATACGGTTCAATACAACTCTAATGTCCGTGGCAGTCACCCAATCCTATCAATAAATCGTCAATAAATCAATCAATCAATAAATAAATACATAAATAAATCAATCAATCGATCAATCATTAAGAAAATTAAAACAATAAAACCGATTTATAGATTATTTTTGCATATTTTTACCCCGGGTGCTAAAACCTGAAGTTTATATACTATTATTATCATTATTATTTTTAATTTATATTTTTTCATTATTTTATTTAATTTAATTTTACCCCGGTGTAAAGAACCTGAGGTTTGGTAAAAACGATTCAAGCATACGTGCTGAATCGCCGCCCGGCTACTCGAGGTCATCAATCGGCTTAAACGAATTGCTGAAGCAGACTGCATGAAATCTTTGCAAAGTCATGGAAAGCCTTTGCCAAAGAAAAGAAGTCTCTCGCTTGTCGCCGGTTTGCTCTGCAATAAGTCTGCCTAGGACATTAATAAAGTCAACTCCTTCGTGATTCCTCGGGCCCATGGTTTCAAGTGCCACCGGAACAACTTCATATCCTAAGGACAGATCACGGTATTTATCCAATTTCCTAGAGGCGGCATGAACTATTATTATTATTATTATTATTATTAACATTATCATATCATTATCATTATTATTAATTATTAGTATTATTACTGTTATTATTATTACTCTTATTACTAATCTTACATGCAGCACGTCGCTTTTCTCGAAGTCGTAGGCACTGGGGCGCCCCTCTAGGGTGCTGAAGGCCACGCTGCCCCCAGAGAGGGGCGATATATCGCTAAAATCATCCCGGCAGATAGCCCTGGCCTCCTCTCCCTGGGTGATCACGATAGACCGTGGCAGACCGTACGTATGCTCGCAGGACGACGAATAGAACTGATAGGGCGTCCAGTCGCTAGTGTTTGAAGCGGCGTCCAACCGGCGTCGATAGATAGCGAAGCTTTCAGGTCGACTTGAGTGAAACTTGAGTCGTATGTAGGTTATTTCAAAGGATTTACCTGTAACATTATCATCATTATCATCATCGTCGTCGTCGTCGTCGTCGTCATCGTCATTATCATCATCGTCATCGTCATCATCATCATAATCTTCCCATAAATACCAGTTTAGCTAGGGTCGGGAAACGAATGGACCTTTAAACTTTTCCATTTGTTTTTGAAAAGTTTGTAGCAATTTCCGAAGCCTAGACGCTCATCAAGCGAATGCCCTTACTAAAGCTGGATTGGAAAGATTTACCTGCAACAATTAAGAGAGATTGAATAATGACAGTTTTATAATATATTTTATAATATATAATATAATTTACATAATCGAGCGTACAAACATATCATACCAAAGGATTTGCTAATTACGAACTGAGAAACCAAGTGATTTTTTTAAAAGATATATTTTCATTTTAGCAAATTTAATAATGTATAAGTAATGTATCTCATATTATTTTCCTGCGCCAATGAATTATGAAAAGTATTATAATATCAGAATTATGCTGGTACACGTTCAGTTTTAGACTTTTATCAAAAATACGTTACCTTATATGAACTACCTGAGCGGAATTAATAAACAATTAGTTATTAAAATATCTGTTTGGAACAGTAATTCTATATCGTGTATCGACAACGGAATGGCCAAGAATTCGAAATGTGTGACTGGGCAAGCTCGATCAAGCAGCCTAACAGCTATTCCACACACTTCGGCTACGAAGGATTACAACAAGATCTTAATTCGCTCGACGTATGCAATTCATGATTCTATATTTGTCTAAAGACTATAAATCAATGGAGAATTCATCCGTCGATAGCAACTGAGACGCGTTAATTAGAGAAATCCGATACGAGAGCTTGGTCAGGCGATAAGGAGGGTGTCGGAAGAGATGAGCGGAATAAAGAAATTGAACATTTCACACCCCGGGATAGCATGAGAGTGGCATTAGCTTAACATTAGCTTGTAGCATTAGCTCGTAGCATTAATAGCTTATTGAGGCGTTCTGCAGGTTAAGATGATCTTGAAATATACATTCAAATAAGCGCAAGTTGTTACGTGGCTTGATTTCTATTACTTATTTTTTATTTGAATGTATATAATTTTTAGTATGCTTTCTGCATAGATACAGTATATACATTTCAAAAACATGCATATATGTATACTACATACATATACATGTATATATATATATATATATATATATATATATATATACATATATATATATATATATATATATACAGTATATATATATATAAATATATATATATATATATATATATATATCTATATGCACAGAAATACGGAAGAGGTCTGTAAGCCACTCGACCGAGGATCAGTATGTGCGGGGTTCAAATCCTGGGCTCGCCCGTCACTGACATCGCTTTCGAGTGAGGAAACTGACGTTAACCTTAGCTTTACCAGCTTTATATTAAGGGATCTGCTCTTCAAAGTAGGCTGCTAATAAGCCAGCAATTACCACGTGTATTTCATAACAATCCATACGTAATTAGACCTGAGTGATTCAACCGGGTCATTGCAGTGTGGTTTATCATTGGTAGGATTTCATCAACAGTCAAATAGTATAACCTCTGATCAAATAAACCATCTCACAGATCTCATAGGTTATTTTCGCTAATCTAAGTTGATTGCAGCTGATTCCATTCATCAATATTTACTTAACACCGATATAGGAACAGAAATGAGAATGTGAATAGTATTCCTATTGGTGGAAAATTTTTCAACTATTTTATTTTCTTTCTATTTATTGGTATCAAGAATAATTATTCTTTATTACCAAGCAGGACTTCACGTTGACCCAATTAAACCATTAAGAATGGCTATAATCATAATCGTTTAAGTATAATTTTTTAAATTAATAATTAAATAGTTAATTCTCTCTCTCTCTCTTAGTGCACTGCCCACTGGCAGGCCCATGATATATAACGCCTCCACTCTTCTCTGTCTTCCGACTTCCTCTTCATTTCCACATATGTATGGGTCTTTAAGTCATCTAACATGCCTAATCTCGGCCTGCCCCTGCCTCAGGCCGAGATTAGGTATGTTAGATGATTTTAATAATAATTTAATTTTAATAATAATTTAATTTTAATAATAATTTAATGATAGTTAATTAATAAATAATAAATATGTTTAATCTCTCTCTCTTTCTCTCTCTCTCTCTCTCTCTCTCTCTCTCTCTCTATATATATATATATATATATATATATATATATATATATATATATATATATATATATATATATATATATATTATCTATCTACTCATCTATTGTACCGACATTCACGCACATACTGTACCTCTCCCTCTCTCTCCTAGTTATGTCTGGGCCAGTATACAAAATATAAATTACATAAACAATGTATAAAATAAATTCTGCTAACATTTAGCTATCACCAGGCATGGCTGACAACAGTTACTCAAGTCACACAAAACCCTCAATAGTTTCTATAATTTATTAACTTTGAGCAACCCAGTGGTTTTCCCCGTGTTGTGTCCGAGTTGCCTGAAGAATAGACCAACCGTATGTATATGCTTTTGTCGTAGAAGGCGACATAAAAACAAGATCCAAACAAACGGCAGAAAGGATATTCGGTTGGTGAGCGCCTGGGCTCCAGAATGCTACAAAATTTCAACAAATGATCAACTTCAAAAGAAGGTCCATTCGTATCTCGACCCTAGTTAAACTGGGATTTAAGGGAAGATGATGAGGATTAACTTTGAGCAGCTCAGGAGTAGATTCGTTTTCCACAGATCTATCGGCTCTTTGTCGGCTCTTCTTTCAATGCCACAGAGTCATAAAACTGTCATATAGCATCCACGTCAAGCGTTTCTATTTACTAGGTCACTATCTGCTCATGCAATTCTCACGATTAGGCAAAATAATTGAAGTCAACCCCAAACTGCATAGTTCTAAGTCAATATTTTAATCTTTTTAGTACAATAATTAATTTTTATTTTGGATCTTTAAATTTTGTTGAATTGTTTTTCCTACTGCACATGCACATAAAAAAGTATGTACGACTTGCTAACATACATCTTTCTCTCTCTCTTTCTCTCTCTCTCTCTGTCTGTCTGTCAGTCTCTATCTATCTCTCTCTCTCTCTCTCTCTCCCCATCAGAGTACATCACGCCTAGAGATCATCAAGTTTGATTGGTACTAAAACTCACTTGTACGTTAACTGAACACACAGTTTTGATTGATTTCTTCTCAGTTGTATATGATCGAGCAAAAGAATATATATTAGACGTATGGATACGAAAAAGGATATAATCCAATACTGAAAAGCATGGATATTTAACGCAAGAGAGAGAGAGAGAGAGAGAGAGAGAGAGAGAGAGAGAGAGAGAGAGAGAGAGAGAGGAAAGAGAGGAAAGAGAGAGAAAGAGAGAAAGAGGAATGAAAAAGGCATTGCCATTCTAATCTTTAAAAAATCAACAGTTGTGTTTGAGAAGACAGATTGTCGGAGCCTAGTCTATCGGTATCAGATTTCAATCTGAAGCATAAGCAGAGCTTAAGCTCCGCAGAATCTTGTTACATTATATTTGTACACCCGCTGAAAAAAACAGTGGGACACAGTGCGACAATGCTGCTTATGAAGCTATCACTGAGAATAAGTCAACAGATAGAACACAGAGATAATGACGATGATGATCATGACGATGATCATGATGATCATCATGATCATCATATGGTGATGATTGTGCTGAACTGCTCATGATGAAGATGAAGATGATGATCATGACGACGACGACGATGGTGATGATAATGATGATGAAGAGGAAATATTGTGAACTAAATGCTCTCGAGTAGCAGGGCAGCTATCAATTAGTATTTTTCCTGAATCATTTTTATCAACTCCCAGGACTATTTCATCAAGAGTAAGTGAAAAATAGTGAGAAGTAAAAGACGCATGCACTACTACAGGCTGGAGTAAGTGGCGATATCGGTAAGATACCCGACTGCGGATCAGTATATCCGGGGTTCAAATCCTGGGCTCGCCGCCACTGATATGGCTTTCCAGAGATGAAACTGACGTTAACATCGGATTTACTTTACGGCTTTGGAGCATAATGAATAAATAACTAAATCATTATCATCTTCCCTGGAATCCAGTTTAACTAGGATCCGGATTAGAATCTGTTGTAACAATTTCTGGAACCTAGAAGCTCACCAACCGAATGACCTCTGTTTTAGATCTTAATGCTTTGTTGCCATTTACGACACGTGCAGTCCACGGTTGGTCTATTTTTCAGCAACCAAGACACAATACGGGTAAATAAATAAATTTTAAAAAGCTAAGGTTAAAGTCAGTTTCCTCACTCGAAAGCGATGTCAGTGACGGGCGAGCCCAGGATTTGAACCACGCACATACTGATCCGCGGTCGAGTATCTTACCGACTTCGCCACTGGCTCCAGCCAAATAAAAATAAATAAAACCATACTGGTCTTACCCAGACTTAGCGATAGATTGACACTATGGGGCCACTGTACACTCTCAAGCATGGTTGAGGACTGCCACCAGGTGAGGTTGTCAACCCGGTGGAAGTCGGTCAGATAGTAGGACGGATGAGCCTTCGTCGGATCACCAGTGTCACACACATCGCAGTATTTCGTCACCCCCGCCGTCTGCTGGCAGAAGTACTCTGGGCGTGGGGCCCCGCCGAACTCCCCGCAAGTGTCCGTAGCATCGACGGGGAGGTTGAAGGCGGCGTTGACGAAGGGAGGAAAGCAGCGCTGGGGTCGGCCCTGGTCGTCGTAGCAGGGAATGCGGTTGGAGTGGACGGGGAGAATGGAGCAGGCGATGATTAGGAGAATAGAATACATGGTACGCTGAGGTTTCTAACCAGTTATATAGAGTTCTATCTGTTGCTATTTGAGTGATCAGTGAAAACGGTTGCAGAACAAGGCGTGTAACTGCTTATTATGCCAGGTTAATTTAGTATCCACAGATTTTAATACTATAATATTGTAATGTTCGACCTTGGATCTTTGTAAGTAATAATTAGTGCACATGTGTCAAATCTACATATGCACTTAAGTTGTATGTTTAATAACTTGACGTATTTCGTGCAATCCGTTAGAACAATCAAATTTTGTAATACCATATTATACAGAACAACAGCAACAATACGATTAGAGTGCTACCATTGTCCATGACAACAACGAGCACTATGAAACAAAATGATGAAACTATGAAACCGATGAGCAGAATGTGAGTCGTGAATAAACGGTGCGAGCCAAAATCTGGATAATTAATCAGTCAAATTAAGGGTAGGCCTACTAGCGGAATGGAGGTTTAAGAGTTGGTTTCAATTCATAGATATTAGGCGGATAGCAAAGATTAAAGAGAAATGATTTTAACCGCCTATGAAACTGTTCTTAACGTAGGAGAGTCTGACCAGGAGTAGATGAGGGGGTGCGCAGAGTGGAAGGATGAGAATTTCTGAACTGTGAGACACTCCGCTGGAAGGAGCGACTGGGCAGCTTGCTGTGAGAAGGAAAGCTTGATCTCTCTAAAGTAACTAACTTAGAGGACCTGATAGACGACTGCCTGAAGGTAGGGTGCCCCACTTGTAGTAAGTGAGACATGTAACCGTTGCCGGGTGTACTGATGGACTTGTATGTTAGAGAAACTGTCTTGTATAAAATACGTTCTCTAACTTAGAGCCAGTGCAAGGACTTGTGGATCAGAAATCTATAGTAAAAGCCAAACAAATCAAAACGTACTTCAGATTCTTGTCTCAAAAGATGTCAGAGACGGTACAAGCACTAGATTTGAATTCCGGTCCTACTGATCTACAATGGGGCACCTAATCGTTCACGTTACTGCTTTATAGTTTAAATAGTTAGTAGCAAAACGGAAACAAACGTTAGGCTAAACAACTAGTTCTAACTAGTTGTTAACAAGCAATATTTCATAAAAGCTAAGGTTAACGTCAGTTTCCTCACTCGCCGTTTTTATTTACTACGTCACTATCTGCTCATGCAATTCTCACGATTAGGCAAAATAATTGAAGTCAACCCCAAACTGCATAGTTCTAAGTCAATATTTTAATCTTTTTAGTACAATAATTAATTTTAAATAAAAGCGCCTCCATTAGCCCTATCATCTAAATTATTCCACACAGAGTTTTAAGATGCGCAACTTAAGTAATACATAAGTATTACTTAAGTAATACTTATGTATTACATGAATGAGTATTACATTAAGTAGTATAAGGTATAATGTATTGAGGTATGAAATTATGACTAGACTGGTGTTACAAGTCTCTACGACTTCTTGAGCCAGTAAAATTAAGTTAAGTAAGTTAATCATACGAGACAATACATGGACATAGAGCGCCACGGAACTTTAGTTTCGTTTCAACTCTTTGGCCCAGTGAGCCACAATGCCTGTCATCTTCCCCGCCTGTCAATCATAAAGTTAATCACTAGATGGGCGGAGCCTAATCAGGCTGAGCCTAATTTGAAATCTAGAGCTGCTGCGACTGCTTCGATACCTGTAAGAGGGTTACAAACCCGTGGGGCGCGGTGAATTGACAAACAAAAACTAAAGCTGACTGTTTAGCTAAAGCCGAGTTTAATGGCCGTTTTTGTGTCGAAGGCATACCGGCGACTGGAAAGAACTTGATTTGAACCCTATAAGTATTGATTCGAAGTCGTTAATCAATCTATTATTCTACAGTCATTAATGGTAAAAACTTTAAAATTAAATTCATATAGAAAATAAAATATCTGAAAAACTTCGAGATGTTTCGCTATTCCATCGTCAGCAATGGCTGCTCTTTTTGAGATGTCAAAAGATGAACTAATGAATCTAAAGAAATGGAAGAAAGTTCAAATATGATCTTGACTTATGTACCTTATTTCTAAAGGGGAAATTTGGTGGTTCCTTTTTAAAACTTCAAAACAAGAAAAACGCTGGACACTGTAAAATAAATTAGCTCCCACTTAAAATTATTTTGTACACTCCTGTAAGGTCATAATTTGAGCCAAATATAGAATTAGTTACAGAAAATTTGAATTCTAAATAATTAATGTATGAAACTTAGAGAAGGCATTATTATTCGTAGAAAATGACTCTCTTGACAATGTCATGAACGCATTTAAAACTGTCGAAATATCCAAAAGGTAACACTGTATATGTTTTAATATCGCTCATTATGTGTAAACAAAAGATAAATCCAGTTGTTATTATTATTTAGCTTTTTTCCATGTTTCTAACTGGATAATAAATAATAAAATATTATTGTCTGGCTACTTATAATTATATTTGTCATTCAATGTGCTTGTAGTGACATCAGTGTTGAAGAATTCTTCAAAATGGCCCTAAATGACCCATTCTTCGCTGTTAAAAGGTGAGTCAGTATAATATAAGAAGATAGCCGGTTATGTTATAGCGTCAGAAATTAAGTATCGCTCGTGCCAATGCGCACTATTCAAATCCAATGCTAATATATAACTGTTCTGACTGTGTAAAGATGTAGTTTAAAGTGCTTATCTTATTAATTTTTAATACGTGTAATACTTGTACCCGTGTAGTTTCCTTGTTGCGTCCGGGTTGCTGAAGAAGAGACCAACCGTGGATTGCACGTATAGAAAAATGCAACAAAACAGTAAGATCCAAATCAACGTCAAAAATGGCACTCAGTTGGTGATCGTGTAAGCTCCAGAAATGTTAATAAAACTTTCAAAAATTAATGGAAAAGCTTAGAATTCCCGACTCTATTTAAACTGGGATTCAATGGAAGATTATGATGCTGATGTGGTGTAATACTTGAATATTTAATATATTATAATTGTAACATATCATACAGCATTTTTGAACCTATCTGATTTATCGTATGTATTATTTTAGTGAGGTTCAGAAAACATTGACGCAGGCTAGGGCTCAGTATCAACAATGGCTGAAAGCTTGCGAGGGTCACACGGCAATAGATCGCACCCAGAGTGAATCTGCTCGCAGTGAGCTGAAGACCAGTCTACGAAATATTGAGCTAGATTTGGAAGATTTAGAAGAAACTATAGGTAGCTTTGTTATTAGATTGACAGTTAATTTATGATGTTAACTTTAAGTTACACGTCCTAAGGATATGTCAATATGTAACTGTTTTAGCTTCATGGCTTAAATATATTTTATATAGCCTAAAGCTCAATTGATTTTTTCTGGATTCTAATCAAACGATAAACTACATATTTGATAGTTTAACATGTAAATAAAGCTCTCTTTAAAGCTGTATAAATGCCACAGTAGTGCAAAATAGCAGAGCTAATTCAGAGCACCTAAATTAAATACTATTAAAGTAATATTAAAGGCCCATGTCGTCATACAAAGGATGATATCAGGAACGTCCCCTTCAAAGTCGATGTATTTTAGCCTAGTGCAATTCTGAGACTATTACAATAAATCGTTCTGTTTAAAATGTTGAATTTAAAGTTGAGAGTTATATTAAATCGATGTCATTTGACATAAGAAGATCTTTATTGTGAAATCTTCTTTAACTGCCTCTTACAGATACTTTTAGTTTTCCGCGCTATTTAATTCCTAATTCTATGTAACCCATGTCAGAAATTGTAACAGGGTTCTGTAATTTATATTTGCTTGCATTGAATTTAGTTTAATATTTGCTCAGTTTCATAACGATATTATGATATTAACTGACTGATTAAATTGGTTTTTTTAATAATCTTCAATTTATTTACAATGTAGGGGTTGTGGAACAAAACCCAAGACGATTTCAGCTTACCGATGCTGAAGTTAGGGATCGTAGGAATTTTGTCGAGAGAACAAAAGCTGTAGTGAAGGTATTCATGTCAAATTTATAAACAAGCGCAATGCTTGCTAAGAGTATTTAGCTTTGTTAATGTAGTATTTAAACTTGAAACCTAGTATATTTGTTCATCCGATTTATAAGCTAAAATTCTGAAACCCTTTTAAAGTATATATGTTAATCACTCTAGGTAGCTATTTTCTACTTTGCTCAATTATATTATTAAAACTTATGTGTAAATATTGCACTATGTTATCCTTGCATTAACATTTTTTATTTTAAAGTCTGCGGAAATGCGATTACTCTACATTCATTAAATTATAAATTATCACAATGTAGTTGCACAGATTTAGGCTAGAGCCTGCCTCAGCGTATTCCTGCTAAATTATTTTATTGTAGCCTTTGTGAAGTTGTAAATATTTGATCAATCTATCTTATACAAAGTCTCTGCTAAGCTGAACAATTTATTTTATGTCTGTACTTGCATCTCTTAAT
Organism: Enchytraeus crypticus; assembly: GCA_905160935.1. Classification (NCBI taxonomy): domain Eukaryota; kingdom Metazoa; phylum Annelida; class Clitellata; order Enchytraeida; family Enchytraeidae; genus Enchytraeus; species Enchytraeus crypticus. The sequence continues at coordinate 419,072 of CAJHZI010000527.1, forward strand.
TTATTATATGCCTGTTTACTTGCTTCTCTTATTAATATCAGAGTATTTCTGATTGCATCAATTGCTTTTTATCTTTCGTAGGAAATGCGAGATAATTTAACACAACCGTTAGCCAGTGATAAAAGGAGTGAAACCTATAAAGAAGACGGTGTCAGACAAGTTTGTATCTATATCTATGTGTATCTAAGTATATCTATATCTATGTGTATCTATACTCTTTCATTAATTTTTCTGCTTATAAAAAGCTGGTAAAGCTAAATTTAACATCAGTTTCCTCACTCGAAAGCGATATCAGTAACGTGCGAGCCCAGGATTTGAACCCAGCACATACTGATCTGTGGTCGAATATCTTACCGACATCGCCACTGGCTGAACAAAACAAAGCTTGCATTGTGTTGTCCCTTATCTATACCTTTTATTTATATGACTATCAGAAAATGTTTAATTCTAACAATACTACAGAATTAATGTTCATTTCTGCATTTATGGAAGATGTTAATGAATGAGACTTCAGTGGGCTTCAGTATAAGCCACAAATTGTGCGGAAAAGTGTATATAGAGGATCCAACGCTATTGACATAATCAAAGGTTAAATCAAGCAATTAAAATTATTTGCTGTGATGGTTTAGATTAGATTAAAGTGTTACTATTAGGTTTAAGCTTACCTCACAAAACTAATGAGATCCGGAAGAAATGAATGAAGTAGTAATTATTTTAATCTCCTAACTGATTGCTTGATAACAAATATTTGCTACTGATATATTGAATGATGCCCACTGAGTTCATTGCTTGAGTCTGATTGAAAGATTATTGTTGATTGATTGATTCTTGTTGATGTTGATTTTTCAGGCCCTGCTAGGCAATGCCGGTAGGTTTAACAGAGGTCTGGGATTGTCGAACAGGAACAAATACACGCGGCTCGACACGGATGAGGATGATGTAGAGGTCAGGGACTCCCCCGCTGCCTCTCGGTACACGCGGTTAGACCAGCACGATTCTCTGCGCAACGTAAACGACGAATTTGTCGAATATGAGCTGAACCAAAATCAGCAGGTACGCCTATGTTTATAGGTATTGTTTAATTAATGGTGTTTAAATATGACTAAAAAGCTAATTCTACTAATTCAGCTAAACTTCTGTCTGATTTAGATGAGACGATATCTTATGGTCTGCTCGTATTATAGGTAAGCAGTTGATAGGTTGATTGACTGCCGGATTGAGTAATATTTTACTTGATTCGTTGATTGATTGATTGATTAACTGCTTGCCTAGTGACTGATTTGTTACTTGAGTTTAATTAATTAATTGCTTGCTTTATTCATTTAGTGATTGATTTAAACGAATGAATAATTGCTTCTAGAGGTATTCATTGGGCTTAATTAATTGATCTCTTTCGATTGATTGATTGACACAGATGACAATAAGGGCGATTGATCTATGGATTGATCGATTGATGCAGATGATTGTAAGGGTGATTGATTGATTGATTGATCTATCGATTGATTGATTGATGCAGATGATTATAAGGGCAATTGATTGATTGATTGACACAGATGAAAATAAGAACGATTGATCTATCGATTATTCATTGACGCAGATGATTATAAGGGTGATTGATTGATTGACGCAGATGATTATAAGGGTGCTTGATTGATTGATTGACGCAGATGATTATAAGGGCAATTGATCTATCGATTGATTGATTGAAGCAGATGACAATATGGGCGATTGATCTATTGATTGATTGATTGACACAGATGATCCTAAGGACGCAGGATGAGACGCTGGATAAAATGGGATCATCTGTTAGCATCCTCAAGGGCATGAGTCGACAGATTGGAAATGAGCTCGACGAACAATCGCTGTGCGTAATTCTATGTTAAAAATAAATTAATAGAAATAAGATTAAGACTAAGTAGAATTGCACTGTTGTTAATCATAATAATCACCATCACCTTCCCTTAAATCCCAGTTTAAAAATGGTCGGTTTTTAATAATAATAATAACAACAATTAAATAATAATAACAACGATTAAGTACTATAGTCATCACTGACAACATTGAGCACTATTGAGACAAAGTCAAGCCGGCAAGCAAAAAGAAGGTCCAAAAATGGTGCAAATTCCAAAATCCAGACAATCAGTCCAAAGATTTTGACTCTTTCTCATAATAATAATAATAATAAAGGTTTAACATCCGTTTCCTCATACAAGGATGATGTCAGGGACGTCAGGTACTCACCAGTATCTTCATCTTGTTTTTACAGTGCTTCTTAGTTGAATTTTGTTCGACAAGCAAATTTAGTTATAATTTGTCTGAAGCGTTGAGTTAAATCCAATGTTTCAAGTTTTGATATTGTTGAATATTTATTACATTTTAATATTCTAGATTGATATCATTTAAAACAAATTAATTTGGCATCAAATCTATGGTTTTTCTTTCTATTACTACATTTGTCACAGCAATTTACATGTATGCATAGCTACTTAATGTTTATGCATTTAGTTTTCTTACCCTTTTCTCTCTTTGCCTGTCTTTGCGCAGTATCCTAGAGTGCACTATGCCTCGGGCTGAATCTGTCCCACACTGCATTAGAAATTTCGTAGAAATGCCTTAATTTTGTTATTATTGAATATATTTTCACCAAATTTGCAGGACTCATGCAGAAATTCCTCCTCTGCAGGCTCCAAAAATTTGTACGAATATTTTGAGTTTTGCCAGAGTTATTGACATTTCACTTGGAGATTTTTTTTATGCTCCAGTCTGTATATACCTACTTCAGTCAATTGACTTCATGGCATGTAGAAGCTTTGAAATTATCATGCCTGCATAATGCGCCAGTTGTTATGTAATGTGCTTGTTTGTTTCAACATGTCTGTTTTTTTAGCTTACTTATTTATGATTGCTTATGTATGCATGCTTTTTTGTTCATGTTTAATTGAGCATGTTTAATTGTGCATGTGTTTTATAATTGTGCATGACGTTTATCTGTATTTAGGCATGTTTGCTTGAGCATGCTAATTTTGTACATGTGTATTCATGCATGTTTGTTTGTGCATGTTTATTAGAACAAGTTTATTTATGCATGTTTGTCTAAGCATGCTTTTTTGCATGTTTACTTATGCATGTTTATTTATACATATCTATTTATGCTTGTTTATTTACGCATGTTTATTTATGCTTATACTTGTGTTGTTTTTAGGATGTTGGATGAATTCGCTCAAGAGATGGAATCTACAGACAGCAAGCTTGACAGTAACATGAAGAAAATTGCCAAAGTTCTGCATATGTCTAACGGTATGTTGATTTCTAGATCCTATTATGTATATCCTCTCTCCCTCTCTCTCTCTCCCCCTCTCTCTCTCCCTCTCTCTCTCCCTCTCTCTTTCTCTCTCTCTGTCGTCTGTCCAACCACACCCGAGCACAACACGGGGACTTATGCTTATTAATTTGCGCAAAATCAATGAATTCAGCTTTCACTGTACTGAAGCTTAAGCTCCTTTGTTTGGATATATTTTGTTGTAGATCGGCGCCAGTGGACGGCCATTGGAATTCTCGCTCTAGCTCTCTTCATCGTCATCCTCCTGCTCATCATTCTCTAGGGCTCGATTCCTTTAATTTTTCCTAGGGGTCGTTGGGGGGCGGGATTTGAAGGCTTCCAGGTGATCATCAGGGATTTGTGATAGGGTTGGAGATTACAGCTAGGGGAGGGGGGTTAAAATTTTAGTTAGGGAGGTCACACGTCTGCCATGGGTGTTAAACCATTCCGACCCCTGAAAGTAAATCTCAACCGCTGTCAATTTTTTAAATGTAATAAATTTATAAATTAATCTAAAGATACGTGAAAGAGGACGTTTCACCTGAAGAGAATGTTCTAGATCTATCTTTTGTCGCAATCTTCGTGGTTAATGTCTATTTTCAATTCGCTTAGTTTAATTCAGTAATTACTAGTTGGGTATCCAGTAATGTATAAATTAGGATGTTTTACTTGATTTGTGTGTTCTACTATTAGTTTTTGAAATTGCATCTGGATGCTATTAAATGCAGATGCCGATCCTGAAAAAAAGTCGAAGCATTTATGAACTTAAACTCTTAAACTGAGTGTATTTAAATCGGTAGCGAAATTTTTTGCGATTTGTGTACTTTATTATGTACAACATTGACTGTTGTACCTAAATTCAGACGAAACTTTGTAATATCTGTTCACGTAATTTGTGGAAATTGTTCGTGATATTAGAAATTTGTGGATTCGTTCATAAATTGACAGACGGTTAATGTAATTGATAATTGAATATTGTACAGTGTATAAATGTATGCGTTTAAACTCAATTCAGTCACCGGGTAATATACCTTTAATGGACACTACACAGGTTCATGCTTCACGGTAGAATAATTAAATTTAAAATTCAAGTCAATGTAAAGATTGTTTCACTGGTTGGAGCCAGTGGCGATATGTCGGTAAGATATTCGATCGCTGATCAATATGTGCGGGGTTCAAATCCTGTCTCACCCGTCACTGACATCGCTTTCGAGTGAGGAAACTGACATTAGCTTTTTTAGCTTTAATGAAGTTTGAAGCGTATACAATATCGTGGCAAATGTCCACAACTTTAAACTGTTGTAGCAAATAAAAGCTTATCACGGGACTTACGCTACTTCTATCTTTAATATCTGCTTGAGCTGAACGACAGATATGATAATTAATTAACTGAAACGAGACAATAAGTAATTGTCTAATTCTAATTTCGGCATGTACATCCACAATGTCATACTCACGCGTATTAACCGATACATCCACAATGTCATACTCACGCGTATTAACCGATACATCCACAATGTCATACTCACGCGTATTAACCGATACATCCAGTGTCATACTCACGCGTATTAACCGATACATCCAGTGTCATACTCACGTGTATTAACCGATACATCCAGTGTCATACTCACGCGTATTAATCGATACATCCAGTGTCATACTCATATGCAGTAAAAGTAAAGCTGATGAAGCTAATGTTAACGTCAATTTCCTCATTCGAAAGCGATTTAACCGAAGCACCTCTCATGTTGCCTTTGTTTGATGAACGGGATGTCAAATCAAATTGATTGATTAATTAATTACGTGGTTTCATGAAGAGGGTTGGATCTAGAATTGATTTGAATACGTTTATACTGCAGCTGAAAGTCACTGAAGCTCTAGTCAGACGTCCCTGACATCATTCTTGTATGAGAAAACGGACGTTAAACCTTTATTATTATTAGTCTGTTAATCCGACGTTTCACTAAAAATAATTGTCAATTATCTAATCATTATAATTATAATTAATCATTATAGTCCATTAGTAAAATATTTTCTCAGAGTGTAATTCTGTTGGACGACCTTTGTGATAGAATCAAACCGCCGATCAATGGAGTGCTCTTTAGAGAGAGAGAGAGAGCTAACAGTTCTGTAGAAAAAGATCCGCAGGCCTAATGATCCATCGCTTCTGAGAATATCAAGAGGTTGAAAGATAAACAGAGATAGCGTATTGAGATAAGAATTGTAAGAGATAGAGGGGGATTAGCTTGTTCAGATTTTAATATAGCCGATAATTAATTTGCTACGTTGATAGAACTTTAAAACGACATTCCGGTGATTAAACGTTTGTATTCTCAACTAGCTGACTACCTTCTTGAGCAATGTCGATTATACTGTAGAAGAGGAAGTCCAATATTGGAATTTACTCTTACACACCAGCGGTATGGCATATGACCCGAGTTGTTATCAAATTCTTATCAAAGAATGCTTTTAACCGGCTTCTTATCAAATAAATATCAAATAGTATCTGAAGTTTTGAATACGCGAATGGCCTCAACCAGTGGACTGGTGTAGTCGCTGTCGTGCTGAGTTGTAACTTTTAGTATTGTGCGATGATGAATTTTGAATGCACTCTGACGTTTTGTCATAGTTTAGAAATTAATTAAAGGGTAACATTAAGCTGTAAGGCTAATTCTAACGTCGGTTACCGTTATATTGTCAGAAACGGTCCGGCTTGGATTCGAACCGATGGTCTGCTTCTTAGGCAAGTGTGCTATCCATGAAGCTATCTAACCAGTAGGCCTACATTAACCTTTACCATCAAATTCTTTATTGTAATTCTCCTTAAATTATTGCAAAATTATTGCGTAATAAATTAATTTACATGCACTTAATAAAACGCATTTATAATGAAATAAATCAACTTCGTTGATATCTATCACTTTTAAAGCCACGTGTTTAAACCGTAAAAGCAAAACTTAGGGAACTGCAAGTCAATTTCATTAGAGCAAATGAGGTTAAGGTGTTCCAATTATTCCAACTGCACTTGGTTATCTATGCATAGAATTATGGCACGATTAGAAAGCCGTGGCACAACTGGCGCTTGATTATATTAATCTGTAAGATGTTCACAGTGCAAATGATTGAGATAGAGCCATTCATGGGCGAAGCTGAATCACATGCAACAGCACTAATGTACGCTTAACAGCTCGTTTTTACGGGACATTAATTAGGGGCTGATCATCCTAATTTTGTGCCTTTAAATTGAATCCCGAAAGTATTACATGGAACAACAATAACTGGCGCATTAAAATTAATTCAGAAAGAAGAAGACCAATAAGAAAGCCCTACAATTTTGAATCTAACCTGTTTCATGAAAGACCATGGAACGACGATTATTTCTCATCGCTTCGGCAGCCGCCATATTTTCTTCAATTCTCGTCGCAAGTTCAGCCGGATTGCGGCGTCCTAACCCACAGTGGAACCCTGACTCTCAGACCTCTGTTATGCTGGCTCTAAGCGACCTGCTACGACACGGGGACGCCAGCCAGATGGCGAGAGTAAGTGAGATATCCAGTATCGTTGCTGAGTACGTAGAAATCGAGACTATCCAGAGGTGGAAGAGTCTTCTGCGGGATCTGGAAAATGAGCAGGACGCCGCTGAAGAAAATTGCAAAATATGCAAGGTAAGTTCTTCTGGAATATCGATTCTTATCAGTAATTGATAATTGATTGATTAATAATTATCAATTATTGCAGTTTAATGTTTTTATTATTATTTAATTAGTTAAAGATTATTAAATTTAATTACTTTTAATTGTTAATTAAATTTTTAATTTAATTAATTACTTTTTAAATTGTTTAATTAATTAAACAATTAATTATTCAAGATTAATGTTTTTTAATTCATCTCCGTGGCGTAGCGAGGGGAGCCGACAGGGGGTACGTAACCCCAAGATATCAGGTAAAATTTTCATTTTGCCTAAAATATACGCACGTGCATTATATAAAGTGTGCGCCTCCCTAAAGTGTCCCTCTCCAGATTAATTCGCCCCAAAGATTAAAGTGCATCCCTAAGACATGGATTAATTCCCTAAGACAATAAGATAATTCTTGCTACGCCAGTGACTCATCCGTCATGCTTTTTCACAGTGCTCGATAAAGTTATGGATGAAAGTGATATGATGATAAATGTTCTAAATATATAGTAGAATATTTTAGATGTTCCTGCAACTGTGCATAACTTGACAATATTGCTAATTATTAATCACTCGCAAGATGTTAATTTGAAAGTCCTATTCATTAGCTATTGAGCTAAGTCAGTCTACAATCTAGGCCTATTCAGTAGTTACTTCGGAATAGACGGTGTTTTTATAGATAGAAATAAATACGAGGTTGTTATAGTTTGAGGACAAAATGAAGCTAATTATAGAGAGAGAGAGAGAGAAAGAGAGAGAGAAAGAGAGAGAGAGAGAGAGAGAGAGAGCGAGAGAAGAGATAGAGAGAGTGTGAGAGAGAATTAAATGACGAATGTGTTCCTACTTTTGTCGCATAAATTGTCTGATGTTTCATTGCTTAAACGGTTGAACGTAACTTTTCCTGCAGTTTGTAGTGGATGTGCTGAAGGAACTCCTGGATGAGCTCAGTTTCGAAGAACTTCTTGATCCGCTGTTTAGGATTTGTTATGTGCTGTTTGGACACTACGAAGACGAAACGAGGAAACAGGAAATCTGCAATGGAAGCATTTCCATCCAGGGTCCCCATGTGAGTCCTGTATTATACGATTATATGACTTTAAATAATAATGAATATTCATTCATTCATTATTTATTCATTCATTCAAATTTTACATTTGTTTCTCTGTCATAATAAACAACATATTCATTAGTTTAGTTTTTTTAGTAAGTTTCTATATTACATACTATATTGTATTGTATATTATATGTTATATTTTATTTTACGGTAAACTCGTATTGTGTCCGGGGTTGCTGAAGAATAGACTAACGTGGATTGCACATGTCGTAAAGGGCGACAAAGGACTAGTGTTCAAACCAACGTGAGAAAAGGCATTCGGTTGGTGAGTGCCTAGGCTCCAGAAATTGCTACAAAATTTTAAAAAACGTATGGAAAATCTGTTAGCATCTCGACTCTCGTTAAACTGGGATTCAAGAGAAGAAGATGATGATTAAATGTTATTATACGTTAGTATAAGAACCATCTCAGAAGCTATGTTATTCTCAAGCTAAAAGCTATATAAGGTAGGTCTGCAGATTGCCTTTTGTGAAGTGATTTACTTGTTGATCTATGGAGTGCTCTTGATGGAGTCTGACAGCAGACTCTGGGTATGAGTAGGTACCTTGGGCCTGCCACTTAGCAGAGCATTAGAGGGAGTGATAGATACATTGGTATATTTTTCAGTATATTATTATCAAGAGCGGTACAATAGTGTGATATACATGTATAATTTTTGCACGGTTATTGGACTTTGTTTTTGCTCGCCGGCTTGATTTTGTCTCAATAGTGCTCGATATTGTCATTGATGACTATAGCACTCTAATTGCTGTTATTATTATTATTATTATTATTATTATTATTATTATTTTATGCAGTACTAATATTCTCAAAAATCTAACCTGAGGTGAATGAGGTTTGAATTACATTAAACTCCTATTTACTTAGAGTTTATAATCATTATCCCAATTTTTAAACTGGGTAGAAAAGAAAAACTTTAGTGTGCTAGGGTTGAACCATCAACCTTTTAAGAACTCAAAACCTAATTTGAATATATTTTAATTTTAATTTGACCAACCGAATATGGTTATCTTTGTTACACATTAAAATTAAAATATACCAAAACATACGCACACTTGAAATAAACTTGTGGCAAAAATGTCAAATATAGCCTGTAATTACATATGAACGAGCATGCTTCATGATTATATAGACCTACATTACTGTATATATATATATATATATATATATATACAGTATATATATGTATTACTGTATATATCAGTTCATTCACAACTTACAGTACGCATGTACTTTGACTGTTTTACATCTGATAAAGATTCATGAGCATTAGTGACTCCTGAAAACCTAACTATTCCTTTATGAGAAACATATTTTCGAGATATTTACAAATTTTATATTTAAAGTGGCATTTGGAATCTAAATTCTTAATATCTAAGTTTAATTTTCTCTCTGCATTTCACTTTAATGGTGTAATTTAGTGTGTTGTATTAAATATGAGTTAACTATATAAGTCATGACCATAAAATGGTTACGACTACATACTCAAGAAGGCTGCAAAATCATGTCGCTGAAATACTGCAACAAAATTGTTAATATATATATATATATATATATATATATATATATATATATATTATACCCCAAATTCATGGTTGAATTGAAAAATTAATTGACAAAGTACACACAGGTTAAAAACACGTTGAAGATTATTACGGCAGAATGGCTAGCTTGCTTGCTTGATCAGCAGATCAAATTCCAGTCAAACCTTATCTAAGAACATTTCCTATAGTGCTGAAACAGACGTTAAATTTAGCTTTACATCTTCTCTTGTGGTCTCTGTGTACTCAGCCGTCATCGTGTGGTGCTTTGGCGCCTGTTTTTGTAGAGTCTGCAAGAGACATCTCTGACATTACCTTATGGCGAGGAACCGGACGTTAAATTCCTATTGATTAAATAATTGATTTTTAACATTTCAATAAAAAATGTACGTTAATTAGAGTTATGTTAAATGTTTAAAATTTTGAAGATCCAACGAGAAAAAGATTATTAGCACGAGAAGCAGCTAATATTCTGTAAAATTGTTGAAGCTTCGATTTTAATCAGGTAATAGAGCTAAAGGAATGTTTACCCACTGCATAGAGCTTATTATTTACATTTTTAGCGGTGGCTTGTTCGATAGTGGATCAGTAGGTGCAGTGTTCAAATTCAACGCTCACTGGCATGCTGTCGAGCAGAACAATGACGCTACCCTTGAGTTTAGCCTTTAGCTTTACAGAAAATAATTTTTAATTTTTATTAATAGGCTTACTTGAAATTAGTATTTTAAGCTACTTAACGTAGATTTTCCAACTAGTTTAATTAATATTATGTAGTTAAGGCAACATGGTTATAGTTTAATGAATGTTATGCCGTTTAGGCAATATTGTTTCAATATATTAATAAAAAATAAAAAAGGCGAAAAGTAGTTTTACAGTACCATGGTAATTAGATAAAGTTCAACTGCCTAAAATAGGGACATCCATTCATTGATTTTTATATATAATAAAAAATTATTTATCTGAAGCTACTACCACTGCTACTGCCCACATTATCCTTATCTTTTCTTTTTATCTCTTGTGTCAATTGAGTTTCCATATCTTTATGCTATCGATAATTAATTAATTAATTAATTACACTATATCACATAGTCTAAGAAATTTTTACGCTGGTGGGGAGGGCAAAATGACAATTTTGAAAAAGGGGACATAGGTTCTTAAAAACTGCACTATCATAAGTTCTTAAAAATGGCACTGAAATCTTCTCCCGGCAAAAAATTTGTTCATAATTTTTAAAAAGTTCCCTCTGAAAAATTGACGACCTTATTTTAGGCGTACACTACGATTCTTGATATGCTTACAGCTAGCTGTGTCAAATCACTAGGGAGAATTCTTTGACTTGGGGAATTTGCCCCCTCAAGCATGTTAAAAGAGGCGATGCAATATTGGTAGATTAAAGATCGTTTCTTTGCAAGTACGTAATTAGCTAAAATTAAAATGAACACACCAGTTCTCTTAATTGCATAATTGTTTATAATGAAATCACGATGTGCCTTCAATAAAAATTTGTAAGTACGTTATAATTCCTTGGACGTTTCCATAGTATACCTATAGCAATTGGACATTAACACCCACATCAAACACATTTAATTTAGTGAGTTAAAGTTATACCTTTTTCGAAAAAAAACTTCTAAATATTTTTAGTTTTTAATTTTAATTTCGATAGAAGTTTATTTCTATTTTTTATACGCGTCTTTGGGTTTGATGATCGTCTTCTCGAGATATTTGATTTCTTACTTCATTGGTAGTATCGCATTTCCAATGATACTATTGGGTATGCATTACTTCGCTGCATGTATTCAAAACTGACATTAATTTCTCATTGACTGATTGATTGCTTGATTAATTGACTGATTGATTGATTTATTGATTGATTGATTGATTGATTGATTGTCTGACTGACTGATTAACTAGCATTATTTAGCCTCTTTCTGTTGTTTCAAGGTTGCCGCCGTGATATCATCTAATATATCTTCTGAAAGAATTTGTGAATTTCAAAATGCATGCAATCTACCTCTAATAGACGCGGTGCTTCTGCATAAAGCAAGCAGTGGTATCAGCGATAATCCATACAAGCTCAAGACGTCCGGTGGAAGATGGAAATCTTTTCCAGAAAGGAAACGTCCATCCACGCGCGGACTCAGCAGAGATGAGTTGTCGAAATTGAAAGCTGATTCATGGAAAATAGTTCAACTTACTGACATACATATCGATGTGAGGTATCAAGAGGTAGGTGCGCAGTTTGCACAATTACTTCACATACAATAGATCAATATTAAAATAATGTGAAGTAATGTATAATCAATTTATTTTATAATAAAAGATTTCAGTGTTTATTGCAATAAAGACATAAAATAAAATAGCTAAAACGTAAAATAGCTCAATACTAAAATTATGTGAAGTAATTTATAATAAGTTTATTTTATAATAAAATATTTCAGTGTTTATTGCGATAAAGACATGAAATAAATTGGCTCAATATTAAAGTTAGGCCTATTTTATGTCTTTATCGCAATCAACACTGAAATCTTTACGTTTAACGTTGAAAGATAGTAGGCCGTTTTGTTTTTCATAATCAACAGGCATTGAATTTTTTATCGTCATCGTAGAATGTACCATTCCGTTCGTATCTGAATCTCGAGTATATTCATATGACACCTGTCACATCCTTGTCACTCAATCCGTCAATCCGTCACAAGCCAATCCGTGGAACGACGAATATGAGAATGAGTCTATTTTAATATTAATTATTGTCTAAATTCACGGATGAAAATAGGCTGGAGAAATGTCAACAAAGGCAAAATGTGCACTTACTATTTTAAATATATTGTATTTTTTATCGTAAATTACTATATTATATATATCATAATATATATATATATATATAATATTATATATATAATATTATATATATATATATATATATATATATATATATATATAATTTCATATATTTTTATTGTTTAAAGCTCGACATACAGATTTATAAGAGCTTCTGAACTTGAAGTTGTTAGTTATTTCACAGTGACTTATGTAGATTTACATAATTATATTAATACTGCGCTTACTTATTTCTACTTCTTTACTACTAATATTTATTAATTTATTACTTTATTACTCTATTATTCCTTTATTTCTTTATTTATTACTGTTATCATTTATTATGTATCAATTTAATAATTATAATTTAGTTTAATTTTATTATTATTTCTTTTTTATTTTATCTGTTTTTATATGTATCAGGGTAAACTGGCAGACTGCGATTTACCGATATGTTGCTTGGAAACTTTTGAACCAGTGAGTATTGACATTAATATTATATTTGCTAATTGCTTAATAAAAATTTAACGTACTGTTCTCAGCCATATGGCAATGTCATCGACGTCGAAATTTAAAGCAATGAGGCAAAAACAGGTTCTGTAATTGCAAAATTAAGAATTTTCAAATGTCATTTACAAACTCTCTGAAAGAACTCGACCATAAACTAATAATTAATAATAATTATTACTTAAATACTGGCTGCAACTCTTATGAAGTTGCCTAAAAATTATTTTACTTATTTCTTCTTTATCAGTCAATTCGTGCTGAAGTTCCTCTTAAAGGTTCCTTATGAAACCACTAGCCACTGTTTTATAATTTGTAGGTTCTTTGGGTAATTTTATTGAAAACTAACGTCTATATATATATATATATATATATATATATATATTTAATATATATATATGTGTGTGTGTGTGTGTGTGTGTGTGTGTGTGTGTGTGTGTGTGTGTGTGTGTGTGTGTGTGTGTGTGTGTCAATTTACCATTTCATGGTTTGAATTAAACAGGATGGTTTTCTCACGGAACGACGCCCCTGCTCAGTAATTGTTAGTCGAAGCTGAGGAAGGCACAGGGGCCCAACCTCGCCATAAGCAGAATCCCCTAACAATAATAGTATATCAAAAGGAATGTTATACATCTGGATTATTTAAAGATCCACCCGTATGTGGACATGAAAAGGAAAACGGAAGATAGAGATGAGTGGAGGCGTTATATGCCATTGACCTACCAGTGGGCAGTACACTAAGAGAGATTAGTTTGAGGTACAAATAGCTAACAATCTAAGTGTGTCGATTGTATTGCAGGGAACATCCGGATACTATGGCGACTATAACTGTAACATTCCACCTCGCACCATAGAGTTGTTTCTGGAAAATGTGGCAAAGGACGTGAGTCCAGACATGATCCTATATACAGGTGTGTGGTGATGATCTCATTCAGTAGGTAGACGTTCTTCTTTCCCTGACATTGCCTTATGACGAGGAACCGGGCGTTAAATTCTTATTGAAAATTCTTATTGATTTCAGCCACTTCCACTCTCTGGAACTCTGTCTCCTGATCTTCTCTCTTGTTCTTCCGCTTCCATTTTTTGCGGCGAGCTTAAGACGATTATTTTTCCACCTCATATACATAATAGCCTACTCTGAACGTCTTTAAATCACCAAATCAGCTATTTCTACTTTTCTACTACTAATATTTACTACTTTATTATTCCTTTATTTCTTTCTATACTATTATTCTTATTATTATTTATTAATGTTTCATTTATTTACTTACTAATTTCTATATATAAAATGACATATAACAACACGCTAAAATAAATAGACAAACAATGTGAAAATGAGTACGAGGAAACTGAGAAAAGAGTTTAAATTTATCAAATTTATCCCTATTTAGCAAGATAAATTTTATGTCTGAATAAAATATACTACTTTTAGCCACTTAGTCTAGGCTACTAGGCAGAGGGGTCTTCGCCATATAAGAGTTGACGCAGTTTGCGTCACGAAATTTTCCAGGGTTACCTGAAAATCAAACGTAGGTGGGTACCGTGCTATTGTCTGGTACCCCACTACGTGGCTTTTTGCGTTATAGGCCAAAGGGGGGAAGACGCTCAGGAGTCTAGAATTTTAACAATAAAGCGAAATAGAAATTAGTAAAAGAATTTCTTTCCACTTTGCAGGTGACATCTCTGGCAGCAGAGTGTGGGACGAGAGTCAGGAAGAAATACTGAACTGTACATCAGCTCTCACTGGTGCACTGGGTAGAATCCTGAATGGAACGACTGTGTATCCTACGATGGGAAATCATGGTAATGAAGCGGATTGAGTCCGTAGGATTATCGGTTAGATGTTCAGCTGCGGATTAGTAGGCGAAGGGTTTGAATTCACTGCTTTGTCCGTCAATGATATGCTTTCGAGCAGGAAACAGACGTTAAATTGGTCATAGCCTTTAGACTTTAAATAGATAATTATTCGGTTAGTTAATCTGCCTAATTTTTGACTGAAAAACAACAGAAGATATAAAAATGCCAAAATTGCCTTAATAGTGCTGCTTTTATAATTTTTCATTTCTTCTCATCCATGTTTTGTGCAGCGGGCAGATACCGTGAGGCTATTGGATGGTGCTGCATAGACAAATTAAAATAGCTTTATATAATAAAGATATTTAAATAAGAAAAATTACTATATATGATAATTAAGGACATTAAAAATGAAATTGTTTTATATATGCCTCATTGCTCAAGGGCACTGGCACTCTGACTGTTGTTGTTATCATTGACGACAGTAGCACTCTAGTTCTTGTTGCAGCTGCTGTCTACACTATACAAACACTGTTTGTCGGAAATTCAACTAATAACTAAGCATGGTTTTAATGAGCGTTATAATAACCATTTAATTGAATAATGTTTATAAATTTTGTAATTCTGTAGAAATGTTCCCTACCAATCTGTTCTACAATGGTTTGGAAGATGTTGTGGTAAGCTTAAGTCGTATACAATGTATTAATCATCATCATCATCATCGTCATCATCATCATCATCATCATCATCATCATCATCCCTTCAATCCCAGTTTAACCAGGGTGGGGATACGAATAGACTGTCTCAAATCCTCTCAGTCCTACCCCACACCAACAGCCAATGCTCTATTTGAAACTTTGCCATTCGCTTATATGTAAGTATTAATATTTAAAGAAATTTAGCCAAAGTGAATGCAGAAATACTTTTAAATATATAACACTCTTTAAATACTTAATACTTTTATTGCATACATTCTCGCCCTCTACCAATAGTTGACATACTTACTCGAGAAATCATCACCTAAGACTAACGTATTCAATTTTTATTCAATTTTTCACTACTTTGAACTACTTGCGTCGTTGCATTCTTTGATTCATAATTTATCGACAAACTTATCGATTCACTGATCGATTGATTGATTTTGTTTCTTTAGGACTTGATGAACAAGTTAACGGATTGGTGGAGTCCCATTGCCGGATTTTCTCCAGATCAGGAATCCACTTTCCGTTCGGCAGCCTACTATAGCATCGTCGATCCTAAAACTGGAATCCGCATTATAACGTATAATTCTGAATTTATGTAAGTTTTTAAATTCTTACAAAACTGTTTGTAAAGTATTTCATTTTATTTTTAAATTTTATGATAATTACATATGAAATCTTGGTGAGTTTTAAATTAGTTACTAATAAGACACTAAGGCCTGGATGACAATGGAAAATCACCCAAGAGGCTTAATGTTTCTTTGAAGAAAGTCAACTTTATGAGATGACTATGTGAGAAATTTTATGCTGTCAGGTCAATTTATTCTGTACAGTGTGATCAATGACCAGTGAAACAGATTTGTGCCTTGGATCACTAGCCTAATGATGCCTTCTGTAGTCAAAGTGAGAATGAGAGATCGAAGTAGAGTTAGAGATCGATAGAGGGAGAGAGGGAGAGAAAAAAAAGCGAGAACGGTGAGAAGTATAAAATAAATGATAAATGCTCTTTGTTCGCGGGACCAAATCAGAGGTTTTTGTATGCTATTAATTTGCGCAATAAATACGTTAATGAGTATTCATTAGTGAAAATTATGCATCTTACTGTAGCAAAGTAGTCCAAAAACTAGCAAGGTACTAAAAACATTAACAAAGTGCAGTAGCAAAGTACTAAAATACTCTGATTCGCAACCTGAAAAAATCAATTGGGAGTTGTTGAATTAAGCGGGTTGGAAACCACTGATTTACACAGTTTCGTATGCCAACAGGTACACAAACAACTGGTACAACGTGTTTAACTATGAATTGAGATCTGAAGCAGAAGAGATGATGAGCTTCATTGAAAGTGAGCTGCAGTTAGCTAGCAATAGAAGTGAAAAGGTTTGTGTCTCATTCAGTTACTTCAGTATGTGCGGGATTCAAATCCTGGGCTCGCCCGACACTGACATCGCTTTCGAGTGAGGAAACTAACGTTAATATTTGCTATGCCAGCTAAATTTATATGGCATTTTTTGTTCTATTTCTTGCCATATTCATTCATTACGATGATATCTGCTAGTTCTAATAAATTACGTAATTACATATAATAAATTACATAATCGAACTTCTCAAACGTTCTCAGAACTTAAATCCAGTGGAATTAAATAGTCTTAAAGAAACTTAGGACTCTGAGGAAGACAACGGGAAACCACCTCAGAAGCTCTACTTTTCCCAAGCTATAGACTACATAAAGTACGGATAAGGCAGAGACTTTGTGAAGGGATTAACTTGATGATCTAAGGAGTGCTCTTATGGAGCGAAAAAGCAGACCTTGAGTTTGAATATGTACCTTGAACCTGCCACTTGGAAGTGCACTGAAGAAGAGAAGAAAGACTCTTTGATTCTGGGATTTATTTCGGTTTCCTAGACGAAATGGTCTTTGAGCTTTCCCGTGTACCAACAATTCAACTTTTGTAGTGATATTAAATGTAGATTATTTATAAACGGAATTGAAATCTACCATGAAGCGTTTTATTAATATAATTATTTTCAGGTAATTTTGTTGGGTCATCATCCACCAAACTCGGGTGATTATCTGGCTCTCTACGCAAACTGGTACAAGTCACTTATCTTGGAGCACAAAGATACGATTATTATGCAGCTCAGTGGACATAGGCACAATGACAACTTTCACTTGGTATGACTGATCATTTAATAAATTAATAAATTAATTAACTAATATATTAATAAATCAATTAATTAATTAATATTAAATTTCTAATTAATATTGATTTCTAAATTTATTTGACAACTCGGTATCGAATATCCACACCAACGTCAGAAAGGGAATTCAGTTTTCGGTTGGTGAGCGCCTAAGCTCCAGAAATTGCTACAAAAATCTAAACGAATGGAAAAGTCTCAAATAGGGGATTGACTGATGGATCGTGTGATGTAGGACAGAGGGGATTTGGGACGGTCTGTTCGTATCCCGACCCCAGTTAAACTGGGATTCAAGGGAAGACGATGATGATGATGATGATTTGATAACTCGATGATAGAGTAATCGTTTCTTTGATTACTTCATTGATGTTTGATTTATTCATTTATATAACAAATGATAACATGCTGGATTTATATAACGAATGATAACATGCTGGATTTATATAACGAATGATAACATGCTGGATTTATATAACGAATGATAACATGCTGGATTTATATAACGAATGATAATATGCTGGATTTATATAACGAGTAATCAAAATCCAACAAGAATACTCAGAAGAAGGTGAAATAGGACGTGGAGTAAGACAAGGTTGTAGCATTTCGCTGCTGCTGTTTAACATTTACGCTGAGGCAATGATGGAGGAAGCCATGGAAGACTTGGAAGAAGGAATAAAAGTAGGAGGGAATTTGTTACAAGATGTACGATTTGCAGATGACCAAGGAATGGTAGCGGGCAGCGAGATTGGATTGCAGAAGATAATGGATAGGCTGAATGATACAGCCCTAAGATATGGCATGAAGATTAATATAAAAAATACCAAGGTTATGAGAGTGTCCAATAATAAAGGTGAAGTTAATATCACAATAAATGGTACGAAATTGGAACAGGTAAGGAGTTTCAAATATTTGGGTCATACTATAACCGATGATGGGCAATGTGAGACAGAAACATGCAGTAGGATTGCACAAGCAAAAGCGGCCTTTGGTAGTAGAAAAGAACTATTAACAAAAAGTCTAAAGAAAGACACAAAGATAAAGATAGTGAAAACTTTGGTTTGGACCACGCTATTGTATGGATGTGAAACATGGACCTTAAGAAGGAAGATATTAGGAAACTGGAGGCATTGGAAATGTGGATTTGGAGAAGAATGGAGAGGATTAGCTGGACTCAAAAGGTTACAAATGAGGAAGTCCTGGAGAGAGTTGGCACAGATAGACAGTTGATAAATGTATTAAGAAATAGGAAGAAGAGATGGATAGGACACATTCTAAGGGGGGAAGGTCTATTAAAGAGGTCATAGAAGGTAGAATGGAAGGAAAAAGAGGCAGGGGCAGGCCGAGATTAGGTATGTTAGATGATTTAAAGACCCACTCATATGTGGAAATGAAGAGGAAGGCGGAAGACAGAGAAGAGTGGAGGCGTTATGTACCATGGACCTGCCAGTAGGCAGTGCACTAAGAGATAACGAATGATTGATTGATTGATTGACTAATCGATAGATTGATTGACTCATACATATATATGTTTATACACAGATTCATGATTTGGCCGGTGATCCTGTGTCCATGCTGTACCTGGGCTCGGCGGTCACAGCCGGTGGAACGAAGAACCCCGCCATGAGGGTTTACTATCTCGATCAACTCACACACGAAGTCATCGATTACGAGCAATACTATTTAGACATGAGTCTAGATCCAGGTTGATTAAATAAGTCTCTCTCTCTCTCTCTCTCTCTCTCTTCCCCCCTCTCTCTCTCCCTCTCTCTTTCTCTGAAATATGTAACTGTAAATGATGAAAATGTAAATTTTGACTGATAAATTGTCCTGACTGATTATCTTAATTGGTTGCTTGTTGTAATTGATGAAGCCTATTATTGATTTCATTGATTAATTGAATGATAGATTTGACTGATAAATTATTTGATTGAGAAATTGATCAATTTTGTGTGATTGATTGATTGTAGGACAAGATAATGCCAAAATTAAGCTTTTATATGACGCACGTGTAGAATATAATCTACCCGACTTATCACCTCAATCATGGAGTGATCTTGTGGATAGGTACGATTAATCCATCTCTATTAATTGAATTTACACAGATTTCAATGGATAAGGCTAAGTGGGGCATGCCAAAATTAAAACGTCATCGTCCGATGAGGGACTTGAACCCGCGACCCTCAGATTAAAAGTCTGATGTTCTACCGACTGAGCTAACCGGGCCGCTAAAAGCAATGCAGTAATATTTTTGTGGAATATAGCGTATACTGAGTCCTTAGAGCTTTTAATCTGTAAAAATTGTAAAATCATTTCATTTAGACTAAAATGTACTCATCTGCTGCTACTTTGCTGAGACTAAGTTATTTTAATTTAATCTACAGTGTATTTATGAATCAATATTGCGTCACAATATAAAAATATTAACAGTTATAATTACAGAGCAAATAATAATTATAATCATTAATTATCAATTATAAATTATAATTGTACCGAATTCGCCTAAAACGTAACCTATAGTTTTAAAGAAGATATACCGTTAAAGTATGCCGGTTGCTTTAGCATACTTTTTTAAACTGTCTAGTGACGGAATTGATAGAAGACTTGCCTGATGAGTAGGAGATCACAGGTTTAAAACCCCACCCGATCGTTTGTTTTCTATAATAGGTGATTCTGAATAAAAAGTGACAAACTGAACACTTTTCTTTTCTTTACTTCAGTTTAAAATAACGTACCACGTTCAAACTTATATCTTACTGACTTCGCTACAGGCTGGAGCCAGTGGCGATGTCAGTAAGATACTCGATCGCGGATCAGTGGAGCCAATATGTACGGGATTCAAAATCTGGGCTCGCCCATCACTTACATCGCTTTCGAGCGTTGAAACTGACGTTAACATTACCAGCTTTTCTATCTACAGGATGAAATCTATATTTAAGACTTGATTCTAGTAAATGCTTTTATATTACAGGATGGAACAGGATCCAGATCTGCTCAGCAAGCACTATAGGCATCACTTCGTCGACGCTCAGAACGACCGTACATGTAACTCTAACTGCACCGCAGAGTACCTCTGCAATCTACGTCACATCACTTGGCAGGAGGCCTCCCTGTGCTATGTTAACTACTCTCCACCCCCGGTCACTGACTCCACAGTGACACCTGATGGAACGAGCTCAACGGGTGATACAACAACAACGACGGATATACCTTCACCATCCAGTTCAGCGTCCGAATCCACCCCGGCATCCGAATCCACTACAACATCTTCATCCACCCCAGAGTCCGAATCCACAACAACATCTCCATCCACCCCAGAATCCGAATCCACTACAACATCTCCATCTACCCCAGCGTTCGAATCCAGTACAACATCTCCATCCACCCCAGCGTCCGAATCCACAACAACATCTCCATCCACCCCTGCATCCGAATCCACTACAACATCTCCATCCACCCCAGCGTCCGAATCAACTACAATATCGCAATCCACCCCAGCGTCCGAATCCACAACAGCATCTCCATCCACCCCTGAATCCGAATCCACTACAACATCTCCATCCACCCAATCGTCCGTATCAACTACAACATCTCCATCCACTCCAGCGTCCGAATCAACTACAATATCGCAATCCACCCCAGCGTCCGAATCAACTACAATATCGCAATCCACTCCAGCGTCCGAATCAACTACAACATCGCCATCCACCCCAGAATCCGAATCCACAACAACATCTCCATCCACCCCAGCGTCCGAATCCACAACAACATCTCCATCCACCCCAGAATCCGAATCCACTACAACATCTCCATCCACCCCAGCGTCCGAATCCACAACAACATCTCCATCCACCCCAGAATCCGAATCCACTACAATATCTCCATCCACCCCAGCGTCCGAATCAACTACAATATCGCAATCCACCCCAGAATCCGAATCCACTACAACATCTCCATCTACCCCAGCCTCCGAATCCAGTACAACATCTCCATCCACCCCAGCGTCCGAATCCACAACAACATCTCCATCCACCCCAGAATCCGAATCCACTACAACATCTCCATCTACCCCAGCGTCCGAATCCAGTACAACATCTCCATCCACCCCAGCGTCCGAATCCACAACAACATCTCCATCCACCCCTGAATCCGAATCCACTACAACATCTCCATCCACCCAATCGTCCGAATCCACAACAACATCTTCATCCACCCCAGAATCCGAATCCACTACAACATCCCAATCCACCCCAGCGTCCGAATCAACTACAATATCTCCATCCACCCCAGAATCCGAATCCACTACAACATCTCCATCCACCCCAGCGTCCGAATCAACTACAATATCGCAATCCACCCCAGCGTCCGAATCCACTACAACATCTCCATCCACCCCAGCGTCCGAATCCACAACAACATCTCCATCCACCCCAGCGTCCGAATCAACTACAATATCGCAATCCACCCCAGCGTCCGAATCCACTACAACATCTCCATCCACCCCAGCGTCCGAATCCACAACAACATCTCCATCCACCCCAGCATCCGAATCCACTACAACATCCCAATCCACCCCAGAATCCGAATCCACTACAACATCGCAATCCACCCCTGAATCCGAATCCACTACAACTTCGCAATCCACTCCAGGATTCGAATCCTCGACAGTTGATAATGTAGTGGGATCTTCTTCGAGAATTTCTTCAACGCTGTTCATTTTGATTGCTGGTACTTGTTTACTCATTGATTATGTGTTTTAGAGATACTACTAAATCTCACTGCCATTGTTCTGTCTAAGGTTCAGTTGAGTTGTTCAGTGCATTGGAATTTTAAATCATGCCATCCTCTTCGTTCCTTTTCTTCTCTACTTGTAATAGTAATGATAATGATGATAACGATAATGATGATGATAATGATAATGATGGAGAGATTGATAATGATGATAATGAAATAGATAATGATAATGATAATGATAATGATAATGATAATGAAATAGATAATGATAATGATAATGATAATGATAATAATAATAATAATGATAATGATAATGATAATGATAATGCTAATGATAATGCTAATGATAATGATAATGCTAATGATAATGATAATGATAATGATAATGATAATGATAATGATAATGATAATGATAATGATAATGATAATGATAATGATAATGATAATGATAATGATAATGCTAATGATAATGATAATGATAAGGATAAGGATAATGATAATGATAATGATAATGATAATGATAATGATAATGATAAGGATAATGATAATGATAAGGATAATGATAATGATAATGATAATGATAATGATAATGATAATGATAATGATAATGATAATGATAAGGATAATGATAATGATAATGATAATGATAATGATAATGATAATGATAATGATAAGGATAATGATAATGATAATGATAAGGATAATGATAATGATAATGATAATGATAAGGATAAGGATAATGATAATGATAATGATAATGATAAGGATAATGATAATGATAATGATAATGATAATGATAATGATAAATGATAAGGATATTGATAAGATAAGGGATAATTGATAATGATAATGAATGAATAGATAATGATACATGAGGGTGGGGGGGTTACTGATAATGCTAATGATAATGATAATGAAATGATAATGCTTAATGATACGGATAATGAAATAGATAATGATAAGATAAGCAAATGATAATGATAATGATAATGATAATGATAATGAAATGATAATGATAATGATAAGATAATGATAAGGATAATGAAATGAAATAGTATGATAATGATAATGATAAGCTAATGATAAGGGATAAGATAATGATAATGATAATGATGATCATGATAATGATAATGATAATGATATTGATATGATAATGCTAATGATAATGATAATGATAATGATAAGATAATGATAATGATAATGATAATGGAATGATCATGATAAGTGAAATGAGTGGTTTTAATGATAATGATAATGATATGATAATGATAAATGATATGCTAATGATAATGCTAATGATAATGATAATGATCAAGAAATGATAATGAAAGATATGATAATGATAATGATAATGATAATGGATATTGATAATAATGATATGATAAGGATAATGATAATGCTAATGTAATGATCATGATAATGATAATAAGGATAGTGGATAATGATAATGATAAGGATAATGTGAGAATGATTGAATGATAATGATAATGATAATAATAAGAATAATGATAATAGGATAATGCTAATGATAATAATGATAATGATAATGATAATGATAATGATAAATGATAATGAGATAATGATAATGATAATGTAATGATCATGATAATGTATGATAATGATAATGATAGTGATAATGATAATGATAATGATATGATAATGATAATGATGTATGATGATAATGATAATGATAATGATAATGATAATGATAATATATGATAATGATAATGATAATATAATGATAGCTATGATAAGATAGTGATAATGATAATGGATATTGATAAGACTAATGAAAGAGATAATGATAATGATAAGGATAATGTAATGATTATGCCTAATATATGCTATGATATGATAATGATTAATGATAAGAAAAGATAATGATAATGGATAATGATAATATAATGATATGATAATAATAATATAATGAGAATGAAAGATAAGGAAGAAGGATAATGATAATGATAAAAAAAAATTGGGGAAATAATGCTTAAGATAATGATAATGTGGGGACTAATGATATGATAATGATAAGGATAATGATCAGAAATGATAATGATACTGATTGAAAAGCTACTGATAATGCTAATGAGAATGATAATGATATTGAAATGATAATGATAATGCTTCATGATAATGATAATGAAATGATAATGAAAGGATAATGCTACTGAGATGATAATGTTTAAGATAATGCATAAATATATTGATAATGATAAATTAATGGAAATTAGATAATGATTAAAGAGAAGGCTAATGATAATGATAATGATAATAATAATAATAATTGATATGATCTGATAATGATACTGATATGATAAATATCACATAATCAATGTAATGATATATAATGATAAGATAATGATAATGTGATAGATAAGGATAATAGATAATAATAATGATAATAATAATGATAATGCTAAGGATAAGGATAAGATAAGCTAATAATAATAATAAGGAATGATAATAATAATGATAATGATAATGATAATGTATAATGATAATGATAATAAATAATTAAGAATGATTGATAAGAAAATGATAATGATTATGTATGGATAAGATAAGATAATGCTAATGATAATGATAAGATAATGAAATGATACTGATAAGGATAATGATAATGATAAGGATAATGATAATGCTATGATAAGAGAATGATATGCTTAATGATAATGAAATGATAATGATAATGTATTGATTAATGATAATGAACAATAGATAATGATAATGATCAGGATAATGATAATGCTAATGATAATGATAATGATAATGATAATGATAATGATAATGATAATGATAATGAAAAAGATAATGATAATGATAATGATAATGATAATGATAATGATAATGATAATGATAATGATAATGATAATGATAATGATAATGATAATGATAATGATAATGATAATGATAATAATAATGATAATGATAATGATAATGATAATGCTAATGATAATGACAATGACAATGATAATGATAATGATAATGATAATGATAATGATAATGATAATGATAATGGTAATGATAATGATAATGATAATGATAATGATAATGATAATGATAATGATAATGATAATGATAATGACAATGACAATGATAATGATAATGATAATGATAATGATAATGATAATGATAATGATAATGATAATGATAATGATAATGATAATGATAATGATAATGATAATGCTAATGATAATGATAATGATAATGATAATGATAATGATAATGATAATGATAATGCTAATGATAATGATAATGATAATGATAATGATAGTGATAATGATAATGATAATGATAATGATAATGATAATGATAATGATAATGCTAATGATAATGATAATGCTAATGATAATGATAATGATAATGATAATGATAATGATAATGATAATGATAATGATAATGATAATGATAATGATAATGATAATGATAATGATAATGATAATGATAATGATAATGATAATGATAATGATAATGATAATGATAATGATACTGATAATGATACTGATAATGATAATGATAATGATACTGATAATGATAATGATAATGATAATGATAATGATAATGATAATGATAATGATAATGATAATGATACTGATAATGATAATGATAATGATAATGATAATAATAATGATAATGATAATGATAATGATAATGATAATGATAATGATAATGATGATGATAATGATAATGATAATGATAATGATAATGATAATGATAATGATAATGATAATGATAATGATAATGATAAGGATAATGATAAGGATAATGATAATGATAATGATAATGATAAGGATGATGATAATGATAATGATAATGATAATGATAATGATAATGATAATGATAATGATAATGATAAAGATAACGATAATGATATACATAGATAATGATAATGATAATGATAATGATAATGATAATGATAATGATAATGATAATGATAATGATAATGATAATGATAAGGATAAGGATAATGATAATGATAATGATAATGATAATGATAATGATAATGATAAGGATAATGATAATGATAAGGATAATGATAATGATAATGATAATGATAATGATAATGATAATGATAATGATAATGATAATGATAGTGATAATGATAATGATAATGATATTGATATTGATAATGATAATGATAATGATAATGATATTGATATTGATAATGATAATGATAATGATAATGATGAATGATAATGATAATGATAATGATAATGATAGGATAATGATAATGATAATGATAATGATAATGATAATGATAATGATAATGATAATGATATGATAATGATAATGATAATGATAATGATATGATAATGATAATGATAATGATAATGATAATGTTAATGATAATGATAATGATAATGATAATAATGATAATGATAATGATAATAATGATAATAATGATAATGATAATGATAATGATAATAATGATAATGATAATGATAATGATAATGATAATGATAATGATAATGATAATGATAATGATAATGATAATGATAATGATAATGATAAGGATAAGGATAATGATAATGATAATGATAATGATAATGATAATGATAATGATAATGATAATGATAATGATAATGATAATGATAATGATAATGATAATGATAATGATAATGATAATGATAATGATAATGCTAATGATAATGATAATGCTAATGATAATGATAATGCTAATGATAATGATAATGATAATGATAATGCTAATGATAATGATAATGATAATGATAATGATAATGATAATGATAATGATAATGATAATGATAATGATAATGATAATGATAATGATAATGATACTGGTAATAATAATAATAATAATATTAATAATAATAGTAATAACTATCATTATTATTTGTTTATTTTATTATTATTATTTACTATTATTATAATTATAATAATTATAAGTATTATTTTTATTATTATTACTATTGTTGTTTGTCTCTTTATGCAAAAAATATGTCTGACTTTTTTATTACGTTATATTGCTTTATTACATTATTTAGTGTAAGTCATATTATCTGTAATATTATATGCTTTAAAATTAATTTTAACTATATCAAAGAACATGCGTAGTTATAAGTCTTATCTAACCTATGGTCAACTTGCGTAGCTGTTAGTCTTATCTAAACTATGGTCGACAAATTTACAATTAATGTTGTAAACTGTTATCTCTCACTGGACAATTAATTTCATTTTGCGTAAACGGTTGAGCAGTCTTCATTTAAATGTTGCGGTAATAGCAGAGAGTTATGTTGCAGCTTTAGTTATGTTGCATACAGTTTCCCGCAAATTTTGAAAGCTTATTTACTCTTCTTAATGGCCGATATGAGTTCGATAGGCATAGGGAATATGATCGTAGAGTTTTTCTCGGCCGAGATTTGATTCAGGGTCTGCAGGTACCTCAGCTGCAGGGCCGGGCCTGACTCGCTGATGATGTCTGCCGCCTCCTTCAGGGCCCTGGCCGCGTTCTTCTCCCCCTCAGCCGCTATCACCTGAAAACAATCGAGAATGCTGCGTAAAGGTCATGACGTCACCGTTCACGTGACGACGCTACAGCTGATAGTCGTTTGGTTCAAAACAATGCATTGAACACCACGACAAATGCAGGAAAAATTATAGAATGCTCCTTAAATTGACATTTGTATTGATATTTACACCGTAGAAGCTGATGAATACATATGGCTGCAAAGCATTTTACCATTTCCTATCTTATAATAAGAAAGAAACTAATTGAATTCACAGGATTAGTTATACAGAAAATGGAATAAATTGCTTAATAGTTTTAACATGTGGTATTAAAAGTGATGGATATAAACTTAGTTGATCATTTCACTTTAATGCGTGTTATTATTGCTATTATTAAATTAACATTTATCTCTCTCACTCTCTCTTACTGCACTGCCTGCTGGCAGGTCCATGGTATATAACGTCTCCACTCATCTCCATCTTCCGCTCTCCTTGTCATGTTCACATACGAGTGAATCTTTAAATCATCTATAACATTACTTTTTATACACCATTATTCTTGGGGGAATCTGCTTATGACGAGGTGGGCCCCCTATGCCTCCCTCAGCTTTTACTAATATTTACTGGGCAGGGGCATTATTTATATTTATATTGATTAAATAAAATAAAATAATAAAATAAAATAATTACGTTAAATTTACATTTATATTGATTAAATATTAATTAACATTTTCCGTTCCTAATTAAAACTTATCTCACCTTGGCCCGAGCCTCTCTCGTAGCCTCTGCCTCAGTGGCCATGGCTCGCTGTAGTTGAACAGGTAGCCTTACATCCTTTCTGAATAGATAAAACAAATTTAATTGAAAATTCATGTAAATGTAAAGATTGATTCACTAGAAGTGACGAATTGAACCCTAGTCTTAAGGTGAATTGAACCGTCGTGAGTTAGAATCCCTCCCGCTCTGATCTGAGAGTAATATCTCGGACATTCACTGGACTGGTTATTCGGAAAATTGAATATATTGCCTAAGGTTTAAACATGTGGTATTAAAAGTGATAGATATCAACGTAGTTGATCATTTCACTATAATGCTCGTTTATTTTTACTTTTACTAGCCATCGCCATTTTAGAAATAAAACTAACAGGTTGTTATTCTAATCAGTATCTTCTGAGATTCCAAAAATTTCTTCTTAGAAGATGACGAAAAATGAAGATGCAGATGATTAAATGTTTTCTTTATAAAGTAGATTGAAAAAAGAGGCAGGGGCAGGCCCATATTAGGTATATTAGATGATTTAAAGACCCATTAATATGTGGACATGAAGAGGAAAGCGGAAGACAGAGAAGAGTGGAGGCGTTATATACCATGGACCTGCCAGTAGGAAGTGCACTAAGCGAGAGAGAGAAAGTAGATTGAAGCATACGGTAAGGTTGCCTATAGATTACTTTGCCCACTTATCCTCTATCCTATAATTTTCTTTATTTGAAGAAAATAAAGCACTTTAATCCCTCGGCGTAGAAATTCGTTGGAAGCGAATGACTTATGGAATTGCTTTGCGAGATAAACCAGATTAGCGATTAGAACGTGACAAGACTCCCAATGTATGGAGACGTCACAGAGTTGTCACTTTAACCTGTCGCCCACTTTACACGAACAAAACTCATCTACAACAAATTTGTGTTGTCATGGACGAAAGTGAAAAACATTATTAACGTTGTATAGTTTTCACCGCTCTTTCCGATGTTTTACATAAGGACGTGTTGGATGAAATAGGTCAAATATTGCGAACAAAAGTTTTTTGTACGAAACTCTTTTTGTAGCATATGTGAAGTAGCTTCCCTTTAAGGCTGTCAAAACTAAATCTATTTTTAATAACTTATATACTGATATACGTTAATTTAATTTCTTTATGTTTTAATTTACGATAAAAGGAATATTTAATTTTTTCAGGAATTTATCTTTCTTGTTTATAGATTCCTTTGCATATTTAGACCGAAATTATTTCTTTGTTTATTCCCACTCCATAGTTTATGAGATTTCGCACTTTGTGATTTAGATCGAGATGATATTTCCGAAGTCTGCATCTTAAACGAGCAGCCTGTTAATTGATTAAAACTTAAAAAATAACAAAATTACTGAAACTTACATTTCGACCCTTTCGACTTTAACGCCCCACGGATCGGTCGCTTCATCTAAGCTTACCTGATAAAAATATCCATAATAAATCTAATAATATATTTTTCATGACAAATTAATTAATTAATTTATAAATCTAATGTTAGTGATAATGCAAATCAATTTTCCCGTAAAACATATTTGAGCCATTGCTGAATAGATCGAGAATATACTGAAAGCGTCAAAAATGCGCCAAAATAAGACTCAAAGAAAGCTATGAATACAATCCTGAAGCTATTTTCCTAGGTTATTGGCGATGCCTTATAGATGCTTTAAAGATCCACTCGTATGTGGCCGTGAAGAGGAAAACGGAAGATAGAGAATAGTGGAGGCGTTATATACCATGGACCTGCCAGTAGGCAGTGAATTAAGATAGAGATTGGCGATGCAAATATTATAGGGAAAATAATTTTCCGATGAAATATTTTGTAATTCACATATGCTTCTATCATATGTAAAAGTAATCGATTAAATAAATTATTGATTGTCTATTTGGGTGACTGCTTGATTAATTGATTGACTGATTAATTGATTGATTCATTGATTTACCTGTTGATTGATTGATCGATCGATCAATGAAATTACAAACTGATATAAAAGCAATATCGAATTAATATCTTACCGACATCGCCACTGGCTCAAGCAAGTGGCGATATCAGTAAGATATTCGACCGTCGTTCAGTATATGCGGGGTTCAAATCCTGGGCTAGCTCATGACTGATATCGCTTTGAGGGAGGAAACTGACGTTAACATTAGCTTTACCAAACTGAAATACTGGCTGAATGATTGATCAATCAATCGATTGACTAATCACTTAATACTAAAAAATATAATAATAAAGGTTTAACGTCCGTTTCCTCATCCAAGGATGATGGCAGAGACGTCCCCACATCTCACATCACTACAGATCAATTCACCCAGACCAATCTGCAAAAGAAATGTGCTGAGGAGAAGTAAGGTCCTAAACGAAAGCCGGTCCGGTGAACAAAAAGGTCAGGGTAGATCAATTAAATCTACAATGGGAAAAGGTAAGTCTTAAACATACTACAGTACGGAAAGTTGAAAGAGATGAACAAGAACGAAGATAAATAGGTAAAAAGTTCCAGATTGTGTGTGCTGCATTAGGAAATGAACGTCTCCCCAATGATGTGAGAAAGCACCCTTGATTGATCATCATACTGCTGACCTGCATGAAGTGGCTGATGTTTTCTCTGTCAGACAGTATTTCGCTGAGGTAGTTGGTGCCCAGGACGTTGCGCAGTGTGGTCTGAGCCAGTAGTCTGGTTGAGCGGTGAGCGTCCTCCACGTTGGTCACTGATATTGTGGCGTTAGATATGCGGTAGTAGACCACCGCATCCACTGCCACCGTCACAGAATCCTTAGATAGAATCTGTTGTCATTGTCACAGCGTTCAAATGTGGAAGACCCACGGAAATGTGGAAATGAAGAGGAAAGCTTAGGACAGATTAGAGTGGAGGCATTATATACCATAGACCTGCCAGCAGAGAGTGCACTAAGAGAGAGTGTTCAAATGAATGCATTAATTTTTTAAGTTACCTTAATCTTGTTAAATTAAATATTTAGAAATTAAGTGAATGCATAAAGTTTAACAAATGAGTTGCTATATTGGACTCTGTAATCATCAACATTATCATCGTCTTCCCCTGAATCCTAGTCCAGCCAGGATATAGACATAAGTTCCCCATTCGTTTCCGAAAATGTTGTAATAATAGCATAGTAGACCCTAATGCAAATACAAATAATGTACTTTAGACATAGTTTAAATTAGCTTAAGTTTGCTAGTTTAGTAGCAACACTTAATAATATGCTAATTGTGTATGAATGTATTTAGATATTTAATTGTATACATATATATATATATATATATATATATATATATATATATACATATATATACAGTATATAGATATATTATATATAATATTATATATATAATATTTATATGTACATGTATTTATTTATTTATTTAGTAAACCTCTTGTGGAGGCACATCGAAGGAGACGGTCCTAAGATCAACTTTGGTATAGGAGTCCGTGCAGGGCATCACGAAAAATAAACCTGGTTAAAAATTATACTTACATGTTACCGCAATTATAATTGTATAAAAAATAAAAATAAAAACCTTTATTACAATTATACTGCATTCATTTGAATAAAGTGACAACGCTACTTTCTAAATCTAGCTCATTTGAATTATATTGAAAAAATATGAGATCTAACACGATAGTTGTTTGTATATCAGTA
The DNA here is from genome assembly GCA_905160935.1 of Enchytraeus crypticus. Classification (NCBI taxonomy): domain Eukaryota; kingdom Metazoa; phylum Annelida; class Clitellata; order Enchytraeida; family Enchytraeidae; genus Enchytraeus; species Enchytraeus crypticus. Next base: position 451,385 of record CAJHZI010000527.1, read on the forward strand.
GAAATTTAATGGAGATAGAGCTGTACAAGAAAAGTAGAAAATAATGAAAATAACAGAAATAATTGCTGCCAGAAGGCTAAAGTCTTGTTTACTAAATAGTAAGCCTATTGTCTTATTTCTAAGGCCTTAATCTAAAATTATGCTTAATCCTTTATCTAAAAATAGCAAAGACTTATTTAGTTTCTTAATAAAATAGTTCTGTTAGGGACAGTATAGTTGAAATTTGAACTCGAGGGACTTGTGGTTAATATCAGGTTGTGCTACCGATTGACCTTTCAATTAAAAATGTGCATAGTAGGTTAACTAACGAAATAAAAAATTTCCAGAACTTGTCATATTAAATAGAATTATAGGCTTATGAAGTCATAATTCTGAGAAGTTGTTTGAATGAATAAGCATTAGCATTAACGAACCCATTCTATTCCAAAGAAACGAGAATAACAGAAAATAAAAATTTTAAAATAGAATTTGAAGATAACCACGTGAAGATATTTTAAATTCTTTGCATCCAATTACAGTAATATTGTAACATCAATCAACTTCAGAAAGTAAATTCTACAATTGAAGGTTTAAGCTCTTTTCTTTCTTTCAACTGTTTATTAACTGTAGGTCCATTAGCTGAGTGTTTATAATTGAAATCAACGGTTTTATTCTATGCATATTAAATCATTCTTTACGCTTAGCAATTATCTATAATTTCTCAGTTTTAAAACCGAAGATGATGCATTTAGACCCAGATCTGATTCCGTAACATCATGAGAATATACAAGAATCAAACTTTAAATCAGATCAATATAATTTAATAGTTAAAATGAGTTTCAAAGAAAGAATGAGAAGGGAAAACTACCTGGACCCTTAGCACCACCGGATACAAGACGTCCCAAACGAAATATCACGGCTCTCTCGTACTCCTGCACAACCTGAAATGTCGATATGTTATATAAGTCTATAATCGCCCCTGGTAAGGGTTACATGTCCCACTTAATACAAGTGAGACAGCCTTCCTTCACGCAGTCATGCACTAGGTCCTCTAAGTTAATCACCTTAGAGCGACCCAGTATCCCTTCTCGCAGTAAGCTCTCCAAGGCTCCTTCCAGTACACTGCTCCTCAGATCTGGAATTCTCTTCCTTCCACTTTACGCACCCCCTCATCTTCTGCTGATCATCCTTTCCTTTCATATGAACAGTTTCATAGACGGTTGAAGGCTTTTCTTTTTGATCACTCATATTCAACCAGTGCACATGAACTGAGACCAACACGTAAACCTCCATTCCACTAGTACCCTTCCTCGGACCAAACTCCCGGATTTTGGATCGCACCGTTTTTGGACCCCACACTCTGCTCATCGGATTGATTTGGTACCACAGTGCTCAATGTTGTCACTGACAACAGTAGCACTCTAATTCCGTTGTTGTTGTTGTTGTTCAATGTTTCTATTCTAATTCATTCTAATTTATTCTAATTCATTCTAATTCATTCTAATTTATTCTAATTCATTCTAATTCATTTTAATTCATTCTAATTCATTCCAATTCTAATTCATTCTAATTCATTCTAATTCTAATTCATTCTAATTCATTCTCATTCATTCTAACTCTAATTAATTCTAATTGATTCTAAGTCAGTGTCGCTACGTCAACTGTCGTGCAGCAGTTAATCTATAATCAACTCCAATTGCCGGTCCATGGTGCAAAATCCTACTAATTTTCTATAGTCTTACTCAACATTGAGCTCAGTATAGGGCTCCCCACTGATCAGTTACAAATTTGTTTTTATCACATTTTAATATAACCTTTAGTTGAAAGAAGAAGGCCTCTGAGATACCTTTTCTTTGTCTTTCTTGAAATGACATCTGAAATTTTTGACTCAAAAAAGCTAAAGCTAATGTTAGCGTCAGTTTCCTCACTCGAAAGCGATGTTAGTGACGGGAGAGCCTAGGATTAAAAGATTTAAGAGTTTCAAATTCCTAGTTTCAGCATCGAAAGATTTCAGATGTAATGCTTGTCCGACTCCTTCGATTGTTAATCTGGGTTAGTCAACCGAAAACAAACGGTAAAGGAAGGATAACGACAACGTAACGACAATAACGAAAAATTGCATTTCTGAATATCGATAACGAAAATGAGGAAGCCAAGAGCAGATGAAAACTAAAACGAAAACGAAGACTGGGGTATTGTAGCACTGCAAATTACTGCAAATTAGAATGAATCAATAGCGTAGGGGTAGCGTCATGAAGTTCTATATGACAGATCCTGAGGTGAAGTGAACTCTAGTGGGTTCGAATCCCAGCCGCGCTGATCTGAGAGTAAAATCTCGGACATTCACTGGACTGTTTATACGGAAAATGGTATAAAGTGCCTAATGATTTAAACATGTGGTATTAAAAGTGATAGATAACGATATGGTTGATCATTTCACTATCATCATCATCTTACTTGAATCCCAGTTTAACTAGGGTCAGGATACGAATAGACTGTCTCAAATCCTCCTCCTCATCATCATCATTGATTAGTTCACTATAATACGTGTTTACTTTTACCTTAAGACATAGACACAGGGACCAGGGGAACGAGAGAGCGATGAGAACCCACGATAGGAGAGTTAGCAAGCTTCCGCAGGCCCCATCAGCTTTGTCTGTGTGCTGGTGAACTGTGCAACAATTAAAAAAGCTAAAAAACTACGGTTAACGTCAGTTTCCTAACTCGAAATCGATGTCAGTGACGGGCGAACCCAGGACTTGAACCCGCACCTAGTGATACTCGATCGAGTATCTTACCGACTTCGCCACTCACTCCAGCCAAAACAACAACAACAATAGCAACAACAATAACAATACGATTAGTAGTAGTATGCACTTCTGCGCACCGATGTGTGCAAGCAACACTCTCAATCGTAGGTACGGGAAAAAGAAGACAGCACACTAGTTCCAATCCACTCCACTAAATAAACATGTTTTAAGCTTTCATTTAAAGGAAAATGTTCCGAGTTTATTTTTCAGCGATGCCGGTAGTTTATAGTTTATTGGAGTGCGACTGTTGACCATAACAACATCGAGCACTGTTGCACCAAATCAAAACCTATGAGCAGAGTGAGGAAAAGGTGCATGCCAAAATCCGGGTAATCAGTCCAAGGAAGGGTACTGGCGAAATAACAGCAAAGTAAAGTCAATAAAGCAATCAAAAAGAATTTAAAGTCCGGTTCCTCTCGACATTAGGCAATGTCAGAGACGTCTCTAGCAGAGTCTGCATCAACATAATCCAAAGCACCACACCATTACGACTAAGTACACAAAGACCAAATTATAGTAAAATAAAAATAAGACAGACAAAAACAAAAACAACGCGCTTAGAATTTTGTCTTAGTTCACCACAGCAGCATCTAGCACAGTGAAACATTTCCAAGGAGCAGAAAAAACGAAGTAAGTCACAAGTTAAGTAGAGTCGGTTCAGTAGGCTTATCATTATAATATTGACCTGGCAACAAAAACAATAAAGCTATGTTCTACAGGCAGTGATACCAATCTGGTAATGCATCAGGCGTCATGCAATGACACGAGGTAAAATAAACACAATGATACTAATGGACCGCGTAGAATATTTCATTTTCTATCTGCACATATTATACTTATTTTTGTTTTTCTTTCTATTACATATTATATTTATGTTTGCTTTTCTTCCTATTACATATTATACTTCTTATTGATTTTCTTTCTATTACATATTATACTTATTTTTGCTTTTATTTCCTAATATAATATTATTGTAGCCAAAGCAATTAATAACGAGGCAAAGCTATATAATGTAACTGTGACTTAGTACTCAGTAGTTTGGCTATCAAATGTCAGATCAGAGTGTACAAATTACCAAGCGAAAAGTATTCTCATTACTTAAAATGGATTGATTTACGAAAAATTTATCAAATAGTATCACTGATGACAGAAAGCAACTGTAGAAGGCGATTAACTTAGATATGACAGTATAGAAGCCTATAATTCTGACAGATTGGTTAATCTAATATATCACTAACAGCCAAATATATCTAGTAAATATATATAGGCCTTATGTACAGTATATTTGCTAAAATATATATTTTGCTATTATATAATAGCAAAAGTTATCTCAATAGCTAAATTGACAGTTACGCGGGACAAAACATAACACCAGTTTATCCAAATCAATTAACACAACGTTAAAATAATCTAAATATTTAATTTCAGTTAACTCTTGCTGCACCGGTAACTAACATAACACCTTTTACAAAAATGCTAATATTTAAATTAATTTTCTGCCACTTTGGTAAAGCTAAGGTTAACGTTAGTTTTCTCATTCGAAATCGATGTCAGACTGATGACGGGCGACCCCAGGATTTGAACCCGCACATACTGATCCGCGGTCGAATATCTTAACGACATCGCCACTGGATCCAGCAAGATTGATTTGATAGATCTTGTTTCGCGCGTGACTTGTGTCGTTTTAAAGTGTTTAAAGCAACGACAAGCCTCATTCTAAATATCCTGCAGTCCTGATTTAGTTTAGATCACTCGAGCGACTGACGGAAATTAAACGTGACAAGTCGTACAATTTTCTTAATCTCAGAGTATCAAATGGAACAGGTTTTCTGCGCGAGAAATTTCCACAGAAACTGTGAAATTAATGAAGCCAATAAAACTTGGGCAATTCTTTATACCGGTGCGAAAATGCGTTACAATCTCGTCTTTGGAAAATTAATCTTTTACATTTTAAGCAGACGGGATTATGCCAGATGAACATTTAGCAGTAGCAAATATATCAGATAAAATTTGGCAGTAAATATATCAGAAAAAACTTTTTAGCAGTGGTAAATATATTAGATAAAAGTTTAGCAGTAGTAAATATATCAGACAAAATTTAGCAGTAGTAAATATATCAGACAAAATTTAGCAGTAGTAAATATATCAGACAAAATTTATCAGTAGTAAATATATCAGACAAAATTTATCAGTAGTAAATATATCAGACAAAATTTATCAGTAGTAAATATATCAGACAAAATTTATCAGTAGTAAATATATCAGACAAAATTTATCAGTAGTAAATATATCAGATCAGATAAATTTTGCAGTATTTATCAGTAGTAAATATATCAGATAATATTTTGCAGTAGTAAATATATCAGATAATATTTTGCAGTAGTAAATATATCAGATAATATTTTGCAGTAGTAAATATATCAGATAATATTTTGCAGTAGTAAATATATCAGATAATATTTTGCAGTAGTAAATATCAGATAATAATTTTGCAGGAACTAATATTATATCATTAAAAATGTAACAGTAGCAAATATGTCAGATATAATTTATCAGGAACAATCATAACAAATGAACATTTAGTAAAAGAATGAATTTTAATGTCAGTTGCTTGCTTTGACTTGACTTTGACTTGACTTTGACTTTGACTTTGACTTTGCATGTCATTGGCGGAGAGCACTGATCCGCGGTCGAATATCTTACCGACATCGCCACTGGCACCAGTCATAAAATCATAAAGTCATAACGTAAGACATAGATCAATAGTCATAACTAATAAGTCGTACGTTATAAATCATTAAGTTACAAAAACATAAAGTCAAGAAATGACAGTCATAAAATCCAATCCCTAATTCCAATGACATAAAAAAGCAAAAACATTTAATAATGTAAATTTTGAACTCCGAAGTAGTTTTTCGATGTCGTCCGCATTATCTGGGCTAATCTACTGTTGCTAACATTTACAATCTAAGGGTTTACACCATTTACAGATACTCACTGTCTAAGCTGGTCTTTAATTTGTATTCAACTTGAGCCTTTTACAACACATAATACTGAGAAAAAAGCCCATGAATTAGGCTCAAATATGATGCAATTTCGGTTTAACTGATCGCTGGTGAGCTCATTTTGGAACGAGATGTAAAGAAATAGTTCTGTGCTTTGGACCCATTCTGTGATCGTATTTTAATCATCATCATCATTATCATCTTCCCTAAAACCCTAGTACTAGGGTCGGGATACGAATAGGCCTTCTCCAATCCTTAGAAAGTGTGTTAATTTTTTTTTAAATTTAAATTTCTTATTTTTTGTTTTATATTTTAATATTAAGTATTTTGTGACAGTATTTAACGTACTTAAGTACTCGATCCTAATTTAAGTACTCGACGGATTAGCGCACTTGGTTTAGTTGCGCGTCGATTATTGAAGTTAAGCTGCATCGACCTCGGTTAGTACTTTGTGGGTGACCACCTTGGAAGACTGAGTGTTAGTAAAAGCTTAGGAAAGGAAAAATCCCAGGGTGATGGAAGGTTATTCTTAAATCCGCGCCGGCTGTAATTGATGCGCCATCAAAAGGCAACGATTACTATTAACCATGAAGAGGAAGGAGGAAATGGGTGTAAACAAGCATCTGCGCTTCCTGACCCAGTGTGCCGTTATGTATGTATTTTAGTAAAGTTTAATAATTTCCTACCTACCGTTGCAATTTGTCATATTTACGTACCGTTATAACCGGAAAAGATTCCAAAAGATTTATCCTCTCCCTTAGGATATCCAGCAATATCCATTCTCTGTGTGGATTCTCTGGTAGACATGGAATTAGGCTTTTCTAGTTAAGATAAACGTTATTAATTTACAATGTAAAATAAATATTCGCCGAGTCTTAATTTTAATGTAGCTTGGTCAGCCTTTAAAAATCTTTAACGTTAAGCATGACATGACTTTTCTGAGAGCAAGGGGGCTATTTAGAGTTTGTCATTATATATAATTCTACATAAAAAAATAATTAATTAATAAAGGTTTAAAGTCCGTTTTTTCATAGAAGGATGATGTAATTTCCTCGTGAAGGAAATTAATTAAATAAATAAGTTCAATTAATAAATTTATATATTTCTAATTAGTTTAAGTGATAATCGGCCATACTGTCACTGATCCAAATAATTCAGCAATAAGCCATGCTGCAGGAGTAGACACGATTACAACTGATACCCCATGCTATCAAGTCATTTATCAGCTAAATGCTATCAGTTTAATAAGAAATACTCTTACATTGCATTACATTACATTATATTATGTTACATTACATTACATAAATTTGCATTACATTGCAAGATATTACATTACATTACGTTAAATTCCACTGGAATACATTGCATCACTTTGCATTACGTTACATTACATTACATTAATTTACATTACAAAACATTACGTTAAATTCCACTAGATTATATTACATCACATTGCATCATGTTACATTACAATAAATTAATTAACACTGCATTACATTGCGTTACATAAATTTACATTACATTACATAATATTACATTACATTACGTTAAATTCCACTGGATTACATTGCATCACTTTGCATTACGTTACATTACATTACATTAATTTACATTACAAAACATTACGTTAAATTACATTATATTATATTACATTACATTACATTATGTAACATTACATTACACTATTAAGTTGTTTAGTAAAGCAGAATACATGTAAATCAGAAGTCCTATTCTAGCCTTAGATTGTCATAGAGTGACGTTGTGATGGTTGGCATTGGTGTTTTGTCACTTGTGTGAGTGCGCTACTGAAGCAAACCCGTTAAATTAGACCAGACGTGACAATTCTGACAAAAGAACTTCACTTAATGCAGGACAAACTAAGACATATTTATTAAGTACTTAATAATTAAAATTAAATTTATTTAGAGCGAGGAGACGGAGGTTAAGTTAGAGAGAGGAAGATCACAATTGAAGTGAGATGCGGTTATTAAGAGAGATATGAAAGTAGAGGGTTGAATATTAGGTATGAGACATAACATGAGATCGAAGTGTGGAAATATCTATTCTTATCCAGACCCTAGCCAAACTCATTGTAAATTGTAACCTTTAAGATTACTAAGTAGAGCGAGCATCTAAATGCTAGATATAATATTACATGTAGTAACATTATTAATCAGCAATTAGTGCTTTATAATTATTAATTATACTAATAATATTAGCTGTCAACACTTAAGGTCCAGTGTTGTAGTGATTGATTGAAATGTTGTAATTAAAAGAGTTAATTAATTATTAATCAATTAATTACTAATCATTCTTTCAAAAGTCTTACACTTCTATTTAGTTAAACATCGTTAGGCCTCTGAGTATTGAACACACTCATTAGCAATTTGTCTTACTATTATTTTTTATTAATATAAGTCTTTTTATCAAAATATTACTGATAAAAATACAAATATAATATTTAATATTACAAAAATTATATGTAGAGGTGTTAATATAACTGAAGCCAATAAACTGTATCTTGGAGATTCGCTGTTCGAATCCTGACTACGCCACTGATCGGCAAACAGATCTCCATACTTATATCTGGCTGGAGCCAGTGGCCATGTCAGTAAGATACTCGACTGCGGATCGGAATGTCCAGGGTTCAAATCCTGAGCTCGCCCGTCACTGACATCGCTTTCGAGTGAGGAAACTGACGTTAATATTAGCTTTACCAGCTTGTTTTCTAGCCCAGCTTCCTTGTCGAGATAAGCCCGCAGCATTAAATATTAATTCTGAACAAATGGGCTTGCAGTGAGATTTGGCGCCTGGACCAGCAGTTGAGATTTTTGTCTCCATCCAAAAATTGTTGCCAGCTTGAGGCGGTTTATTTATTATGTAAAACTTGGTCCAACACCGGAGTGTTGTGATCATGTGGAGAATGATAAGTTGTTTTATCACATTGCCGCTATTGATTCCTACACCTACTGCTATTAGAGCATTAGATAGCAGTGTTATTCTACATCTAATAGATGTAATGATGTTGTTGCTGATGTTATTATCATTAATATTATTATTGTCATAATTTTTATTGTATTATTAAAATAATGAACAAAATTACTATATTATTATTCATATTATTCTTATTACTGTAGTAATTATAATTATTATTAATATTATCATTATTGTTATTATTATTATTAATAGTGGTAGTCGCAGTATTAGCGAGACCACAACTGTTGAAGGACATGGAGGAACATTAAGCGAGACGTTTTTTAACTTTGACGATCCTGATAAAAAGCTAAAAATAAAATTAATTCAAAACTAAGCGATATAATGCAAAATTGATTTTTGTTATTAATTTAGCGATTAGATAACCTCTTAGATTATGAAGAATATGGGAATATATATGTAAATTTTAGAATTTGAACCCGTTTTTGACCTTCTTTTGCTCACCGGCTTGTAATTGTCTCAATAGTGCTCGATGTTGTCATGGAAGACAGTAGCACTCTAACTGTTGTTACTATCATGTACAACGGCTGGGTTTCTCTTAATCCAGATCTGCATAACTCGTGTAATAACGGGTCAAATTAAGATGTCTAGGCTTATTCTTCTTCGATTAATTAAGATTTTGGTTGATTGAATAATATTGATAGATTGACTGACTGACTGAATGATTGATTGATTGACGGGATTGCGAACATTTGTTTAATTACCATTGCGTTTCGTTACCTGAATGGTCAGCTACATGTAGATCACCTGTGCACTTTAAAGAATTAAAATAGCTAACAATTATATATGTAAGTATATTTTGCAGACAAATATTTAAGATGCAATAAAATTAATATAAATATGTAAAATGTATTTGACTTATATAAATGATTTCAATTTTTGGTTTATGCATTGGGAAACGGTCCGAGCTACATTTAACTTTAAAAATTAATTATAACATGAACATTTTATGAACTCTACAAAAACTGCTTAAGGGACATATCATTCGTAAGGAATGGAACAGATCTACGGTTACAACACGCGATTCATAATATTAGCCAATAGATTAGTAATATAATGTAGATGCGTGCTATATACGACACTTCACACTGCGAGCATTGCATTCATTGATTAAAGTAAATCATGCATTACATTCCTCCTTTATTTCGATTTCTTTTTAATTCATATTTCTTCCACTGGCTGGAGCCAGTGACGATGCCGGTAAGGTATTCGACCGCGGATCAGTATGTCGGGTTTCAAATCCTAGGCTCGCCCGTCACTGGCATCGCTTTCAAGTGAGGAAACTGACGTTAACATTAGCTTTTTTACTTTCTTAAACGATATTGGGTTTGTACCACTTTTTAGATTTCTTTGCTTTTTGTTCTTCGGCCTGACTTTGATTTCATTGTACTCTATGTTGTCATTAACGACAGAAGAATTCTAACTGTTGTTGTTGTTGTTGTTGTCATTGTGTTTCGTCTAACGGCACAGCTCGGAGAGGTGACGGAGTTAAAGGATTCAGATCGTTGCAGCGCAGATATCCAGGCCCGTCTGTCCGCATGTTTGCCCCTCTTCCTATTCTGAATTCTAGAAAAGTGAAGTGCAGGACTGAGGGCACTTTGCACTCATTCCAAATTGCCCCATTTTGTATAGAGCATCATTTCCATATCTTCTCCAGCTGCTGGAGTTGAATTTCCTAGTTTTCTGTATACACAATGTGAATGGCTGTATCCGTTTGAGGGGGATCGTCGTCTTTGATTAACGGACTGGCAGGCCGTTCCAGCTCAAGGTCATTCATGTCTTCCAACCACTTCAGAATCCATTCTGATTTAGCGTCGTTCTCATCCGGAAACGTCCTTTCTTCCGTATCCACATCCGACGCTCCTTCTTTGATTAACTGACTGGAATCTCCGTTCCTTGTACGAAACTGATATCCCGGCATCAGCTGAGTTCTCGAACGAATTGTGGTGAGATAATTGCTTTGTGAGGTGTTGTTGTTGTTGCTGCTGGTTGGCTGTTCACAAATGGTGTCAGCATTCACGATATATTTTCCGTTGGCTGCTTTATCTTGAATTGTTCGACAGCTAAAATGGGCCTGAACGCCCGCACTTAGTTGCCCGTTTGCTTCATCTTTAGCTAATTCGTCGTCAGAGTTTTTCAAAGAACCTGAATCGGTAGATGGGTTATTCTTCGCAGCGTCAATTCTGTGTCTTAAGTTAGAATTTTGCGAATCTTTCTTAAATTTGTCAGTTTTTACATTACTAAATCGAAGCTGGGCTTTAAACCTTGAACTCTTATTTATAGGACTGAGCTCGGTGTTTGATCTGCGCAGATGGTAGCCTTTCTGGGCTCCATAGTATGAGACAATCCGTCTTTGATCCTGTTCTTCTGGAGCGTTGTAGTTCCGTAGTCGAACGATGCCATTGGCAGTCCTCAGGAAATACTGAAGATCCTTTGATCTCTCTGCGGATTTACCTCTCAAAAGTAATCTCTCATGAACCGGGAGTCTTTTAAATTCCTCATCATTCACATGGATTATCTTCCCCAGTTCTCTCTCTTTCAATCTCTCTTTCGATTCGCCTCTCAGATGGACCGGTAGTACTGTCAACGATAGTCCAGGATTTTCTCGAACACCACTGGATATCGTCGGATCGTCGGACCAAGGAGTTTTTGTAATTATGGTGTTAGGATTTAGGTCAAGTCCAATTCTTTGAGTTTGTCTGGAGGATGGAAGCTTCGAGCTGTCCACTGTGGTCCTAGAGTTAACTGACAGGGGTCTGTCTGATCTCCCCGGTAGTAAAATAGTTTCTTCGATTATGTTTTCATTTTCGCTCAATTTCCCAGACAAAACTTTTCGCCTTGGACTAGATCCTATATCGTGCCGAGAGAATCTATGAAATGGACCCACCGTGGCATTCGGCGTATGAGTGAGACTGCCAACTGACTTATGAAGATGCCTTTCTGCGATTTGTGCGGAATGGAATTGGCGAGAAACAATCGGCATAGTGTGATTATTTTGTACCAAATTAGAATTACTACATGCTTTTTGCTCCGGTAAATAAGTAAAGTACAGCTGCCGATGACCTAATGTAGGACGATTTTGTCCCATCCTCTCTTGAAGAGGTTTATTTAAATATTTGTCGGAATTACTAAATTGAAGGTTTGTCCTTCCAGCTTCCACGCTATCATTTCTAGACGAAATCTGCGTTTTGTTATTATAATTTATAAATGGTGAGTCATAATCTGGATTTCTGGAAGCGTATCCGTGTCCATAGAGTGTTCCACTGAGATCTTGTTGCTTGTTCTTCTGACTGCTAGGATCTGAGAGTCGCTGTGTCAAAAGTGCGTGATTAGAGTGGAAGAATTCTGAGGAATCTCCTCCTTTCTCTTCTGGTAACATGTCCTCTAGCATCTGCGATTTGATTAAATAGTACAACCAAAAATAAATCGTTACTTACAACAGCTAAAGTTTATGTCATTTACGCTGGCAGATAGTAAAAATACGTCATTTTTAGTCTTTCTAATATCAAGAATATATCTAACCCTACCCGTAACTCTAGGGTATAGATATACGTATTAATAGATTTCCGCTCCGAGAACAAAATGCTTAAAATGAATACATTCCTAGTAAAATATTAAGGATTTAGAAGGATTTTAATTACTTCTTTTTATACAAGCCCAGAAATTAGACTAAAAATGTTTAAAAGTTTAAAGTTATTTTTCTAATTCACAGATGATTTTAAAGAGCCAAAAGCATAAGTGTATCGGTACATTCTCCAAGACTAGATTTTCTATTGTATTGCGCAGGCTTGGTTAGACGAATTCGGAACTGAATCTTGGTTTACTATCCATGTAGCCACAGAAAAGCTGGTGAAGCTAATGTTAACGTCAGTTTCCTCACTCGAAAGCGATGTCAGTGTCGGTCGAGCCCAAGATTTGAACCCCTCACATACTGATCCGCGGTAGAATATCTTACCGACATCGTCGCTGGCTCCAGCCGGTATATGTACACTAAGTTAATCAACACCGGACACATTTCACTCTTCGCAAATCTAGGGTATCTTGATATATGTCTACTGGGAATAACAAGATTGAAACTGGGGATAACTAGATTGTCTCTTAACTAGGCTAAACATTTAGAATTTCAATCATTTAGAAAGGCCTACGAAGAAGTTTGATAAAATCATAGATTATGATCCTGTGTGTAATATTAACGGCCATTTAAAAACCATCGTTGCTGATATTTTCTATAGGCATAATTCTTTCGAGGAAGTCCAGCCATATCCTAAAGGTTAAAAGGGTCTCAAATGTTCATATATGTGTGTGTATATATATATATATATATATATATATATATATATATATATATATATATATATATATAAAGTCCTGAATCTCTGACCGCGAAAGGTAAATATATATATAGCAAACAGGTATTCTAATATATATTGCATTAGTATATTATTATAAATTTAAAATTTTAATTGCTACCTATTAAATAGTAGTTAACAATCAATGAATACATGTATAATCCACTGATCCATAAGGATTTCAAATGAAGAGTTAATCGAAAAATTTAATCTTTTGGTCTAAAAGCTAATCTCCGAAATCACGGACTACTACTGTTAGATAGCGTTCACTTTAGTTCTAGAGTTTAAATAAAATTCTAAATTAAATTTAACTGAAAACACTCGAGCTGATTTCAACCTACGACTCTCGCAGTATTATGATCGGTGCAGATAGATTTTATGATACAACAAATAGAAAATCCGAGAATTTCTACCACCTGCGGTGTACAGCTTATTGTCACATTGCTTCTTAAAACCAATCCAAACCAGGCCATAATCGTAAAATTAACACTCAATAAAAGTCTAACTCAGCTTACGTTCAGTTGACTATTCAAGCGCTTCAGGATAAGTTCAATCAATCAATCAAGCAATAAACAAGGATTAATTAATTCATTTACTATGTTATATTTCAAGACAGGACTTTAGCAAGTTCAGAATTTTAGAAAATTGTTTAGAACATTTAAGCCACAATATTCGTTAACTAGTTAAGATTTAGCTGCATTAATTTTATAAGATAGAAGACAGAGTAGCACAGTATAAGATAGAAAGACAGAGAGATAGAGTGAGACAGAGACAGAAAGAGACAGAGAGAGAGAGAGAGAGAGAGAGAGAGAGAGCAGGCAGAAATTAACTTTTTACAATCGCTCGTGAAAAGTTAATTAAATTTCGCATGTGATACTGAAAAACAGGTGAACCTGGATATAAGATTGCAGAGAATACAATGCATGACGCACTTGATCTTGCACTGACCGTATACGTGCTTTCTACTGCACAGAGTCCGATATGAGTAGTGCTTTACAGTATTTTAACACAGGTTCAATCAACAGCAACAATAACAATACGATTAGAGTGCTACTGTTGTCCATGACAACAGTACAGCACTGTGGAACGAAATCAAAACCGATGAACAGCGCCTTTTACGACACGTGTTGGCCTATTCTTGAGGAACCCGGACACAACAAGGGTAACAGCAGCGTCTCAAAACAACAATGTTTAATGTTGTGTAAGTGTTTAATGTTGACTACAATTAAGTATTATTGCTCAAGGTCAGCCTAGTTTTTAATTGTAAGATATATCTGCTGGATTCGTATGATAGTCATTGAATCAAACGGGACTTAAGAGAAATATGTTTTGTATTGTTGTCTTTTTACATTTAGAATACTGGATTACGTCTACTTACGAGATTTTACATTTCTGATTAGTGTCTTACAGTATCTTGATATCTGATATATTATTATACTACTTGCAATATTCCTAATAGTAATAAAGAATAATATGTGAAGGAGATTATTTATTATTTTTATTGTTTAAGAATTGGAAAAATCTCACGCCTTTAAGCTCGACTCAGACTAATGTTAATCGATGCGAGAATTCAACAGAAAAGAAGAAATAAATCTCTCAAGAACTCTAAATATTTAGTGATTGTAAATCAGCAATAGCAATTACTTATTGATTTCTGCTAATTATATGCATTATAATCATTCATTTAATTAAAGTTAGAAATTCTAAATACATTGACAGCCGTCCACTCAGAGATATTTATTACTGCACTCGAGGTAATAAAACATGATCTCACAATGCCACGGCCGTCACAATAGATTTCTTTGCTTTGGGGATAAAGAAAAGCTTAAGATAAGAAAAGCCGTGTTTATATCTTTTACTTAGTGAAGCATATAATTAAGTAGGTTTACAGAAAAGATCGAAGGACGAAATAATAGTCGGAAAATTAATGAAGTGATCAATTGTAAAATTGCTTGAACTTGAAATGTTTGTAATGTAGGCCATCACGGGGTTGAACAAGAAAATTGTTTGACTTTTATCTCTGTTTATAAGAGATTTAATTAGTTATTTATTAGTTGTTAGATATTAATAGTTTAATTAGTATTCGAATATTGAGGAGAATTGGATGTTAATAATAATGATAATAAAGGTTTAACGTCCGTTTCCTCATCCAAGGATGATGTCAATGACGTCCCCAATGCACACATCACTACTTTGGTTGAGGTTGGCTCAGCCAATATGGTCTTACAATGAGAGAGGCAGAGGAGGATGTAGTGAGAGAGTTTATAGAGATGAGATGGAGGTTAAGTTAGAGAGAGGACAACCACAAATGACGTGGGATGCGGTGATCAGTAACGATGTGAAAATAGGGGATTGACTGATGATATGATATAGGACAGAGAGGATTGGAGAAGTCTTTTCATATCCCGCCCCTAGTTCAACTGGGAGTCAAAGTAAGATGATAAAAAAGTTAAAAAGCCAACTTTAACGTCAGTTTCCTCACTCGAAAGCGATGTCAGTGACGGGAGAGCCCAGGATTTGAACCCCGCACATACTGATCCTCGGTCGAATATCTTACCGACATCGCCACTGGCTCCAGTCAGAAAGAGATAAGAGAGATAAGAAAGACAGAGATTAAATTATTATTATTACTATGCATGATTACACCGTACCATTACCTGTTATATTAAATTTTATTATAGAAAACAATCGCTTACAACATCTGTCATCAATAAATTAAAGAAATTTTAGCTGTAAAATGTTACAGATTAACTTTCGAGTCTCGAAACCACAAAAACATCCTTTAATTATATAGAAACTAATGCAGCGCAGCAGTTAGATCAGATATGTTGTAATGGTTACACAGGCGCTCACGACATCTCCTTCGGGTTCACCCGACTCTAAAACATTGGCCATGGTTTACTTATACTTCTCTTTACTATTTCTGCAATATGACTAGAAGCTTAGTTCCACGTCTACGCTACAGATAACGCAACGAAGTTTAACGTCGGTTTCCCCATCAAAAGATTGCTAGGATATAGGGCCCATTCGTATTCTGCTGCATTTCTACGTGCAGAGAAGAGAATTACAATTAAAACTCAGATATATACTTGGAAAAGACATTCTAATTATTATAATATAACATTATAAACTCAAAACTTTTTAGAGTGAGAGAAAAAAGGAGGGAAAGAGAGACAAAAAGAGTCAGATATATGTGTGTGTGTGTATATATATATATATATATATATATTATATATATATATATATATATATATATATATATATATATATATATATATGTATATATATATATATATACATATAAAGAAAGAAAGAGAGAAAGAGAGAAGAGAGAGAGAGAAAGAGAAAGAGCGCTAGAGAGACAGCGAGAGAGAGAAAGAGAGAGAGAGAGGAGAGAATTCAAAAACACAACAAATACCTGAAAACTTTGAGATGAGTTTTGTCTTCGTGCAGTCTTAACTCTGCCAGACATTGGTAGAGAAGTTTCCACAGACGTCATCTTGTTTAGTCTGTCTGCGACATGCCAAGCTTTCCTAGTTGAGACAACGGTAGGCTTCATGTAGCCGGGCACCAGACTCCCTGATCTCTTCTCTACTCGATCTTCTGCAGCACCCACGTCATCCTTCGCCGCGTCGGGTTTGTCGTCTAAACTCTTCTCTCTCGCGTTTCTCTCGACTCCCATAACTTCGTTAGTTTTTGTGGTTTAGAGATTCTAGTATTGTAAGATACCGCGCTTTGACATCCGAATTTTAATTGTGAGATTTTATAGCCAAGTATAATGGCCTATTTTTTACAAGACCTTCCATTGGATATGATTATATTTATATTGCAATTTGTGATCATATTATTATAGCTAGAAATCCAAGCACTTTGATTAGGATTAACTCTATTGCTGTTCTACCTGTACACGGACAGTTCTCAGGCATGTAGCTTTTGGCTATACAATGAAATTTGTAACAAAATTAAGTCGAAAGTTAATTTCAAACTAAAATGTTCTATTCTTTAAAAGACTTGAGTAATTTTATATCTATTGTGCGACTTTCCATTTTCTTGCGAGTCAATTCAACATATTTGATTACGGATTTGATTACGGATTTGATTACGGATTTGATTACGGATTTGATTACGGATTTGATTACGGATTTGATTACGGATTTGATTACGGATTTGATAATAAATTAAATTATATTCATTTATATTAAGTCAGCGTCTCTGCAAAAATAGAAATTATATTGATCTATATAATAATATTGTTGTAATTCTATAGTATTATACAATTTATAGTTTACGAGTCATGAAAATATTTATAACCGACAAGAGCTAAATCGGCTAATCATAACTTGTCTAAATCGGTCTGATATTAAATATAAATGGAGATCAGATGTAGGCCTAATCCCTTTATTTGATTATCTCAGAAGACGCTAAAAATGACGTTAAACTCTCCAGGCTATTTATATAATCGCACTTTAATAATAAAACTATTGCACCTCATCTATGCTAATGAGTTTTAACAAATGTCTACATAAGCTTGCTGTAGAGACTGTACAATCGATAAACTCGTTTATACAACCAAGTTCTGTACCGAACAGGTGTAAATACCAAATCATTAACTAAAGTCCCAGACAAAGTCAGTGATATTATAACAACTGGATGGGTTTTTACTCTAACGTCAGTCATAATAGTAAAGTTTTACAGCTCTATTAGAACGAATATTTGGACCTTCTATATTTTGGTATGCCTACTGCCGAGTACAGACAAAACAAAAGTAGGGTAATGCTAAAGCTGACGTCAATACGTCAATTAATCAGTCAATCAATCAGTCAATAAATTAGTTAATAAATATGCCATAAAATGAAATGATTTATCCGTGAATCAATTAGTCAGTCTACGTTGAAAATACACTAGCGTCAATACTTTGCTTAGAACTCTTCAAGTTTAGTAACGTTTTTAGTTACCGTTCATGGCCACTAATCCATCGGTTAGGTCACCAGTCTCACTATCGGTTCAATGAGAGCACTACTTTAGAGTCGATTCTGGTCCTGCCTACTTTAGAGTCGATTCTGGATTTTGGCCTTGGATGGATTATGCGCCCCTCAAACATTCAAACTTAATTAGTAATTTAATAACTAAAAAATTGAACGCTAAAAGAAAATAAACTACTAATTAAATTAGTTATTTATTCATCATCATCATCTTCCCTTGTATCCAAGCTTAACTGGCTGAAGCCAGTGGCGATGTCGGCAATATATTCGACCTTAGATCAGCATGTGCGGAGTTCAAATCCTGGGCTTGCCCGTAACTGAAATCGCTTTCGAGAAAGGAAACTGACATTAGCTTTTTTAGATTAATAATAAAAAAATTAATTCAAAGATAAATTAATGATGCTTAAGATGCTTATAATTGAGTGGGAGTGTAGATATAGTAAGCTAAAAAAACTAAGATTAACGTCAGTTTCCTTACTCGAAAGCGATGTCAGTGACGGACGAGCCCAGGATTCGAACCCCGCCGCTCCATCTGATCCGTGGCGAAGTCGGTAAGATACTCGGTTACTTACTTTCTCGGAATTACTTTGGAAAAGCATTAAATGCCGCTCATGAAACACCTGATGCAGTCATTTGTAGAGAAAGCGGCCGTTAAAACTTTATCCATAATTTATCGGCACCAATTAGCAAAGTCTAAGTGATCTCAAACATGGCTGAATCTGATCAGCCCAATCGACTAGTACGCCGGGATATCCATCAAAGCCTGTGATTCATTGACACTGGTTTGTTTGCGTTACTCGTTCATTTTAATTACTTTGGTATTCAAGCTTGAAACTCACAGCCTAATTCAGATTAGATAAATTCAGGGCCAGGTTTAAATGAGTTTTACGATCCGAAACAATTAACAGCGATTGCGTAACCGAAAATATTTATGTCTAAGACTAAGGCCAAGTTTAACGTTTTTTTTCTGCTCTGCAACACTCGCGTTATGCTCTAACAGTGCGCAACTAGACGCCCAAAGTAAAGGATTTAATAAAAGAAACTACGGGACTTAGTATATTTTGGGAAGCTGATTGAATTGATATTTTTTTTAAAAATTACTTAATTAACAGAAGCAGGTAGACCTATTATACGCGTAACACTAGTGTTCAAATCCTGGGCTCTCCCGTCACTGACATCGCTTTCGAGTGAGGAAACTGACGTTAACCTTAACTTTACCAGCTTTATATATATATATATATACTAATCAGATGTTATTTTCAAAGGGGCTTGGAACTGGAGTGGAATTGAACCTAGGTATTCGGCACTAAAGCTGTGCAGAAATTCTAAACGCGTAACGATTCAGCCACGACGACAACCATTGCAACACATAGACAGACCACTACTACACTTATACCACTACAACACTTATACCACTACAACACTTATATCACTGCAACACTTATATCACTACATGATGTTTCTACCCATTCCTATCATTTTACTGCTACTTATGGTAGTTTTTTTTAAACTCAGTCATAAAGTCATTACTCGCTTTGTAATGTAAATGCTACAGTGCAATTATTTTATTTATACACAGCTATTTATCGATACCTAGTAACGTAACGTATTTATCGTTATGTTACGAGCGCACAGCAACATTTATATAAAACATTGCCGTACTGAAGGTTGTATATAAAACGCTAAGCTCACGTTTATCAGTAAAGCTGTTGGTAGTTTAGTGAACGGCTTTGTTCCCAATGCTCAAGCACCTCTTGTATGCTAATCTTTCAGGCTTGATTTAGAGTAGGGAACCGTGTTTTAACGTTGGTCTATACATGTAAGACTCCTCCCCAAAATGTAATATTTCGGTCCATTTTAAGTTCTCCTAGATGTATGCGCATAATGTAACATTAAAGAACTTTAGTATTATAGATACAGTGCATTTACCGGCACATTTTTGATTTTTTTTGCTTTGTTTGTTAAAATTTATGGAAATTCAAATCAAGTATAGCGAATGGAAACTAGTGAAAAGGCAGAGTTGGATGGATAGAGGCGCTTGGAATATGGACTAACACTGGACATACAGTGGGAAGTGAAGGTTTAAAGCTTGCCAGTAGACTATATAAAAATAAGTGCTTTACACAATGGTGTGTGCTACGGTATTTTATTCAAGCACTATTGCATATAAGGATGTTTGGCATATCGGGAAGAATGTTTTTCAGATAAATCCCGACCCTATCCGTATCCAGACCGTAGTTAATCTGTGATTCATTGGAAGATGATTATGATGTTCAGATAAACAAAAGGTTTCTCATGCTGACGACTCGACACAATCGAGCTACCGTCGCAAAGAATAGCTTAAGCTCACAACAGCTTCAATAATAGCTTTAGGTTTCAAGAATGTTCTCTTAAATTTTAAAATTTAGCGATATTTTAGATGTATTTATGTATTTTCGGCAGTATAGAATGCATGTAGAATGCACTTAGAGATGCATAGACACATTAACGGACAATTACAGATCGTTGCGGACATTTACAGACATTTACAGACATGCGATGCCAATTTTAGATATATTAAAAGCACCTTCACAAACATTCCTATGTGTAGGCCTACTATGGTGGAGTTTTAAGAACTAAAAATCTAATAAAAAGGCTAATGTTAAAGATAGTTTTCTCATTCGAAAGCGATATCAGTGACGGGCGAGTCTAGAATTTGAACCCCGCACAACCACATCAGAGTTCGGCTATAGCCAAATATATCAGAGTTCGGTTATAACTTATAACCCAACAAACTGAATATTGCATTGATCCCGCGTGAAATATGTAAACGAAATACTGAGGATAATTTACAACTCTCTACCACACAATCACACCGATAGTGGGTTGTCACTGTTGACCGGCATATACTGAATAGATGTCGATACAATATGTCGGCCAATAATGCAAAACATAAATACAAAATATAATTGTAAATTAGCGTTTATTATTAGGGCACACTTTAATTCACAGTAAACGCCATTTTATATAACAATAATTAGTTTCATGGTTATTCCACTGTTGTGTCCGGGACATAGACCAACTGAAGAATAGACCAACTGTTAACTGAACGTGTCGTGAGAGACGACAGAG
Organism: Enchytraeus crypticus; assembly: GCA_905160935.1. NCBI lineage: Eukaryota > Metazoa > Annelida > Clitellata > Enchytraeida > Enchytraeidae > Enchytraeus > Enchytraeus crypticus. The sequence goes on from CAJHZI010000527.1 coordinate 472,615, forward strand.
CTTAAACTGAGGTTGGCAACGGGAAGCAGCTTCAGAAGCCATAACTTTTCCCAATCTCTAGGCTACGTAAGGTATGGGTAAGGCAAAGGCATAGCCTTTTGTGAAGGATTAACTTGCTGATCGTTGGAGTGCTCTTTAAAGAGCGTGAAAGCAGACTCGAGAATACGAATAGCCTATATAATACAAGGACCTGCCGCTTTGCAGAACTTAACTATTATTCTATAATAATTATATTTATTATTGCTTATTTGTTAAACTCAATGGACCGCTGGATCATAAGACCACAGGACGCATTTAAACACAAATAGTTCAATGGTGAAATTATAATAATTATTATTATTATTTAAATGGAGGGTTGTTAGCGTAAATGGTCATTCCTTTGTTCCGTAGAATGGTTTTCTTCATAATGAAATTTCACTTTTTATTGTTTGAGGGATTTTGTTTATATTTTTCTCGTCGACTTGACTTTGGTTCTGTTTTAGTATCTGTTGACATGGATGACAGTAGCATTCTAATGGCCTTGATTGGTTCCCTGATTCTTCAGTTAGAAGGAAGCGGTTCTTTACTAGCATTTAGGCGATTCTTAATTGTACAGCTCATTATGTAAACCGTTCTTAATTGTACAGCTCATTTGATAAACTGTAATCAGATATGGGTCCTGACTTTCTTTTTAAAGGTTAAACTTTAAATTAGTTACTTTTAGTTATTTGCTTGCTCACCTCTAACTGTAATGTTTCAGCAGAGCAGTGGTTAGAGGCGCCAGGTAACGTCTTGAAGTTTTAAATGAAAGATCCTGAAATGAATTGAAGTCTATTGGGTTCGATTCTCGGCTGTTCTGATCTGAGAGTAAAATCTCGAACATTCACTGGACTGGCTATTCGGAGACCAGACTGAATTGTCTAACGTTTAAAACATTTGGTATTAAAAGTGATAGATAGCAACATGGTTGATAATTTCATTGGAAGGCTTGCTATTACATTACTATTATTATTATTATTACTGCAATAACCGTTCAATTAAGGTGCTGTATCTATTATGGTTAGATTACAAGGTTTTATGTCTAAATCAGGCAGTCTATCAATTTGAGTTTTAGTTAATTACAGATTCGTCCTTCAGTATCCCGTTACAATGTTTCAGGTCGACCTAACCTACAATTGGATTCGGTTCTAATTTAAATAAATGAGAAATGAAGTTCGGTGGTTTTGTCAAGCTGAATTAAACTACAAAAGATCATAAGAATTTACTTGAAGGCATCATCTTCGATGTTTCGAGAATCTGAACTGAATGAAGTACCGCTGTCAAGTATTTATTAGAAGTTCCATAGGCAGTTGAAAACCTATCTTTTTCATCTCTCTTTTCCATCCAGTGTTAATGAGCAGCTACCGGCGCCTAAAACTCCTTTTATTTAATTCCCTTTACTTTGGACTGATTGTCTGGATTTTGCACCGTTTTTGGACCTTCCTTTTACTCGCCGGCTTGATTTTATCTCAATAGCGTTCGATGTTGTCATTGATGACTGTAGCACTCTAATTGTTGTTGTTATTATTGTTATGTTATTATTAAAAAATATGTGGTTAAGTCTTTAGATTGATGTGCCTTTGTTTTCTTCATCATCTGGTTTGATTTCCAAGGGAATGTTGCGAGCTGTAGGGTCCATTCTAAGTTTTCTCGAGCATCAATGGAATGCTTGCTTTAAGACACCTCTTTCTTTTTATAATTCTGTAAAATATTTAATTTAATATACTAAGGTATGCGGAGTATTTTTATTAGGTGTTTCTGTAATTCCTGTGCGCGAATACAAACTAATAATAAAACTGCACTGTACAGTTTAGAGCAAATGAGTCTTTAGTAATATTTATTTGCTTGTTGTTTTCCTTTATAGCACCAATCTTATCTGCGAACAATTGAAAACTTAATTGCTCGTAAACTTATCAAATGTAGATTTGCGAAGCGAAAAATTGCAGCCGACATAGTGAACAATTATATAAATATGTTGGTATTTCTTAAGTGCAGTAATCCGGGTACCTCACACTTACTGCAGGCCTACTAACATGTATGTTAGTATTGGTTAAGTGTAGTAACTCACCTCACACTTACTTACACAGAAAACTTCGAATAGACAAAGTGAGCAGTTAAAGAGAAATAGTCATTAATCAATAATATACAATCATTATAATTCGTTCATAAGTCTCTTATCAAACGAGCAGAAAAAGTAAAGGTAAAATAATAATTGCCAATTATAATAGGGATATTTCTTCCTACAAGTCAAGTTTAACGTCAGTTTCCTCTTGATAGCATGTCAGTGACTGGGACAACACTGGTAGTTAAAGAAGTTTTCCCAATTTGACTATCTACAAGTAGGTGTAATTCATCACCAAATAAAATATTAATTATTAGTATCTAAAATCAATCCCTAAATACACTTATCATCGCTATAAACCCGCACAACTATAGAAGGCAAGTGTGTAAACAAACACGATAGTAGAGGAGTTCTAGTGCGTTACCGTGGAAGCTATATTGATTCGTTGAAGCAACTCTCAGAAATGTTGGACGACAGTTAACACATCGACACCGACATCGGTATATGAAGTCGGTAAGATATTCGACCTCGGATCAGTATGTGCGGGGTTCAAATCCTGGGCTTGCTCGTCACTGGCATCGTTTTCGAGTGAGGAAGCTGACGTTAACATTAGCTTTACCAGCTTTAAGCTTCCATATCTTCAGATATATTTGACGGAAGGAAGAATCTCTTAACATTAAATTCAAGTTCTACTAAATAAGAAATTCAAGTCATAATATTCCAAAAATGGAAGAAAATATTCAGAAATAAGGATATAATAAGTCTAAAGTTTTAGATAAACGTTGGTTTTCTCGATTACTCTGCTGTAACAATGCTGAAGTTAACTTATATTTCAGGACCATAAGGATGCGGCAAGCAATGATTCGATTGGAATTCGAACCATAGAGGTCTCATTCTTATCAATAAAGCTCGCTATCAACTCATCTAATAGGTAGGCCTACACAGACGAGATTAGTAGAAATATTGCTGATGATTCTCACCGTTGTATCAATGTGAATGGCGATATCTCGAATTAATCCAGTCTCAGGCAACGTATATTTGAAATTTAGAATGAAGCGAAGCCACTGAGAATAAATTAAACTAAACGAAGTCTCATGTATTTATATTCGCAATTTTCGTATCATGAATCAGCATCGTATTTCGCGCTATTTTATCAGCATCCAATTTCGTACTCGCACACTTCATAGCTATCGGCTTTTGTTCACAATTTACTTATTTGAATTAGAAATAAGTCTGGAAGTCTGAAATCCGGCAATTATAATAACCCAGGCATTATCGGTTATCATCATATCTCCAATGTTTCAACTTAAACTCAGACTCTGTTGCCATAACAACGCTTGATTGGATATCAACACTTTACCTTTCCCATTTTGACACAGCTGCAGCAGTATCTTCCTATATCCAAATCTCAACCGAAAATGGAGAATGATATTGTTTATTCTAAAATAATACTTTTGTGTAGAAACTGTAACAAACAGAAGCAATTGACCAGCCAGAGCTAGGCTACAATCGAATGCCGCATTAGAAATTTTGACTGGAAAAAACTAAAAATGGCAAATCCTTGTTTGCTTTAGGTACACAGGGTTATGTACCTAGAGCCGGCCATTTAGGAGTATAGCAGAGAGAGAGAGAGAGAGAAAGAGAGTTGCATCTCTTTGTCAAATAAAGAAAGAAATTAAGAGAAAATCACACTACACTACCTAGGTTTTTTTACAATTTAATTTGCGACTACACAGTCTCACTGATTTTATAATTAATTTCTAAACATATGTTTCACACAGGTTGCAGCGCTGTAAAAGAGAACAATTTCACAGAAATACTGAAATGATACTGTAATCGACGTGAAAGTCTACGAGAGAAGTACATTTAGCATCAGGTGAGGGCATAGAGCAATCAGATCTATGCTATTCAAAAAAGTCTTAACATTTGTTAAAATATAAAAGGTAATTGGAAATAAAACATCTAAATATGTATACTTTCTACTGTATCATATACTGTGTAAAGACATAAAGATTATATATATATATATATATATATATATATATATACACACACACACACAGACACACACATACATCATTAGAGAAATAAATACTACCTTACTAAAAGACACGTATACACAGCATAAGGTAATTATTACTCTAAAACTTATAGCAAGTCGGGCTTAAAAACAAGATCAATTCATAAAATCTTAACAATATGAACACTGAATAACATGTAGTATATGTCAAAGCACAAAAACTTAGTAAAGGAAATATTTGAAAATTCTGATTGATCAGCTTTTAACTTACATTAATTACCGTTTAGCACGGTAGATTTGCTGGCTCAAAATATCAGAGATAAGCTCAACCAAAAATTATACAATACATGAGACCGGCAAGGTACTTTAGTTTTGGTTGCGTTAAATTTTGCCTGAACTTTAATACAAGAAGGCATGCTCACATCTTTCACTGCAAGTAAGAAATTCTTTATTCTATTTAAATTGACATCGAGTGACATCGAATTTTCCCTATTAAATCAGTCGGCTATCAATAGTCCACATTAATTAATAGTTCACGTTACAGTATGAAATCACTCTGCCAAGCACTGATTGCACATTATGTTTATATTTTGATATATTAATAGCCTTAGTACAGTTTGATAAAATCAAGCTTTCAACTCTATGCCGCTACAATACCTATAAGTTGATATATCTACACTAAACCCTTTTACTACAAACTTTAAAAATCAGATAGCATATACAAGCACACAAATTGATCGAAATAAATAGTAGCATACAGAATAATATAATTAAATAGCAAGTATCGTTGAACAATCTTTAACGTTAGGATAAATATTTTATTCTAACCATATTCATAATTTATTTAAATCTTGCTTTCACAATTTTACTACAAAGTATATACAAGAAAAATGTCATGCATATGCAAGCAAGCCAAATAAGTATAAGCTCAGTTATTTATCTATAGCAAGAGTAAATAAACGGAATAGAGAATTAAGACCCATAAAGAGTATTAAAAAGTTTTTAAAACTTAGGCTAAATGCAAAACTATAGGCATTATTACAAAATTGTCCAGAAATTCTTTATATCTGCATAGAATGTTAGATGAGATTACAAACTAGTAATAATTCCTTAGGCAAAAGTATGCTAGCAATTGAATGACACAAACCATCTTAACAGTGCATTCACTATTACTAAACTGTAATACTTAAACAGATAACATCTAATGTTCCATTTTCAACCAAATTTATTTTTAAGCAGAAATCACCAATAAAACTTCAAGTATTGCCCAAAGGTTAAGATTTAAATCTATTGTTAATACATAATATATATACATACAGGCACGTGCACATTAACAGACATATTTTCAAACAGTGTCACAGATTTTAACAACGAGATTTTTAAAAACATAACCACTGGATAAAGGAAATGTAGTTTCACATAAAGCAACGAGGCCAAACCTAGTAAAAAAAATTGCATGAGATAAAACAGGTCATGGATAAAATGGTCAAAAATACTGTTACATACAAGGAGTCATAATGAAAATTATAAAAATTACATTTTTCTTAAAACTGTATAGCTGCTAAAAGTATCTTTGCACTGAGAGAATATGCAAATGAACCACGGGTATTGACTGTCAAATGTTTACTTATAACAACAATAATTAACAGTCTAAGCAAAACGTACAACACTTGTTAATTAATACCTATAACCGGAGAACATATCCACACATACTAAAATGTATCAAAGGACAGACATCTACACATATCCACACAGAATTTCTTCTTTTCTCTTCTCCATATCTACACTCAGCTCAGCCAAGCTCTTGCTGGCATCCAGAACCTATGCACAACACAATCAAGCATAGAGCATTAACTGTGTCAGTCTGGAACCTTCTACAAAATAGTAATCTATTCCTTTTTATTTCCATTGTCAATCTGACAAACCGCAGACTGCAACAATATGACAGATAACACAGCGATGTAACAAATACATGCAGAAATGCAACATAAAATAAAAAGTATAAGATGGAAAATTATAAGATAACATAAAAATTGACAAAGGCAAACTTATCCTACTTTAAGAGCTCTAAAGGTGCACATAGCCATCTAAGCATTATTAAACAGTAGCGGAAAATGATTTCTGCAGTTTAAAAAAAGGTAGGTTATGAGAGCTTTGGCAATGTAGTAGATGTTAGAGTGTTTGATGCTGCAATGGATAACTACATCAGCCCATTAGCATGATCCACAATAGAGAAATTAGATTTTAGACAGCAATAAAGTTACCAGCACTGGTGCAGGAATTTTGAATTTGGTTTGTCTAATAAGCCAGTCCTCATGAAGTTCATGTAGAGATTCCAGGTATTCCTATAGGCATAAAAAAAGAGATTATTACAACACATCACAGATAATGCACTGGAAAACTAATTTATTTAAAAATTAGCACACAAATGAGAGAGTGAACCATGTTTATTTCAATACACTCAAAATATACAGTGACATACACAAACAAGGTCGTCAAAGATGTCACAAGTAATTTAAAAAGAGAATATTGCTTCTGCAAATACTTCTGAGCTACAGGGAATCCAAATAAGCTCGAGTTCAATACAAATGAGCTCTCTGTTCTGACAAGTGGCAGGTCCAAGGCACATAATTCCTACTCGCAGCCTCTAACTCAAACAGGTTGATCCTTACGCATGTGCAAAGCCCTTCACAATAATTTATTATGCAGGCCGACCATGGGAAAATATGGCTTCTGAGGTGGTTTCTCCTTGTTTTGCTCAGCATGAATTGCTGTCATACTGTAAATATTTCTCACATTGTTTATCATGTTATTACATTAAGACTGCAAGTCACCTTTATACCAAAATTATTTTAACGGGAGACTGCAGTGAACACTTCCGAGTTCTAACTACAAATTATGATCTAGATTGGTATATTTTTAACAAGACAGAAGTTCCTGGCGTCAATTCTTTAGACGAAAATTAAATATTTCAAGTAATTTTTTACTAACTGCATCTGATTCATTTATAATTTAACAAAACATAAAAGAATTTTATTATTCTATACAGCTGCCATTAAAATGCTTCAAGCCATTGAGATGCCTCAAAAATTATTTAGTTGATAAAATAGTATGCCGGCATCTTCAATTTTGTGACTAACCACATACAAAAGGTAAAGGTATAAAACATAATTATAATGATATTAACTATTAGTTAATAAAATTTTATATAATAAATATCACTCACTAGAGGTACAGAAGCTTCTTCGAAGCGGTTCCTCTGCTTTATTCTCTCAAGGCAGGCCTCGGGGCTAGCACGCAAATAAACTGAAAATATCAATACAATTAACTTGCTATATTACCAGGTAACATTACTTCAATATGTACATTACACCTTTACTACTAATTATTAATAATATAGACCAACATTAAACAAAACAAATAAAAACATTAGCACAATTTCATAACTGAAGAAGTAAATAGCTACCATTCATTATACTATGCACTATTTTAGCCTCCAATCCGCAGCAGTGAATGCTGTCACTAGTTCATAGCTTCGTACATACTATGCACAGCTGCTGCAGCCGACTCTGTTTACTAGAAATCACTTGAGATCAGTTTGAATGCAGGCCAATCACTAGAGGGCCCGAGTAATAGTAACTAACAGCAAATTAATTCCATCAATCAAGATCCTTAAGGCTGATGTTAACGTCAGTTTCATCTTGTGAAAGCGATATCACTGACGAGATTGTCCAGGAATTGAACCCACACATACTAATCCACGGCTGGATATTATACAGACATTAATGTCGGTAAAACGATTTAATAGATGAATTTATACAAAATCTTTGACAAAACTTAAACGAAATGGATAAACTTCAAAATGGTGTGGGACAGGGAGGACTGGAGAAAGTTTAGTCGTATCCCGACCCTGGTTAAACTGGGATTTAAGGGAGGATGATGATGATGATACAAAATCTTTGAAGGAATAACATTATTGTGTAGGTATGAACGCGTCAACTTTAAATGCGCATCATACTAGAAAAATTGAGATAAAAATTAAAAGTATTTACCGATGAGATCGACCTCAATTCTTGAGTTGGCAATGATCCAGTCAAACCACTCATACAGAACTGCATAGTCAACATCCTCCATCAGGCCTCTTTATTAAGCAAACAATGAATACATTTATAATAAAAAAGGTTTAAAGTCCATTTCCTCATACAAGGATGATGTCAGGGACGTGAATTAATTACTATACAAATGTATAACTGGACCAAATGGAAGGCTATGCACACGTTAAAATAAAACGATCATCTATGGTAGTGGTAAAATTAAGAATTCTGTAAGAGGAAGTACAAATAGATTTAATACCATATAAAATAGAAATAGGATTGCTATAAAGTCCATGCCAATATATATGTATGTCAGGTAAAATAAAAAGGTTAGCAAAAACATAAATTGACTACAAATAGGGAACATCATTGAAGATCTTTTATCAAACTGTCATTAAAACTAGACAAGTTTTTTGGACAGTGTAACAATTCTTACAAATCTCAGGCACAGAATAATCATTTCGAATAAATAATTTTAAAGTGGCTAATTAATTACAAAGACCACATGAATTTTTTATATATTAAATTAATAGCTCATAAGTTATCTCAAATTCACAAAGTAATCCCTTCAATATTAAAAGATTATGAAATAATTATCCTTGATTAGAATTTCCATTTTCAATGGCTTTTAACAGAAAGTTTAAACAAATTTAACTTCCAGATAAGCTCATCTGGTATTGAACCTTCTGTAACTGCAATAATTAGCAAAGGCAAGGCAATAAAATAATGTAAAATTAAGAAAATGATGAGAACAAGAAACAACATCAAATATACTATACGTACGATCTGCGTAGATTCTCAACGAAACAATACTGTCCACTAAATATTGACCTTTCCATCATCTTAACACCAGCAGTCTATTAAATAACGTCAATACATATTATATATATATATATATATATATATATATATATATATATATATATATATATATATATATATATATACATATACATATACACACATACATATACACTTCAGTCTATCTTCTATTAGTATTCTGCAAAACTGTAGATCAATGTTAGCATTCCTATCCAGTCTCCGGTTAAATAGTCAGAGTATATGTGCATATTTATTCAATACATTTAGAGTATCTATCTTTCACTCTCCCTCCAGAATCCTGCCAAAAAAGAAAACCCAAATCTTAGTCTTGACCACCATCATCTTCCCTTGGAGCACAGTTTAACTAAAATAAAATCCAAATAAAACAGTACATCAATTTATAAATTATCTGAAAATGTAGGCAAGTCAGTATGGCAAATAGCAAATCATAAGTGGATACGAATGATAAAATTGATAAGAAAATTATCACACACGCTCACCTGCTTCTTAGTATGACAAGCCAACATAGTCAACTGCACATAGGATTGGAAGAGTAGGCTCCAACGCTTTGGATCCTTGTAAACCAAGTCCAGAGTGTTGTGGCCACGCACATCCTTCCATTTATCAACTGGCTCACAGATAACCTATATAACAATGTAGTAATTAATCAGCAACAAATTTTATATAATTCCTAGGAAGTGACACTATCTGAAAAAATTCAACAGCTAAGAGATTGTTTGAATCAATCTGCTGCCTTTTACACTGCCATTAACAGCATCTAAGAAGTTCACTTTGTTACTGAATTTAGAAAGGATTCTGAGTTTAGAAATCAATCAATATTATTTTTATTCTAAAGTCACACACCCCAATATAAAAAGTATATGAAAAACAACAACAGAATTAGAGTGCTACTGTCGTCCATTACAACATTGAGCACTATGGTACCAGATTCAATCCAATGAGTGTGAGGTCCAAAAACAGTGCAAGCCAAAATCCGGGAATTCAGTCCAAGGTTCAGATATAGTCACCCAGTCAACAAATTAGCCAAAAATATAAGTTTACTAAATAAGTCAAAAATTACCATATAAAGCTAATAGCAACATAAAATAAACTTATGAAGAATCAAAATCCCAAATACCTCAACTTTATCTGAACCCTTGAAATAATTCAGAAATGTTGACTTTCCACTTCCAATGTTACCTTCAACCAATACCTAAAATTCCAAATTAAATACATATAGATAAAATTTAATTTTCATTCACCAACTTAAATTAAAGATCAAAGCAATAACTGTTTGAGTGGCAGCAATGAACAATAGTTCAGCAGCAAAATATTGTATGCTTCCCCTATACCTTCGCTAATACAAAATCTCAGTGCAGTATATTTATCTTAAGTACTCCTTAAAACTTTGTCTTATCTTTTTAACTACATAAAAACATAAAAACCTCATATATTAATTTCTGAATAAAATGTCCAAATAGAACAAGAAAAACAAATTTTGACAAGCAAATACCTACAGCAAAAACAACAATGAATCAAATCATTATCTGATTACGAAAGAAAACTTCAGAATTTAGCTATAACTATAAAATGTTTTTGAAATGAAAACCAATTCCATAATAGCTTTTGCAATCCTACCGTGTATTTACGCTTGCAGGTTCTCTTCCATGGTATAGCTGTATCATTGTAACAATCTAAAGAAAAAAATGTGAACAGATATAGGATTTATAATTATTACAGAAAAATATGTACATTTTCAGAAAGGTAAAAAGCTAATATTTAATTTATATTATAATTATTAATTGAAACTATAGTATAGTAAACTTGACTATACATAGCAATAACAACTCCACTAGAGTCCCACTGTTGTCCAAGACAACATTAAGCAATATGAAACCATATCCATCCTATGAACAGAATGGGACCCAATATACAATGTGAACCAACATCTCAGAATCCAGTCCAAGGAAGGGTACTAGCAAAATGGAAGTGATCAGAAATTATGATATAAGTTCTACCAATTTTCAATTTAAAAATTGTTATATTTTGCAATTATCAAATGGGCATCTGACGTTACCCATTGGCGAAGAGGGTGAAATATCTAGCCAAATTGCTCAAAATTCCTCTTTACGATTTTGGTTTAGTTAATATCTAACATTTAAAGTATTAATTGGGGTTCAATCGTCGTCGTCAATCTAATCAAATCGTCCTTGGCACATTAAATTCAATAGAATTTGGCTAAAAATAAAAAGGTAACGTAAAATTTGAAAATGCGTAATGCAATTTAATAAAGCAGATAATAAAATTTACAAAGATTTACATGTACCCCAAGTTTTCACTGAGTTAGAAATACTGCACTGTCCTGAGAATGGCATCGTGATCAATTACTCTACTCAAAAAATATGATTTAAATAGCCAAAAATTTATTAACTATTTCATAAAATTCAGTATATGTCAGCAGTATAATCTTAAAATCTATTCTAAACGGAATCTTCTACAAATAAAGAACATCTCAGATCAACTTTTATCACAACAATTCTGGCGGGTAGTTTTGCGAGCGCTTTTCATGATTGGCTGTTGTTAAGTAAATGACTTCGCTGATTGGTTAGCTTAAAATATTACCTTACTGACGGCCAATCAGGTGTAATGTTTACTTTGCAGGCCTTTATGGTAAACAGCTTTAGCTGAGATACCATGCTGCAAATTTTCTTTCAGTGGTTAGCAATTAATAGTACAGAGTCAGAATTCATTACTTGCATGTTTATTAAGACCTTACCATAGCTACAATAAGTCAATAACATGTACCGTGTCAGTGAATAGTTTTAGAAACAATCTGGATGTTGTATTCATGCATGATTGAGGATTGAAATAAGCCCTTGGCTTTCTTCCCATTTTCCTGCTACCAAAGTTTGAAGAAGAATGGAATAACGAAAGATTGCAGGAGTTCTGGTAAATTCTGGTAAACGTAATTAATGTAACAAAGCAAAAGCCCATAATAACATATCCCTTGGTAAAGTAGAAGGTTAAGTTTTGGTTCCCCTCTACCTTCCTCATTTCGTGTGACATTACAGGCGCTATATATATCTGTCATACATATCTAAGCTCACTGAAAGAATTGTTCTTCAGAGGCTTTCTACTCATCTCTCTTACAATGATCTATTTAATAAGCATCAAGCTGCTTATACTAAGCATCGTTCAACTGAAACGGTGCTTCTATCTGTGTGCAATTCTATTGTTAAAGCCATGTGCACACAACGCTTAACTGGATTATGTATGCTTGATCTTTCGGCCGCTCTTGATACCATTGATCACAATATTCTTCTAGAACGTCTTTCTTCCTGGTTTGGTGTTCGTGGAATTGTTCTTGATTGGTTTTCCTCTTATCTGACGGATGGTTCTTTTAGTGTGAAAGTGATAGAGTACATCTTTTCGCCTTCTCACTTAAAGTATGGTGTGCCTCAAGGCTCCGTTCTTGGTCCTATCCTCTTTAACCTCTATTCAACAACCCTAAGCACTCTAATCTCTTCTCATTCTCTTGGTCATGAACTATATGCTGATGACACTCAAATGTACACTTGTTTCACCCCTAACTCCTATTCTAATGCTGAAACCCTCCTTCAACAAAGTTTTCAGTCTATATCCTCTTGGATGTCTGTTAATTTCTTGGCACTTAATCCATCTAAGACTGAATTCTTGTTGGTCGGGACACCTCAACAGCTTCTGAAGCTGAATGGGAAAACTCTTTCGTTATCTTCGGATATTAAAATATCACCTGTTTCTTCTGTGAGAAATCTCGGTGTTATCCTTGATAAACACCTAACCTTCCACGAACACATAACTAAAACTTCACAAGCATGTTTCTTCCATATCCGTGATCTTCGTCGAATACGTCCATATTTATCACGTGAAACAGCTGCTACAATTGGTGCTGCTCTTGTGCAATCGAAGTAGGACTACTGCAATTCCCTGTTTTTTAAATCTCACTGGCTGTGAGATTGATCGGTTGCAGTTTGTTCAGAATTCTCTTGCGCAAGCAATTTTTGTAGTTCCAAGTACTCACTTGTTAAGCCTATTTTGAAGTCTTTGCACTGGCTAAAGATTAAAGAGCGTATCATTTACAAAACAGCTTCGTTAACCTATAAGTCCATCACCATCCCTGGACAAACTTGTATGTCTCACTTGATTAAAGTGATGCAGCCTGCTATTACTCGGTCTTCTAAGTTAATTACTCTTGTGAGACCTAGCTTACCTTCACGCTCTAAGCTATCTAATCGTTCTTTCCAGCATGCTGCACCTCAGATCTGGAATTCTCTTCCATCCAATCTTCGGAAATCTTCATTTGAATCACATCAGCCTTTGCTTTCCTATGAGCAGTTCCATAAGCAGTTGAAGACCTGTCTTTTCCATCTCTCTTTTCCATCCAGTGTCCATGAGCAGCGACCTGCGCCTAAACCACCTTTTCTTTAACTCCCTTTACTTTGAATTTCTGGATTTTGGAATTTGCACCGTTTTTGGACCTTCTTTTATTGCTCGCCGGCTTGATTTTGTCTCAATAGTGCTCGATGTTGTCATTGATGACTGAAGCACTCTAATTGTTATTATTATTATATATAGCGCCATGCTTAATTTTTACAATTGAGTGTAATTTTTGACATTTGATCATGAGGCCATGGCAATTTTATATTTGTATCTTAATTATTGTTAAATGTGCTATTATTCATCATAGGAGCTATAGGGGCTGATTCAGGAATTTTTTAAGGGGAGCGAAATTTTTTAGAGAGTACACATTTTTGCCTATGTTCCGCCTTTTTCGGGACATGTGACGTAACCAGAAAGTGCTTTGGGAGGGGGGGAGGTACAATATTTGTTCACTACTGAATTCGGCTCATAGATAGAGTTTATCTCCGTATCTTACCCCCTCCCCCCATAATCATACCCATACTAAAGTCAGGGGAAAACCTAAAATGCCTAAAACCCTACATTTGTTTTGAAGTAAATGTAGGTTAATTTTTCACCTGAAGAAACTCAGCGGATCTGGACGAGTTACGAAAGTGGCCTAATTTTGGCGGTAGGGAGGTGGGCGGCTAACCCCCCCCCCCCCCAGCCAAGACTGTTTGCACCACTGCTCCGGGACAGAGTTCTTATTTTTCCCTTAATACATTTGCAAAAGTGAAAATTGAGAGCTAGTCAAACGGTCAACATTTTTCGGCCCCACCTTCCATTATACTGGGCTCCTAGTATATAAAATATAGACCCCTAGTGTGGCCCATATTAGAAAAAAATTGAGCTAATGGATACTGAGTTCCCTCTCGTACCCCCCCCCCCCCTAACCACTGCCATTACAACATATTTACGCATCGAAATTGCATAGAAACAATGAAAATATAGATTTTTAAAAATTATCGGAGAGCCCAAGGGGGGCCCGGCCCCCTGCCCCCCTGGATCCGCCACTGACCGGAGCTGTCATTTAAAGCTCAGTTGCGGTACCTGACGTTTCTCACCACTTGGCCATTGAGACACATTAATTATATATAGGCTACAAAAAGGTATGAGAGCGAAAGACACCTATATATATATACAGTAAATTTTAGAGTCATTTCTGAAGGATTGAATAACTTTTTGATCTATGGAGTGTTGCAGATATATATGAATGGTACATTAAATTCATGAATGTATAGATTCTATAGCTAGCTGCTTATTAATTGCCACTCAGTATGTTAGAAGAACATTCTAGAAAACAGCTGATGGCTAATTCCCACGTACCATCGAACACATCCATGCATAACTTTGTGTTGGCGTAAAGTTTTATCTGAAACTATTTCATACGATATTACAAGGAAAATATTATTCATGATTTTCTGGATATTGACTATTCACGAATTAAAGTTGACCTAAAATCTTGTATCTCAATCATTGTAGCGTCGATCCTAATTAACCCTCGCTAAAATTCTCCGTGCGTTCATATCATTTCCTATCTACTGCGTACGTTCCTAGACCATCGATATTCTCCATAGACCACAAACCCTCCACATCATTTTCTGCTGCAGCTTTACGCAGCTATAAATTAATATTCTGCGCATGGTTACCAGCTGCAATACATGGGCATTCGACATGTCATAATTGGCATTAACTTCGTTATTGTAGATCCAAAAATCGCATGTATAATTTTTTAAGTAGGCCTAAATATACTTTCAATTGCTTAATTATAATCACCCCTCTCTGGCTTTAAATGTTCAAACTTATATTTTCACGTCAGTGTTACACTTTTTTTTAAAATGGTAGACCCTAAGCTAAATGAATTCTGCTACATTTTACTTGCTCCCAAAGGCAACGGCATTGACAGACAATAGCCTATTAGGTTAATCCTAAGAACCAAGTCCCTATATACATGTATGATCTTTATTCACCAAAATACAGTACATGGCAGTATCATCTGCATAATTACGAAGCCTGATCTACAGTATATACATATAGATCTAGACCCTTAACCAAAATAACCTCCACTCAACATTATTAGGCCTAATTGTTTTTGCTAGATGTCATGAAATTTTAAACTGGGCTCGTACAAAAAATATGGTATGTAGGCTAGTAAAGGGAAATATGGGAAATAAAGGCTACTATAGGGAAATCTGTGCAAAAAATATGGGATGTAGGCTACTGTAGGGTTGTGCAAAGAGATATGGGATGTAGGCTACTATAGGCTACTATAGGATCGTACAAAAAGATAAGGGAGGCAGGCTACTAAAAGCATAAACCATGGACCTAAAGCATCTCGGTTTCAACGAGGTAAGTTTACATCACCCTTATGTACCCTACATCTTATATGATTATGGCTCTTCTCAAATCAAATAGTTATATAAAATAAAGTTTTAGTTTAGGAGCCTATAGGAAGTGACTTAAACAGAAGAGGAAAACAAGTCTAGCCTAATAACTAAAAAAACTGAGGGCTCGTGATTTTCTGCAGGAAAAATCGCAACTATAACTTGCCTAGTTAAAAATTAATAATTAATTAATTAACATCTCCACAAAAAGAAATAATCGACAACAATTGTAAGAGACATCTTGAATCCATAATCTTTTGACTAGTCAGAATTACACCCTCTTCATTATAATAGTAACACACGCAGAGTTTCCACAAGTAGGCAAATAGAGTTCTTTTCTTTAAAGACATTATTATAGCCTAACATTGCTTTTTCACATGATAAAGTTATAACAACAACAACAATTAGAATGCTACAGTCATCAATGACAACATCAAGCACTATTAAGACAAAATTAAGCCGGCGAGCAAAAGGAAGGTCCAAAAAAGGTGCAAATTCCAAAATCCAGAAAATCGGTCCAAAGGAGAGGGAATTAAAGAAAAGGAGGTTTAGGCGCAATTCGAATTGCAATATAACAATTGCAATATACAAATTGTAATAAATGAATTGTAGTTATATATTGTAAACATGTACATCGATGCTGCGTGCTGGTTTTGGGACCTGGAAAGGCTGGAATAGATGCTTTAGCTGTGGAGATGATGAGATTGTGAGATGAATTGGAGGAGGAACTGCGGTCTACTGGCTTCATATCCTGTACAGCGCAGAGTTATGTGAATATCACCTGCATGTGGATAATATTCACCGATCCCTTCTCTCTCTCTCTCTCTCTCCCTCTCTCTCTCTCTCTCTCCCTCTCTCTCTCTCTTCTCTCTCTCTCTCTCTCTCTTCTCTCTCTCTCTTCTCTCTCTCTCTCGCTCTCTCTCTCTTTCTCGCTATCTTTTTTTCGTTCCATTCACTCTTTCTCTATGTAGACAATCGAAGGCGTTGTAATTTTCTATTGGTGTATAAAAGTTTGTCAATCCGGATTATATAGATTTATATTAACCTTTTCTGGCTTACTAATACGTTTCACTTTGGAAAGTGAAAATTGGATGGCGTACTGCATGTATATGCTAGTGTTATACAACTTCATGTAATGTATTGCAACGTAACGTAATGTAATATAGATGGACACAAATTCAACGGGTGCATGCATGATGGATATTAAAATATTTCAGTTCCCATATTTAATCAGAATTTAATTCTTAATGTAAATGTAATTTTTAGTCAAAAGTTGAATGCTTTACCTTACATCTGCTTGGCATTATATATGTAGAGGTTCTCATAATTTTATTTAACTGTGGTTCAGAGTGATCTTATAGAGAGAAAAATGGTACGTTTCTATACTATTTTAAACAATTAATAAATGTTAATAAATCAAAAATAATTGCTAGTTCCGATCCGGACGGATTTTTAACAATTATGCGCACTATAGCAATAAATCAATCAATCAATAAATCAGTCAATCGATCAATCAAGCAGCATCATGTCATTAAGGGATCTTTACTGGGTCTTCTTTTTAGAATGTAATCCTGGTATGTGAAGAAAATTTTAACCTATTCACAGCAAGAACAGATGCGATTTATCATCTTGGAATATGTAAGTGCCTCACCAAGGCTTTTATTTCCGTTCATACGCTTTTTCTTCTATTGTAGAACATTTGTCATGTAGCTTTTGTGGAATGCGTGTGATAAATGAATAAATAAATGAATAAATAAAGAAGAAAGAGGGGACGTGTCAGTAAGAGGCGACTGATTTTTGTTTATTAGATCAGTTGGTAACTTATCTTCAACTTTGATCAATCAATCAAGACTCAATCAATATCTGAAGAGATCTAGATTCTACCTTTTGCAGGCACTGACCAGTGCTGAAACGTACAAATCAGTGAAGGTGAGGAAATTGACTGTCCATATAACTATTCAGCGTTACCGCCACTGTTTGCTTTAAAATATATTTGTTGGGTGATTGACCGAGTGATTGGGTGATTGATTGCTTGATTGATTGCTGGATTGACTGATATTTTTCGCTTCTCCCCGTAACAGAAATAGAGATTACGATTTAAAATCCAACTAAATATAATTTACAACATTTGAAAAGTTTCGATAAATGCACGATCAATATCTTAAAATTGAGATATTTTAAGAGATATAAATTCGGATAGGCCTATAGGCCTATTTCTTAAGCCTGACATTTTGGATATGCTTTAATATTATAATATAATTCGGATATATCTGAAAGAATTTAGCAGTAGCCTGTACTGCACTCCATTCATTACTGAACAGTCATAATGACTCTATCTGATCGTCATGCTTTCGGCTGACTCTAGACACCCAATGTGGACAACAACCGCAACAACATCTTCGAAATGCTTCCGCCCGAATCTCATCTTATACCCATCACTTCCTACCTTATGACGTCATCGAGTCACAACTTCCGGTTTCAAGAAAACACCACAATTACGTCGTCATGGGTTGCTTTATTATCGCAAGAGCTCTGCTTGTTCGCTTTCTATTCACCGTTCACGGTTCTTTCGCCATCTGGCGGCTGTATATTGTAACGATGGACAATAGGTACTGGGGCCTCACCATAGCCCTGCTGGGCCTGGCCTTCGAGACTGGGGTGACGCTGTATAAGAAGCGAGGACAAGAATGGAAATGGTAGGTTTAATAGAAATTTAATACTTTGCAGTTGATGAGAGATGTTGATTGATTATAATTCAAAGTTACAAATCAGAGCCGAGAGAGGGGGGGGGGGAGAGTGGAATGTCAGGTGTGTGTTTGAAACGAATATAATCTGAAGTCGACGACATTTGTTACTGATATAGCCTATATAGTTAGTTAACACTGAATAATGATATAGATTTTAACATACATGTGTTATATATATATATATATATATATATAATATATATATAATGTATATATATATATGTATATATATATATATATATACTGTATATATATATATATATATATATATATATATATAGGCCTACATGTAAATTTATGTGAAGCCAGTGTCTCACCATATAGTTAAATCTAGATTAAATCATTCGTTCAAAACAAACCATTTTGTTGCATACAGCCTTTGCTCCAGATTCTAATGCCTGCTCTTGCAACATAACTTCTTTTTTGTAAACAGGATCTGTCCAAGCGTGTTCTTCTACCTGCTGTGCCTGGTACCCACGGTGTGGTTCCTGGAGCTACACGAACTGGAGGTGCGGATCAAGAAGGAGGCAGAGAGGCTCGCCAAGGAGAGCAATTACACCGACGACTACGCCACCGCCTCCTCGATTCCTCCCACCAGCGACTATGTGGACGAGGAGTACTATAGATATGATGATAGCGACTCTTCCTATGAAGATGCCGGACGTCTACAGGTTAGTTCTGTACTGGATCTTCTTCTTAAAATAATACGAACATATGACAATATCGAGCAACATTCTTAGAGTATGTCGCACTTGCTGAGCGTCTAGAGGTTGTACTCGTAGAATAAATAATTGCTTATTCTTTATCCTTGGTTGTATTGGATCTTCTTCTTAACATAATAACAACAATTAGATTGCTACTATCAGCTATAACAGCATCGAGCACGCAACCCTGGTCGTCCTATCAGATACGACCAGAACTGGTTGTCCTACCAGGTACGACCAGGGCTGGTCGCCCTGTCAGATACGACCAGGATGGGTCGTCATATCAGATACGACCAGGGCTGGTCGTCCTATCAGATACGACTAGGTCTGGTCGTCCTATCAGGTACGACCTGGCCTGGTCGTCCGGTGAAGTACCCCTTCTCTATGTTACGCGATTAAGGTAACATTTATTACAATTAGTATTACTTGGTTGGAGCCAGTGGCGACGTCGGTACGATACTGAACCGCGGATCAGTATGTGCGTGTTCAAATCCTGGGCTCGCCCGTCACTGACGTCGCTTTCGAGTTAGGAAACTAACGTTTACCGTAGCTTTTTATCTCTATCGCTTCGCTTAGTTAGGAGTAGGGTGTTCTGCATAAGCGTTATGTGTTACATAACAAACAAAGACTCAAGAAAGACGCGGATATGTAAACGGATTTAGAGCCTTATAGGTGTGCATATATTCAGTAGTAACTTTTCAAGTTGAGTTTCCTTTAAGGGTAATTTATACATGTAGTAGGCTAGTAGTGCAGTGCTAGCATTTTTTTTACTTGCCCGTATGATTACGTGTGCTAATGTTTTATATTTTAAAATACGTGAAAATAGTAAAAACAATATATAACTTATGATACGTATATGATCGAGTTTTGTTATAAAGCGCTATTGTAAGCCCTATTTCATGTACTAATGGCCACTGGCTGGAGCCAGTGGCGATGTCGTTAAGATACTCGACCGTCGATAAGAATGTGAGGGGTTCTAACCTGGGCTCGCCTGTCATTGACGTCGCTTTCGATTGAGGAAACTGACGTTAACATTATCTTTTTTTACCAGCTTTATTACTATTATTGATCTAACTGCAGAAACAATTCATTTGATTAGAAAATTTCTGATTATAAGATTCATTTGATTAGAAAATATTCATTCAACTATGCATTTAGCCTATATCTTACTGACATCATGTACTATCACTATCGCTGACTGCAGAAACTACTAGACGCTAAGATAGAGTCCCACACGTGGGTGAAGCTTGTGGAACAGTTTCTACTGCTCATACTGATCATAGGAAGGTGGTTGCTGCCCAAGGGCAAGCTGACCCACGACCAGCTCTCACAGCTCCTGCTCGTCTATATAGGCACCGCCGCTGATATCGTAGAATTCTTCGAGGCCTTCAACGAACGAGAGGTAGGTCTGTCATCTTCTTCTTCTTTCATATACTCTTTCTCTTTTCTCTCATTGAATATTTTTAGTCTCTATATCAACTCTTCTCTCCTCTCTCTCTCTCTCTCTCTATGTCTGTCTGTCTGCCTGTCTGCCTGGCTGTCTGTCTGTCTATCTGGTCTGTCTGTCGATCTGTCTGTCTGTCTCTCTCTCCGACTGTCTGTCTCTCTTCCTTTCTCTCACTCTACGCATTCTTTCTTATTGTTTTTCTCTTTCTCTCTCTCTTCACTCATTCTCTGTTTCTCTTACTCTATACCCTCAAACCATCACTTAAGTATCCTTCATTCCATTAATGCCATTCTTTTGACTAGTTTCTCAGTTGCCAAAGGACGTAGTTGTGTTGTTGTTGTTATTGTTGTTGTTGTTTAATATGATTGTTTTTATTTAAAGGTAAAGTTGGATAGAATTCTCTGTGTTGTGATTCTCGCCATCTGGTCGTGGAGCATTCTACAATTTACTGTTAGTCTCTCTCTATCTCTCTCCCTCTCTCTCTCTCTATCTCTCTCTCTATCTCTCTCTCTCTCTCTATCTCTCTCTGTCTCTCTCTCTCTCCGTCTTTCTCTTTCTTCTCTCTTTTTATAAAATGTCTTCATTACTTAATTTCTATCTCTATTTCTTTTCTCTCTTTCTCTTTCTCTCTATGTATCACTCTTCGTCACCTCCCTCTCTTTCTCTCTCTCTCTCTCTCTCTTATCTTTCTTTCTCTCTTCTCCATCTCTCTCTCTCTCTATCTCTCTATCTCTCTCTTTCTCTCTTCGGATTGCTTGAAGAATAGACCAACCGTATATATATGCACGGGTCGAAGAAGGCGACATGAAAACAAGATCCAACCAACGGCAGAAAGGCATTCGGTTGGTGAACGCCTATAGCTCCTGAAATTGCCACAAAATTTAAACGAATGGAAAAACCTCAAAAGAGGGTCCATTCATACCCAGACTCATGGTAATTAAACTGGGATTTAAGGGAAGATGATGATGATGTGATATATTATTGATCAATCATATCATTAAAAAAGCTAAAAAAGCGTAAGTTTACGTCAGTTTCCTCACTCGAAGGCGATGTAAGTGACGGGAGAGCCCAGGATTTGAACCCTGCACATACTGATCCACGTGCGAATATCTTCCCGAGCCAGTATCGATGTTGTTGATGCTATTAATAGCATCAACGTGATGCTATTATACTGATGCTATTATATTGATGCTGTTATACTGATGCTGTTATATTGATGCTATTATATTGATGCTATTATACTGATGCTATTATATTGATGCTATTATATTGATGCTATTATATTGATGCTAGTATATTGATGCTATTATATTGATGCTATTATACTGATGCTATTATACTGATGCTATTGTATTGATCCTATTATATTGATGCTATTATATTGATGCTATTATACTGATGTTGTTATACTGATGCTGTTATATTGATGCTGCTATATCGATGCTATTACACTGATGCTGTTACCCTTGATGTTGTAATAGTGACTGTTATGATTTGTAATTACCATCGACAGATGGTGTTCACGGCCACGAAGGCTCGCAAGGATCAACCCGGAGCTATTTCCTCAATGGAACCGCTCCAGCCCAGCGACAGCTGCTGCACACCGGACGTCTTCGGGATCATCATGTCCATCTTCATGCAGGACGGTCCCTTCCTAGTCCTTCGTCTCCTCCTCATCTTCAAATACAACGTCGTCAGCCATACCAACCTGTTCTTCACCTGCAAGAACACCCTAGTCTGCGTCCTCCTCATCTACAGGTTCATCGTGATTCAGCTCCAGCGCTACCACTTGCTCAAGCTCTCAGAAGGCGGCGAATCGATCAAACTGAAGGAGAGCAACAGTAAGACTCCGCTAGTACTTCATTGCGCCAGTACCGACCAGTACTACAAGTATTCCACTAAAGTATTCCTCAAAGAGTCGCTGGAAGATCCGGGCGATGTTAATATCACGTACGTAGTGAAGCGTCACATGAGTCTACCGCCGGACAGTACTTTAGGCGATGATAGCATCGATGATATAAGAACTCTGTATGCCTCTGAGGCGGGTGTTGTACTTCCCGTCGAGCTGGACCCGTTCTCCAGCGACCTCTTCGATCATCCGATGATGCGCTCACGGGCGGCGACGCTGGGGCGGGACGGGGACGCCGACACCTCTGTGGCCTCCTACACGGCGACGAGCAGGGAGCTAGTGGCGGCGATACGGCGTGCTTCCCTGCTGGCCGCCACCCAGGAAAGCGATACCGCCATGGAGATGGAGAGGCAGATGGTGGGAAGTCAAATCTTTGCGGTGGAGACGGGAAGCGAAGCGAGTTTGGAACGAGCGATGTGTATCATTAAAAATAAGAGACTAAAGAAGAAAGAAAGAGGGATTACACTATCAAATGCTTTGACTAAATCATTTCAAGCGATGAATTCGGCTCTGGGGTTAGGCCTCAAGGAATCGAAAGGTAACAGTCTAGGTCTCAATAGCTCGCATGGTAAACACGCTCTCTCGATTAGCGTTCAAAATGTCGGATGAGTGTAGTAGTTTGATTTGTTGAAATTGTATCATTGCCTGTACTGTAAAACTGACACTATTATAGCTATTAGCTGAATCTTTATTGAAAGAACAAACAATTAAATTGTCATACAATTATCTTTATCTATTTATTTGTTAATTTATTAAATTTTTCATCATTATTTCTTAACTACAAATAGATGCATATTTAATTAAGTTAAAAAATTCACTTTAAAAGTTTAATTTGCAGTCGTTAATTATTGTTATGTCATTCAGTTAAATAATTAAATAAAATCTGAATTGGATTCCTCAATTTAATTCTAATTATATTCAACTCAAATTCTTTAATTCATTAATAAATTAGTTAATTAATCCGTCAATAATCAATCAATCAAATAACTAATCAATTAATCGATCAGTCAGCACGTCAGTCGAAGAAGAAAATTAAAAGAAAATGTCTATATACACTATTCGGCGGGATTTAGCACAGTACTGGCGAGATCTAGAGTACTAGGTTTAGTTGCGCTTTAATAACCGAAGTTAAGCTAAGTCAACCTTGGTTAGTACATGGCTGGGTGACGACCTTAGAAGACCGAGTATTGCCAGCTTTGAATGAAAAAATCCCTGGTTATTGGAAGGCTACCCTTAAATAGGCGCCGGTTGCAATTAATTCGCTATCATCATCATCATCATATCATCATCATCATCATCATCATCAGCATTTCACGTTTTGAGAGTGTCGACGCCTAATTAAGTTTCCAATGTAATGTATATTACTGAACGCTAGCAGTTGCAGGCGAATAATAATTACACAATCATAATTATAATCGTAACTACAATTACTATTCATCATCATCATCATCTTCCCTTAAATCCCAGTTTAACCAGGGTCGGGATACGAATAGACTTTTTTATCCATTCGTTTAAGTTAAGATTACAATTACTATTACTAATCAATAATTACATGTTTAGAATCATAATATTACAGGTACAAGAGCAACCATAATTACAATCATGGTTGCAATCATAATTTTAAGCATATCGATTCATGATTACGATTATAATAGACGCATGACGGCTACAAAAATTTGGAACTTTTTAAATTATTAATGTTAAATTATATTAATAAAACTATAGGCACTGAAATGTAACACGAGACATTCATTCTGCATAATGACTTGCTTAAGCCATGTAAAGAAATTAATAAGTAAAGACACAGTGTACGCGTAATATTGGAGAAAGTTTCAGTAGATCTGATCAAACGTACTATACAAGATTTAATTATGTTATCACAATTTTATACTTTACATGAAGCACCCTTCAAAAATCAACATTCACATGTCAATTAGTAAATAATATTTACTTTCAATTAACCCAATTATAAAATCCCTTAATTTCCGTTAAATTTGTTACATTGACGGTAATGATTAAATCCGTTGGGTATTGGTCACCTTTAAAGTTACATGTAAGTTTGGTAAATAATAAGAGGTATTTGGTGGCAGATAGATCAACTAAGGTTTGGAGCAGCTGCTCACTGCAAATATTCATATTATCGTAGTATGATAGAAGCCATGCAACTTGGAAGGAGTCTTGAAATGATAGAAGGAATGACAAAAATAAGAAATAACGAAGTTTTAAGAACTGGATCAAGACTTTACTTGTAAGAGTTTGTCAACAATAACAAGATGGCCGATAGAGAATTGTTTTTATCGAAATCGGAATTCGGAACGCCTAATCATGAGATCGACAGCGCCCCACTACTTCCGGCTAAAGCTAAACTTGTCAGAGATTTTAGCCGAATAATTATTTCTCTCGATAATATTCTTATACCGGAAGAAAAGCTATCACAGACACCATCTCAATTGGACGGTGTGCCCGAAGATGTCGAAGTCGATTTAAAGATCTTCGGTTCTGAATTAATTCAGACTGCGGGCATTCTACTTAATTTACCTCAGGTAAATTTGAGCGATGTAGTTGTGGGCAACTGTTTTAAATGAATTTTATTATGGATTTCGCTATTAACGTCTTGATTTTAATGGAAATTTTTTTATTTAATATAATTTTAATTTCTTGTGTGAAGTCAAATTACTTCTCATCTATAGACAATAGTCTGTTTTATTTAATCCTTATTTAAATACATGAAGGGAATACATGGGTGAACTTTTATATACTTTTTTGTTGATTGTTTTTTTCACATCATATTCTAAGTAGATTATCATTGGTGTTGAATCTATGCATATTATTTGGGACATTTGTTTCAAAACAACTGAAAGATGAATGACACATTCATTTTACTAAAGCTATTGGAGGTCCAGTCAAGCTAGATGATACGAATTTAAGAAAAAAGAGACTAACTGAATAATATGAGCAGTAAAGATGACTGATTGGTGACTGATTGGTGATTGGTGATTGATTGATGGCTGATGATTGATTGATGACAAGAGGAAAGCGGAAGACAGAGAAGAGTGGAGGCGTTATATACCCTGGACCTGCCAGTAGACAGTGAATTAAGAGAGAGGGAGATATATTGAGGGATATTTTAGTGGATTTGTTTAATTTAGATAAATTTAAATTTGATTTTTAGGTTGCGATGGCCACCGGTCAGGTCTTGTTTCAGAGATTCTACTACTGTAAGAGTCTCGTCAAGCACAGCGCGGAGGTTGTTGCTATGTCCTGCACGCATCTTGCGTCCAAGATCGAAGAAGCTCCTCGAAGGATTCGAGACGTCATAGCCGTGTTTCATCACATGAAGCAAATTAGAAATCAAAAGTGAGTCGAGGCATTATTTTGACTGTTGTAGATAGCTGACTTTCCTGATAGAAGAGGTCTAGCCGTATCATCTCCAGCACTGGAGTACTGAACAGACGTTAAACTTTTAAAAATACTTCTTTAAACTTTCATTTTTTAAAAGTCCGTTTGAAAAGTCTTTCTTATTAGAATCCTAAGATTTTATTCAACAAGACTATTTGCTGCTTAGCAATGCAGTTTACAGATACAAATAGTAAATTATATCTCTCTCTTAGTGCACTGCCTACTGGCAGGTCCATGGTATATAACGCTTCCACTCATCTCTATCTTCTGTTTTCCTCTTTAAATCATTTAAATCATCCATAACATTTCTTTTATGCCTTCCTCAGCTTCTACTAATACTTACTGGGCAAGGGCATCATTCCTTGAGAAAACAATCTTGTTTATTCAATAAACAAATTAATTAATAATTAGTATTAAATTATACAATAATAAATAAATAATATTATTTATTCAAATTGGTGATGGTCCTTGCATTGCAGAACAATTTCCTCGCTAGTTCTCGATCAGAACTATATCAACCTAAAGAATCAGGTTATAAAGGAGGAGCGTAGAGTTCTCAAAGAGCTAGGATTCTGCGTTCACGTTAAGCATCCGAACAAGGTCTGTACCGAGTACGATTTTCTTTAGTCCTCATTCCAGTGCTCTCGCCGGCACTGACATACTATTCGAGCAGGCAACTGACATTAAATCTGGTCTCAGCCTTAGCCTTAGTTACTCATTCCTCATACTCATCCTCGTTACTCATTTCTTAAGCATTTTAATTCTTTTCTACATGAAGTATGATAAGAAGGTAATTATAGTTGCTCCTTAAATGATTTCAGGGATACTAAGAAAGGGAAATATTGATCCTGTATGTACTTTAATACATACAGAACTTAAATTCTTTAGGTAAATTGATTATAATATTCTCTGTTCAGGCAAACATAGTTGTATTCCTGTGTCCTCCATAAATTTTCGTAAATAAACCTTTTGTTTTACAATCGTTTGCCAGATCTTAAATTCTAATTGCTTATTCCCAACTCCCTTATATTCTGCTTATCAGAACCAATATTACAAGGCGAATGTTGACAAATATTGAATGGGGTTAACTGATACCTGTATAATTGTGTAACGTCAGTGGAATGTCAGATTTAAGGTTGTGCCAGTTTAACTGAATTTATGACTCGTTGTGTCTTCAGATGATCGTTATGTATTTGCAAGTATTGGAAGCTGAGAAGAACAGGAGGCTGTTACAATGTGCTTGGTGAGTATTATAGAAATTAATTATGTAACAAAGAAAAATTGACAAATATATTATGCTGCCCCTTTTGGCTGCACTTGAGAAAACTAAATTTGCGCACATTTAAAGATTTTTGAAATTGGGGTATTGATTCTCAAATGTTCTCTAAATTTTTAAATTGTCAAATTTTACTGGGTATTGACAAATTGTTGGTTAATATGGAAAATCTGTCTGGTGATTTATACATATATTTATATACTACTATATTGTTAAATTAAAATTGATATATTTGTTTTTAGATTTGTGCATCTGTTAATATATTGTGTTAAACCTGGTAAAGCTATGTTGTTCATCGCGGAGTTTTATGAATTGGTCATTGGCTGTAATCTATATTTATCTGAATGTAAAGCGAATATACTCGTATTACATTGTAAAGTCTTTTAGAACATGTAGTGTTAAAATTGGGTAAATAATTTTAGAACACTTGATGTAGGTCCTATTTGCACGAGGCTATGGGTTTGATTTCCAGTCTCACCATGTCTGGCAGTATTCTTGAGGCAAGATTACAACTAGTTTTGTAATTTCCGCTTCTGCATTAGTGCAACTTAATATTTAAATAAAGTAAAATTTAAACTTTGGCTGTACTGTAAAATAAACATTGCCTGTACTTTAAGACTGACACTTGCTACAGCAGTTAGCGGAATCTTTATTATATTTTTAATTGAATTTTACACATTCGTTCAAATAATTGAGATTTTGCTTCGCAGTTTTGCACGATAATCTCTGCATAGTCGTACGTTGATTATGAACTGTAAGAACATTGGGAATTCGTTGGTTGTGATGAAGTATTTTTGTTGGTATCAGCTGTCACTCGGCTCACAGTTCTGCCAGCAGTCCTGGATGACTGCGAAGCTCTTCTGTGCAGCCTCCTTGTCACTTGAACCTCAGGTCTCTTGCTCAGAGCTTCACTGTGCTATCCGTGAGACAATGTCGGGTACAGGTGAGTTTTGGAAAAGCTGGTTGGCAAACGCAATCTGTCCGAAATCGAGATTCCTATCGGAGAATGTTCCTTTTCACTTGGATTGAATGTCCCCATATGTACAGAATGCACGGCATACTGTTATTTCTAGCCACTTACAATACGTAACTTTAAAGATTTGTCGTTCATTGCGAATGTTTGAAATGATTTAGGCATGATGCCTTAAGATGTTGAGTAGAAATTTTGAAAAGCGTCATATTTTAATTAAAAATTGAACTACTTTAATTAAAAGCAATTAGGTAATTAATTTTAAGAGTTCCAATAAGCCCATTAAAGTTGTTGACTTCAATTAAGATGCCAATCACAGGTGATTACTAAATTGTGCGATGGTGTTGTTGAAAATCTGGTATCAAATCAATGCCGTTGTAACTGGAAAATTGTCAAATTTTTGGCCTATACCTGTATAATGTTCTGTGGTAATCCCATGTTTCTTACCGGATGAAGGTATTTTAATTGATGCACTGTGCAGTTAGGAACTACCTCTGAACAGTTTAAAATCTCTTGATAGTTATTGAACTAGATTTAAAGCTAAAGTAGAAATCTTTTAACTGTACTCTCCAGACATTTATCTGAATAATGCGTAAAATAGTTTTGGAAAACTGACACTGGCGCATCCAGAAACTGCGGAGCTCAAACTTTATAAGGCTTTTAATTAGTCTGTGAAACATTGTGTACAGCCTCGTTGTAGATGTAGTAACTCGAGTGACTCCTCCTGCATATGACGACTGATGACATTTCATGTGAGAACTCTGAGAGATGAAATAGTCTTTGTTGTCAGGCGAATTATTTGCGAGAAGATCGCTCTCTGTGAAGCTCAGGTTGGACATATATCGGAGGAGGAAGGGTGTGTTCATTATCATGCGACTAGCGATGAATTTGTGCAGAAGTGTTCGTTCTTCGCAACGAAATTGGCTTTCTTAACGCTCTGCGCAGAGTATTTAACCGGCAGACATGGAGCACGGTAAATGAAAAAAACTTTAATTTAAATTGAATTTACTCCATTTTGGGTTCAAAGGATCTAAATCTAACTAGTGTACGTCTAAAATGTAAAAGATTGGTGTGTCTCGATTATATGACAGTTAAGACTTCTGTATGCATTTGAGCGATTGTTTTTATCCTTAAATTTAATTTGATAAACTTTCGTAAATATTATGACATTTGAGACGATGTTAATTTTTGTCAGTTTCATGTTTAGTATTCACTGCACATACATTTCCAGTGCCACTCATCTGGCGCTCATTCTGTGTGTCGATGTTCTTTCTGTCCATACCTCTTTCATATGCTCAACTTAGATTTGCACTTATGCAGATCGGCCTGGGCTGTCGAATATTTTTTATTAGTTCTATTGTAATTGCGGTTTTTCTTGACTCATTCTAGTAACTACTGCTGAAGTCAAAATTAAATGGCATTAGTTAGTGTGTGCTTAAATTGTAAACAGAATCTCTTGGCTATTTGTTATATTATCTATTTATTAAATTTTTTGATCAGCTGTTTTTTGAAGTTTTTCTCTAAAAGCCAAGGCCAAGTTTAATGTTAGTTTTCTGTTCAATTGCTTGTCTGTGATGGGAGGGGACTGGATTTGAACCATGCAGCTACTGGCCCGCTATCAAAACATCATGCCTACATGTCACTGGCTCAACCTAGTCTGGCACATCTAATACTCAAAGTTAATTTCAATGTATTAACTGCCGTGTGAAATCATGTAAATGTGAAAGGTCATGAATGATTGTAGTTAAGAAAGTTGGAATGAGAATTTGTCTCAGGGAATTCAAGGTAAACACTGTTTGTCTGGATTCTCAGCATAAAGGTAGCCTCTATCATTTCTAGTTTCTGTAATCATATGAGATTCATTTTTTATCTTCTTTTTCGGTAAGACTTATTGGCGCTTAGTGTTAGTATATAAGATTTATCTTATTTGGTATGTATATCTTAAATACTTTATATACAGGTATTTAATAATTACGTTTTCGCCTTTTTGTTTGTTATTTGTTAATGTCTGCATCAGCGTAGCAGAAATTCGTACCTTTTCAGTAGCTACTTTAATGTATATTGCTATTTTCTAATGTTATCCTTGTGATAACAAAGGAAAACGGAAGTAGAAATGAGTGGAGGCGTTATATAACGTGGACCTGCCTTTAGGCAGTGCACTAAGAGAGAGATCCTTGTGATATAGAACCCGTAGCTTAATGTAGCTAATCTCTAATCGAGATGATGCTACTCGCATTGATACAGAAATGAGTAGAAAATGTTGCTTGTGTATAATAATTTTTATAAATGTATTTTATCTACATGTATATAATTTTTGTGGTACTTTTTAATAATTCATTGAGAACAAGCTTCTATTTTGCAATTCTGTGAAATTGTAGTTTCTTATATTAGTAAACTGATATCGCCATTAGTACGGTAACTGTTTGCTTATAACGGCACTAACGTCTCCAGTGTCATGGACAAATGTCGAATTCACGGGTTAAGTTTTTAAACGCTTTTTCTATCATAAGTTTTGTGCAAGCTTACAGTTTGTTTTTATAATGTTTGTAGTATGTGTAACATAATAATGTAACGCTTCAGTAATAAAATTATTACAGAGGACAGATTTTCCATATTTTGTTATGATGTGTGCAGCAAGTGGAAAGCATATTTTGGGGAGAAGGGGGTGGGAGTGTCAAAATCTGTAGTACTTTTATTAAAGGTTCAGAAGATACCAGATTAATGTAAAAGATTTGAAGTAACATGCGGATGACGTTAGTTGTGCATTTTAAAACATTTTTTCTGCAAATCTTCATTTTTAAGGCCAATATATTTAAACTCACTTATTTTTAACTCTCTTATTTAAACTTATTTAGTTTTATCTAAAATTTTAAATTTGCTTACAAGTTTTAACTCGCTTGTTTTAGTAATGGTTTAAAACTTTATATGCATTGCAGTGCTGTAAAAATGTTCTGCTGTTATTCTGTAAAATAAACATAACATTGATATTCATTTTTCTTTATTAAAAATAATTCTACTCTACCTGTGCAGCATTGCCAATCCTACTCCTTCTTAGAGCATTGCCAATCCTGCTCTTCTAGGAGCATTGCCAATCCTGCTCCTTCTAGGAGCATTGCCAATCCTACTACCTCTTGGAGCATTGCCAATCCTGCTACCTCTTGGAGCATTGCCTTGCAGAAACCATTGTTCTCGTATGTGTTAGGACATGCTATATTGCCATTTATTAAATATTGCGCAGGAATTACATGAACGATAGCTTCAGAACCAACGTCTTCGTTCGGTTCCAGCCCGAAACCATTGCCTGTGCGTGTATATACCTGGCTGCTCGTCAGCTCCAGGTGAGTGGGCGTGTCTATCTTATCATTTATTTAAAAGTTGTTATTAATTTCTGAATTTATTTACTTTTTTATTTGAAAGTGTTAATTTATTCTAAATTTTGTGATTTATTAAAAGTATATTTTAAATATTTATATTTGATTTAATTTCAGATTTATTAAATTTATTGTATTTGATTAAATTTTGTGATTTATTTGTAGTATATTTTCAATGGCTATATTTAATTTGTTTTAAGTCCATTATGGTTTACATAAATATATGTTTTTTCGGAAATATTTCTTGCACAGTTGTGAAATTGCATATTTAAATTTATTTATACGAAATGCACTCTGCAATATGTTTATGATAATTAATCGCAAGTAGAATAGCCGACCAATTAGAAACATATTCTTTTATTGATTTTTCCTTGTTTAGTAAATAGTTATCTTTTATACTTTAATTGAATTGGATTAAAGCTATACAAAGATACCACATCATGTGTCATTCTTGTGACTAACTTTGTCTCATGCCTTGTTTTAGTCAGCATTACTCAATGACGCTACATGGTACTGGATGATTGATTAGTTAAAATTGAATACGAAGGAGATTTATTTGTTATTTGTGTATTATTTAAACTCATGGCCTCCTTAATATCTACAAACAATTTATAGTTGTAGCTGTATGTTTATTGTTTATTTATTTGTATGTCTTTAAGTATATTTATTATTGTTTAATGTGTATTGTTTTATTATTCATTGACTACTGTAGATTCCGCTGCCTAACAACCCTGCATGGTACGCTCTGTTTGGTGTGCAAGAGTCTGACATCAAGGCGATATGTCTGGAAATATTGAGCCTCTACACAAGAGCTAAGGTTAACTATAAGCTCATCTGTCTTCTCATTGTTGTAGTAATTTTGTTGTAAGTTATTTTAATGTTATATTAACTTTGACATCCCTGACTTTTCCTTATGGTACAGAATCGACGCTAAATTCTTATTTATTGATTGACTGATTGATATTGTTATTTTTTTTGCTATTTGATATTGTTCTGCTATATAGCCCTCTTTTTGGCTGTCTGACGTTGTGGTTAAAATTGTTTAAGATATTAAGGAGGTCACAAGTTTAAATACCAGCCTCTCTTTCTCTGATAGAGCTCTTGTGAGACTTCAGTAGGCTTTAAACTCAAATTATTAGCTTAGATTTATTATTTACTGCTGCCTCTGTATTTGGAGTTAAACTCAATTTATTTGCTTAGTTTTATTAATTATTGCTGCCGCTGTATTTGGAGTAAATCTCTTATGGCTGTGTTTCAAATGCAAAGCTCAGCTTAATTGGAACAACTTCGTGGATAGCGACTCTAATTTTTGCAGTTGTATTGGTCATACTGGTACTAAAATATTTTAGTTTTCTATCTTAGCAAATTTTTTTGAAAAATTGGTGATTTGAGTGCATAGTAGGACACTTTATTCAGTGAGCCGCTTGCTGTGATTGTGCAATAAAAATTCCAAATATCAGACGATGCAGTGAGTAAAGAAATTGTTTACTGAGTTATATATAATTTGCCTACTACTTGAGTTTTTAGATAAACCCGAACATTTTCATTAACTTAATGTATTCCCGAATATCCTTTTCATCTCCTGCTTTTGATAAATACTTCGTCCACTGAAAATTACTGATATATAATTATTATTTTTATATTTTCATTTTATTTATGGTTTCTAGGCATTTCATAATTGTAATCGAAAAATTATAATGATAATATAATTTACCTACTTTACTAAATTTACCTACCTAATTTACCTTTGTGTTTATAGCCAAACCCTGAACGGCTGGAACGGACCATCAACGATCTAAAACTGCGGCTGAAATCAAACAGTAAGCTCCACGGCATTGATATAGCTCCAGCCTCGGCTCCCGGCACTCCGGCGGATAAGCACCGGGACTCTCCGGCTGCACCGGGTGGTAGTGTGCCATTACGAGACAACCGGGGAACGCTGATCCACAGCCGCAGTGCCGTGGAGCTAGAGCGGTTTAGATCTGGTGGAGCGGAGACATCTGGTGATAGAAAGAGGAGGTCAGATGAAGCCGAGAGACAGAAAAATAGGTCAGTTTATAGGTCATCAGTTAATAGGTCATCAGTTTAATAGGTCATCAGTTTGTAGGTCAGCTGTTTATAGGCCAGCTTATAGGTCATCAGTTAATAGGTCATCAGTTAATAGGTCAGATGATAGGTCGTCTGTTTATAGGTCATCAGTTTATAGGTCAGCTGGTTCCACTTGTGAGTGTTCGTCATTGAAATTAGAAGCTTTAAAGTCTTACTTAGCTCTCTAAGGTCATATTGTAGTAGAAATTATTCAACAATTCTTCAACATTGGAGTGAGGAAACTGACGTTAATGTTAGCTTTAGCTTTAACTCTTAGTTCATTGTGTGCTAATGTTTTAGGCTGGACGTGAAATCGCTGGAGAAGGCGACGGATAGACTCAAACGCTCAAGGTCTCGCAGCCCGTCAGATGTGAGTCGTGGTAGAGACGTAAAGCGTGGTCGAATGTCTCGCGACGAGTCATATCATAGCAGAAAGAATCGTGATGCAGCTTCTCAGTTAGTAGAGGCTGTAGCTTGTTAAATTTAGATCTATCTCCAATTAACTAATTGCATGAGAATTGTATCATCATCATCTTCCCTTGAATTCCAGTTGAAAAACTGGTAAAGCTAAGGTTAACGTCAGTTTCCTCTCTCGAAAGCGATGTCAGTGACGGGCGAGCCCAGGATTTGAACCCAGCACCATCTGAGCCGCGGTAGAGTATCTTACCTACTTCGCCGCTGACTCCAACCAGTTGAACTAGAGTTAGGATACGGATAGACTTTCTCCACTCCTCTGTTTTGTACAATATCATCAGGCAATATCTTATATAATATCGTATATCTGTTTATTGCCACATGCCACGTCAGGTGGTCTATCTCTCTCTAACTTAACCTTCATATTGTTAATAATTAATTGTATAATAATCATCATCATCATCTTCCCTTGAATCCCAGTTTAACCAGGGTCGGGATACGAATAGAATGTCTCAAATCCTCTCTGTCCTACACCACACCACCAGCCAATCCCCTATTCAAGACTTTTCCATTAATTGTATAATAATATTCTTTTTTATTTTATTTTTATTTTTTTATGGAATTACTGTGCTTATAAGTTCATTATTCAATATTATTTATTTATGCATGTATGTGTAACAGCTCAAGAGGCAGTTCACCGGCTCTTAAAGGCAGCGGAAGATCTTCAGGTCTGTCTCGGCACGACTCTGGCTATCTGAAGACAAGCGGCAGTGGTTCGGACAGGCCGAGTGCTGACAGGATGCCCAGCCAATCAGTGGAGGCCCGGCGCAGGCATGACAAATCATCCATCGCTGTCGACAACGACAAAACCCACCTCGCTGGAACCAAGAACGACTCTAAACATGGCAACAGAGTGACCGATTCATCGGGGAAGCTGGATAGTTCTCGATATCAGCGGCACGATGGTGCTTCTGAGCTTGAAAACAGATCAGACAGTTATAAGACGTCGAAGGAATTGTCGGCGTCGAATGAGACGAGAGATAGGAGGCACGAGTCGTCGAAAGAGAAACGACGGCATTTAAATGGCAGCAAGAGAGGCATTAAGCTTCACTAGCAGATTAGAAACTGTAGAGTTCTGGATTTAACGTCCAGAATCTGTAAGAGTTCTACGTTTAACGTCTAGAAGCTGTGAGAGTTCTACGTTTAACGTCTGTTGTTTTACTATGGGGTAATCGATGGTTGACTCTTAGATGGTTGACTCGGTTGAGAATGGTTGAACGGAGATTAGATTTTGATTAACTGCTGTAAGAATTTTGAAAAGCCTTAATACTAGGTTATAGTAGCAGCAGCGTCTAATCAGCTGTCTATTGATCAGCGTACATTGGAATTACATTGGTTATATAAATAGGTATGTGCATTATAGTTAGCATTGAGAAAATAACTGTAACTAGTCAATAGTGTAATGGCCTGTAACAGAATTACATTGAGTTACAGACTGTAACAGCATGTAAGTGAATTACATTGAGTTACAGACTAATACAGACTGCTTAGTTATCTAGACTCTGTTGTAAGATCGGAGTTCTGATGTTGAATAGGAATTTTAAAACTGATCTTTATTTTTGAGGTTACGTAATAATTGAAGTTATCGTCAGGTGACGATCCTAACGTTAAACTGTCGATGATGGATGATAAGTGATTCAAAAGGATGATCCTAATGCTTTAAAGTATTTCTAGAGTAACCATTGACCCTTTCGAATATTTCGTTGTAGATAGATTTTCTGTCAGACTCTATTCTCAAACCTGGTCTTGTGGAATGGCTATGAATCAGGAATTTAAGCCGCTGATCTGCTGGTCCAAAACTTAAATTCTAATGAGATGCTGATGCTAAATTCTGTTTAACTGAATAATTAATTGTAATGTTTCAATAAGAGTTGGCTCTTAGATTCATATATAGTAATAATAATAATAAAGGTTTAACTTCCGTTTGCTTATACAAGGATGATGTCTGGGATGTATATATAGTCACTTTAATAGTGTCCTAAACTAAGTGAGACTGATTATATTTTAAATTTTAGTTTTTGTGTACCTTGAGTCTGTGTGATGTCGTAATGTAACTTGTAATAGGTCAATATACGAAGTTTTTTGCATTTTATATTTACAATTTATGTTAAATTTCTTTTCAGAACAAGACTGGTATGCGATCCCTATCCCTGTCTTTGTAACGATTTCAGATTTTATTTCAAACTTTGGACCTATATTCAGGAGGAGTATATTCACAGTTTAGTTGAATTTCACTAAATAATGCGGAGTCTTTAAGAAGTTAAGAAGTCGCTGTTTGCATTTTAGAAAACTAAAAGAAACTAAAAATTATGGTTGCAGAATTAGGTTTTTCTAGTGCCTCTCCTTATTCTGATCAGAACTTGTTGCAGTGGCTACATGATTAGATTAGGACTACACGAGTATCTACATGTTTATATATATCATGAGGCACCGAGATTGTAACGATTTAGTTGTTAGTAGTCCTGGTAGTGCGATTCAAGTGGCCATGCAGTTAACGATGAATATGATTGAAAATATGAATAAATGATTAGTGATTGTCATCATCTCCAAGATGATTAGTTGACTGATAATAGAGGATGACTTAGAATGATTTAGTTGGCGTTGATTTAGAATGATTTAGTTGATTGATTGAGGATGATTTAGACTTAGTTGGCGTTGATCCAGGACAGGTAGGCACTGAGGCGGGTGTAGACAGAGGGGTAGGAGGGCTGACAATCTCCTGCTGGGCTGGAAACAGCGAACGAGGCCACGCCGACCAGAGCATCGGGGCAGTTAAGTAGACCTCCCGGGTCGCTCTGAAACAAAATACAACGACACCACTGTCGTCAATGACAACATCGAGCACGGTGGAACTTAAGAAAATCTTACTTACAAAAAGTAGAAAAATGCTTTACCAGTTTTAGACTTAAATTGGTAACAATATCTATAAAGTTTAATAGAAGCATACCAACATATTTCATATGTTCGTATATAAATAAACAAAATAAAACATAAATAAAGACATATGAAATATCTTAATAAATATTTTATATCATCTAAAAGATATACATTGTAGCAGCTATTGAATCATAACAGCAATAATTTAAGTGCTACTGTCGTTAATGACAACATGGAGTAACATCACAGCTATGGTACTTAGAAAAAGGTGTTACTTGTGTTACAAGTTTTACCGATTTCCTGAACCAGTATAATTAAGTTTAGAAGCGGGACTTACATTGCAGGCTTTCCCAGAAGGATCCTGTACACAGACTTGATTGTCCCAGACTGAACCTACTCCACCGAAATTGGTTTTGCACTGCGCCGTGGAGAGAACTATCATGTCTGCCTTCTGAAGAATACTGGCTGTAATACAGTATTCAAAATATGAGATAGGTGGCCAATCACGTAACATAATAATTAGAGCGCTACTGTCGCCCATGACAATAATAAGCAGTATGGAGATAAACCCAGATCGGTGAGCAAAAAGAAAGTCCACAACGATCAAATTTGAAAATTCAGAAAACCAGTCAAAAGATAAGTTTTGCAATGTAAAAGCAATCGCAAGATGTATTGTCGTGCAGTGGTCCGTATGCAAGTATAATTATTGTAAAGTAAAAGTAAACAAGCACTGAAATGATCAACTATGTTGATATCTATCACTTTTAATATCACACGTTTAAACCGTTCGGCAATTAATCATTTTCCGTATAACCAATCGTACTGCTTTGACATTTCAATATGCATATATAAGGGCCTAGTTTTCAGTAATTGAGGAAGGCAACATGAAACTACCTCAGAAGCCATATTATTCCTAAGCTATCGACCTCATTAAGATGTGAATTAGGCATTCAACACTTTATGAAGGAATTAATTTTAACTCGTTAATTTTTGTTGTTGTTGTCGTAAGACAGTAAATAATAAAACTAGATCCTAACCAACGTCAGAATTCGGTATTCGGTTGGTGAGCGTCTAGGCTCCAGAAATCGCTTCAAATATTTTAACGAATAGGTAAACTTAGCTAGAGAGAGGTAGGCCACAATTGACGGTCATTAAGAAGGACATGAAAAATAGGAGATTGAGTGATGATTTGGTGTTGGACAGAGAGGACTGGAGATGGTCTATTCGTATCTCGACCCTGGTTAAACTGGGGTTTAAGGGAAGATGATGATGATGATGATGATGATGATGATGACGATGACGATGATGATGATGATGATGATGACGACGATGATGACGATGACGATGATGTAGTAAGGCACTGAACACTCACTGCTACGACCCCACCCTGATATAACGCAGGTGGTTCCAGCGTAGTTGTTGCTGTTGTCTGGTGGAAGAGTAGCGAAGTCAACGTTTCCACTGGCGATGATGGTGGAAGAGAGGTGAAGGATGGCGATGTCGTTAGCCAAAGAGACCTGGCCGCTATTGTATCCAGAGTGCTGCAATTTCAAAGTCAATAGAAGTGATATTAAATAAGTCGGTGACTATCATTTCACATAAGGCGATGCCTGATTACTTATGTAGCACATAACTTGGGAAAATAACTTTAGGTTGGTTTCAGTTGCCATCCACAGATCTAGTTTAGTCGCCTTTGGCGACACGTGCAGTTAACGATTGGTCTAATCTTTAGTACCCAGGACTCAACAGGGAGAAGGTTTAGGGATCAGAATCGAATTAAGTAAATAACTAGTATATATCTACAGTAGTAGTGATGAGCTCAAGTATACATTGCCACATATTTTCTCTCTCTCTCTCTCGCTCTCTCTCTCTAGCGCACTGTCAAATGGCAGGTACAAGGTGCATATTCGTATTCAGGGTCATATCTCACGAACCATTCAGAGCCCTAGAAAGATCAAAAATTTAATCCAGTCAAAAAGAGATATGCCTTAGACCTATGTACGTTATGTACGTTATGTACCCTATGACGTACTATGACATACTATGACATACTATGTGACATACTACGACATACTATGACATACTTTGACATACTATGACATACTATGACATACTATGACATACTACGACATACTATGATATTCTATGACATGCTATGACATACTACGACATACTAAGACATACTATGACATTCTATGACATACTATGACATACTATGACATACTACGGCATACTATGACATACTATGACATACTACGACATACTACGACGTAGGCCTACTATGACATACTATGACATACTATGACATACTATGACATACTGTGACGTACTATGACATACTACGACATACTATGATATACTATAACGTAATATGACATACTATGACATTATGACGTACTATGACATACTATGACGTATTATGACGTACTATGACGTAGCGGGCGAGGTTGGAGATTTGTGTTCCACTCAGGTCTGTTCTGACATGAAGACCCGCAACGACTCTCAGTTGACTAACAGCTCTGTTAATAAAGTATAAAGTTAAAATAAACAAATATTAATTAATTAATCGACCAATTTAAGCTAAAACTTCAAAGCTAAATCCAAGTTTAATGTCAGTTTCCAGCTCGATTAGCATGTTAGTGACGGGGAGAGCACTGGATTTGAACACTGCATCTACTGATCTGCTGTGCTTGAGCGCTAGAAAGGACGTACTTACGTTCCGTACACGTAATATAATTTTCAGGGGCGGATCCAGGAATTTTTTAAGGGGGGGCTCGAAAATATTTTTTTGAGAGTGTACACATTTTTTGCTTTCACCTTCGGGGCATGTGACACAACCAGAAAAAATGCTGTGAGGGGGGGATTTTTCACTACTTCGCTCGGTTCACAGAGTGAGCGTATCCCCGTATCTTACCGCCCCCCCCAGTCATACCCGTACTAAAGTCTGGGGAAAATCTAAAATGATTAAAGTCCTACATTTGTTTTGGAAAAAGGCAGGTGAATTTCTTCACCTTCGAAGAAACTCAGCTGATCTGGACGAATTGCAAAAGTGACCTAATTTTGGCGGTAGGGGGCCCATTCCAGCCATGGTTGTTTGCACCACTGCTCCGGGACAGAGTTCACATTTTTTACTCAATCCCTTTCTCCTCTTATACAGTGGTTTATGTGAAAATTAAGAGATAGTGAAACGGTCAACCTTTTCGGCCCCCCATCCATATACACAGGCCTCCTAGTATACCAATTATATGGGCACCTAGTGGAGTCCACATTTGAAAAAATTTGAACTATAGTAAAAATGAGTGCCCTCTCGTACCCCCCCCCCTCCAACCACTTCCCTTACAAACATATTTACACATACAAATTGTCCTAGAAACAATAAAAATAGAGTGTTTTTTTTCGACGGGCCTAAGGGGGGGCCCGGGCCCCTGGGCCCCCCCTGGATTCGCCACTGATAATTTCCTAAGTTATCCAATATCGTTCCATCAACAAATGAAGAAATATATAATAAATATATGCATATATATATATATATATATATATATATATATATATATATATATATATATATATATATATATATATATATATAGTCTTTTTCCTGTCGTCAATACAAACGCACACCCCACCCTACCACTACCCTACCTGGCTTTGTTTATTATCTGCGCAAATCTGCCACTACATATTATAAAAGATCTATAGTTGCGCGTTAGAGAGGACGCACTGTCTGGAGCCAGTAGCGATGTCGGTAAGATGTTCGACAGCGGATCAGTACGTGCGGGGTTCAAATCCTGGGCTCGCCCGTCACTGCATCGCTTTCGAGTGTGGAAAATGACGTTGATATTATCTTTACCAGCTGTTTACTTACGCTCCGTCCAAGCAGTGAGCAGCTGTGAGACCCTTGGCTCCGCTCAGAAGGGCTCCTCCACAAGTGTGGGACCAGCTGCCCGAGAGCCTCTGCATGGAAAGTTCCCAAGGGAATTCCCCGGGTGAGGCGTTCTCTCCCCCAGAGACACCGTGGAAGTTGAGGCTGGGCTTCAAGGATAGACTGGAGGGTATAGCCTCTACTGATTGTGAAGAGTAAAATGATATAAAGTGATAGTAATGCATAATACATTAATAGTGGTATAATAATACATTAATAGTATCATAATAGTATTGATATTAATACATAATACATTAATAGTGGTATAATAATACATTAATAGTATCATAATAGTATTGATATTAATACATAATACATTAATAGTGGTATAATAATACATTAATAGTATCATAATAGTATTGATATTAATACATAATACATTAATAGTGGTATAATAATACATTAATAGTAGTTATAACAGTATTAATACATAATACATTAATAATAGTTATAACAGTATTAATACATAATACATTAATAGTAGCTATAACAGTATTAATACATAATACATTAATAGTAGTTATAACAGTATTAATACATAATACATTAATAGTAGTTATAACAGTATTAATACATAATACATTAATAGTAGCTATAACAGTATTAATACATAATACATTAATAGTAGTTATAACAGTATTAATACATAATACATTAATAGTAGTTATAACAGTATTAATACATAATACATTAATAATAGTTATAACAGTATTAATACATAATACATTAATAGTAGCTATAACAGTATTAATACATAATACATTAATAGTAGTTATAACAGTATTAATACATAATACATTAATAGTAGTTATAACAGTATTAATACATAATACATTAATAGTAGCTATAACAGTATTAATACATAATACATTAATAGTAGTTATAACAGTATTAATACATAATACATTAATAGTAGTTATAACAGTATTAATACATAATACATTAATAGTAGTTATAACAGTATTAATACATAATACATTAATAGTAGTTATAACAGTATTAATACATAATACATTAATGGTAGTATAATAATACATTAAGAGTAGGCCCCTAGGTATTATTGTATTAATGCATAATACATTAATGAAGATATAAATTTTAACGTCTGTTGTTTACACACGTGAGCTGTCAGAAACGAGAGTCTTGAACTCGTGACCTCTCAATTAATTAACAACGGACCTATTAATATTTTATAGTAATTAATATTGCACACTTGATAATGGAAATTTGTAAATTAAAAACCTGACTTACGTAGGCCAAGCACTGTTAGGAGAACAAAATAGCGAATCATTCTTTAGGAATTGCCAGAGATCTTAAGACATAAAATACATGTGAATAAAATTGATTAACTGAATGAATGGACTAGTCTCATATCATGCAATACCATCAAACGTTATCTGATAATTATCAGCAGGGCCTAGAATCAAATTACTCCCGCCCAGGGTTAATTTTTCTTGGGGGTAGGGTGGTTCGACACTCTTAGCAGATATGTGACCCCCTGCTAAATTTTGACGTCCCTGACATTGCCTTATGGCGAGGAACCAGACTTTAAATTCTTATTGATTGATTGCTAAAGTTTTAATCCTCACTTTTAACCAAACCCCTATGACAAAGCCCTTTTGACCCCCCCCCCCACTCCAAACAAGCCTTCGACCCTTGCAACTACCCCCTACCTTGAATAATTTGACAAATTTATCAAATAATCAAACCCTTCTCTCACCTTATCTCTGATGTCTCGATAATAGTGCCAGATACTCGACTGTTTAGTTTCGATTATTGTGTGAGAGTAAGTCACATGTCGGGATTAGTGGGCTAAATTAAGTTGCCTTTTTCAGTTAACGGAAAATTATTGTGGGAAACTTATACAAACCGTATAGAATGTCTCAATAGCGTAGTGGGAAACTTATACAAACCGTATAGAATGTCTCAATAGCGTAGGGGTAACGTCATGAAGTTTTAATGACAGATACTGAGGTGAATTGAACCCTCGTGGGTTCGAATCCCAGCCGCGCTGATCTGAGAGTAAATTCTCGGAAATTCACTGGACTGTTTACGTGGAAAATGGTCTAACGGTCTAACGGTCTAAACAGATTGTACTAAAAGTGATAGATATCAACATAGTTGATCATTTCACTATAATGCCTGCTTACTGTTTTTACCGTAAGCATACAAATTAGTTAACGAAAACGAAAATGTAAACAAAGTTTAAAACTGTAGGATTAAATGCCAAAGTCAGAATGCAATTTCTATTCACTTGTGTTTAAATTTATATTGAGTTTTATGCTTAAGTTTATTTGAAATTCGAACAATTTTAGTATAAGTACTGAATTGGATCAAATTTGCTTAATTCAGATTTTAATAATTACATTTCATTTAAGTACATTTTGAGTAGATTAATTAT
This sequence comes from Enchytraeus crypticus, assembly GCA_905160935.1. Classification (NCBI taxonomy): domain Eukaryota; kingdom Metazoa; phylum Annelida; class Clitellata; order Enchytraeida; family Enchytraeidae; genus Enchytraeus; species Enchytraeus crypticus. The sequence goes on from CAJHZI010000527.1 coordinate 516,037, forward strand.
CAGCTGAGATAGAAACTAATGTTCTAAACATTAAAGATTTTTGTATGATTACTAACTCTTTTCTCTTTCGGTCTGATTATTTATAAGCCCTGTACATGGAAATTAAGGTGCAGTTGAATTTAAAGTAGACTAAATCTATTTGAATATGTAATTCTTATATAGAAAAATTCTTATAGAACTGAGGAAGGCAACGGGACGCAAACAACGGCACACTACCGTAGAAGCCATGTTATTCCCAACTATAGACTATATGAAAGTGCGGATAGGGCATAGCCATTTGTGAATGAATGACAGTATCACTCTAATTGTTGTTATTAGTATTATTACTTTTAGACTACGAATGTTATCATGCGGTTATTGTGTTTTATTATTATGGGTGTTTTTGCCTTGTTTGGAGACAGCTTGGTCATGTGGAATTGCTTTTTATTAACTAAAACTTTAACTTAGAGGCGTATTTTAACGCAAATAGCTTAGCATTCGGTCATTAACAATGTTAAGTAGCGGCAGGCTCGGTTAGTACTTGGATGGGCCTTCGTGGAAATTTTGAAAGCTGCGTGCTGACATGCAGGTTTGAACAACCCCACGGTGTTGAATTTTTTATTTAAAAAAATATACCTAGTGAATTTAGGTATTTTCAATTAACCTGACAGTCATATGTATTTCAAAACGTACGTTCTTAATTGAAAAGGTCTTGAAAGTGCATTAAACAGTAAAAATTGATAACAACTAAATTGGAACGAATTCTGAGGGTCAGATATTGGAATTCCCTTTGCAAGCCTGCTAAGGAGCATTCCATGGATCAATTAGTTTATTTAAATACCAGGGCAGTGCATCCATCCATGCAAGATTTATATGCAGAAACATTAACCTTCTTTTACGTCCCTGACATTGCCTTATAGCGAGGAACCGGACTTTAAATTCTTATGTATGGGTTGATTGATTTATCTGGCTCTTGTGACCCCCATCTGAACACGTCTGAAACTATTTAAGACTTTCAGTTTGTTTAATATTTTAATTTTTATAAAGTTTTATCTATTATGTTCTCTCTAGTGTTCTGCCAAGCATCAGGTCTATGGTACATATTCCTATACTCACAAGCTCATGCTGCTCTTTACTGTTTATTATATTATTTTGTATAAAGTTTTTTATTATTCGGTTTCATTTACCTCTGACATTGAGAGTTTATACGGCTGATACGAATGATACGTATACAGCCGCCACTGGCTGGAGCCATGGAGTGGCGAAGTCGGTAAGATATTCGACCGCGGATCAGTAGGTGCGGAGTTGAAATCCTAGAAAAAGTGGTAATTTTCAAGATATATTAATAACTTCTTCGGAATGACTGAAGTTCGCCTCTCTAGGAATAAAATAAATAGGCATAACATCGGTTTAGTAGTAGTAGTAGTAGTATGCACTTCTGCGCACCGATCAGGTACGGAAAAAGAAGGCAGCACACTAGTCCCAATCCACTCCACTAAATAAAATTCTTTTAAACTTGGATTTAAACGACAATGTTCCGGGTTTAGACAGACAACATTGGTATAATGTTTAATTAAAACAACTTAACATTGGTTTAATGCTAATAAACGGTGTATAATTGAAGGAAATACTATTTGATTTAAATAATGGTATTACATCAATATCACTTGATTGAAATAATGGTATTAAATAAATATCATTTTATTGAAATAATGGTATTAAGTCAATATTATTTTATTGAAATAAAGGTATTAAATGTTCTAGAAAGATTTAGTTTCCGTTGATCCAGGACAGGTAGGTGCTGGTACGGGTGTAGACGGAGGGGTAGGCGGGCAGGCAGTTGCCGAGGGCACTAGACACGACCCACGAGGTAACACCGGCCACGGCACCGGGGCAGTTCAGTGGACCACCGCTGTCGCCCTGTAATAATATAGTTGTTAGGAAGAAATTACTTATTGAGAAATTAATTATTATGGAATTAATTATTAATAAATTAATAAAATTAATAAATAATATATTATTATTCATAAAATAATTATTAAGAAATTAATTTTTAAGAAATAAATAAATAATATATTAATTATTCTTAAATAAATTATGAAGAAATTGCTTAGTAGTAAATTAGTTATTGAGAAATTAATTATTAAGAAATTAATAAATAATATATTAATTATGAATAAATTCATTTTGAAGAAATTCCTTATCACTAAATTAACTATTAATAATTGAAATAATAATATACATGTATTAATTATTAATAAATTAATTCTTAATGAATATTATTATATTCTTTGTATTTCAAACAAGTTTTCTGTTAGTACGTAACAGAAAACCCCTGCACTTACTTTAACCATACTAAATAAAGAGGCTTGAAGTTTTTGAGTTTCAGAGATTTTAAAAATTATTTTCATTTACTCCATGGCTTCTCTCGGTTCTCAATTCAGAACCTTCAGCTTGACAAATATGACTTTGAGGTGGTTTCTCGTTGTCTTTGTCATTTGTTACTCAATAGTCCTGCTGCCACTCATGTAATACCAAGTGAACAAACTTTTCCATGTAATCACTGACCGAAAGAGAGCGGGACTTACGTTGCAGGCACCGCTGTTTCCTGATGGATCCTGGACACAGATCTGGTTGTCCCAGACTGAACCCACTCCGCCGAGATTAGTCCTGCACTGAGCCGTGGTCAGGACGTTCATGTTGGCCTTCTGAAGGACGTCCGGCAAGTTGTTGCTGTTTGCTGGAATAGAGTTGAAACAAAAATTGTGATTTAATTACTTGTATCTTACCGACTCCCGTGTTGTGCTCGGGTGTGGTTCGACCACTGCAGAATAGGGCAACCGCAAACAATCTGCTGCGTATACGTAAGAGGCGACTAAGGCAGGAGCTGAGGATGGTAAGAGGGGACCCACCTCACCACGAAATATTTTCCCCCAGGATTAAATGGTAATTAATCCATCTAACTGAGGAAGGCAACGGGAAACCACCTCAGAAGCCATACTTCCCAAGCTATAGGCTTTGTGAAGGGATTACCTTGTTGATCTATGAATTTGTACCTTGAACCTGCCACTTGGCAGTGCACTGAAGATAAGATCTTACCGACTTCGCCATTGGCTGGAGCCAGTAGCGATGTCGGTAAGATGTTCGACAGCGGATCAGTACGTGCGGGGTTCAAATCCTGGACTCGCCCGTCACTGACAAGTAAGGAAACTGACGCTAATATTAGCTTCATAGTAGCTTTTTAAATATTTATTTATTCAGTCGTTTATTTATTCATTTATTTATTCTTTAACTTCTACCTATAACATGTTTTCATAACAGTCAGAGAAGGCCATTGCACTTTGATAGACTGATAAACAGTCACGTAACGATTATATATAATGCAAGAGGAGATAAAATAAAGATGTGACTTGTGGTATACCGACCGACTCTTTACCGAACAGCCTTATAGACTTTTAAGTGTCTACACTGCTGATCTACGATAAGAGTGTGTTTCACTAGATATTTGCATTTTACATTAAATAAATATAGTTATTGACGGTGGTCAACTAGATAATATGAATATCGCCTTACCTGACGCCGTTATTCTACTTTTTACAAACTACGCGATACCCTGTATTACAACGAATTTTTTATATGTTTATTTGTATCTGTATTTGTATATGGCTGCAGTGCATTTGTTGTCGAGTTGATGCTGAAACAAACATTTCTCTCTCTCTCTCTCTCTCTCTCTCTCTCTCTCTCTCTCTCTCTCTATATATATATATATATATATATATATATATATATATATATATATATATATATATATATATATCAACGATATGTTCACTAAGGTCGAATTTACTTCTCGAAGTTCGGGTCGGGTTCGCCAAGGAGAGATTTCAATGTTCTTTCTGTACGTTTTTGCACCGTATTTGAACCTTCTTTTTGCTCGTCGGCTTGATTTTGTCTCAAAGGTGCTCAATGTTGTCATTGATGACTGTAGCACTCTAATTGTTGTTATTAATCTATTAATAAAAGTAGAATCACTCACAGTTACGTCCCCATCCGGAGATGACGCAGGTGGTACCGGCGTAGTTGTTGTTGTTGTTGGCTGGAAGAGTGGCGAAGGCAACGTTGCCACCGGTGGTGATGGTGGAAGAGAGGTGAATGATGGCGATGTCGTTAGCGAAAGAGGCCTGACCATTGTCATAGCCGGAGTGCTATAAGATATAGATAATAAGCAAATAATAAATAACACGCATTATACTGAAATGATCAGTCATGTTAATATCTATTAATTTTAATACCACATTTTAGACCGCCAGAAAATTTAGTCCATTTACCTCGAATCGTTAAAAACTTGTTTAACAATTACTAGATGCCCTCAGTAAAATCATCCAGAATCACATTCGATTCAGATGATACTAAATTTAAATTTTTTATCATATTTATATTTATATTTTATATTTATGTGTTAAATTTATATTTTGTATTTATATTTATATTTTTATTTATTCTAATTTTTTATATTTAATTTAAAAAATAATAATTTTGATATTTAAAAATTCTGCTCATTGATATATTATAAATAAGCAGAGAAAGACAGAGTTACTATGACTAGAACAAGTAGAGAAGGACAGAGTTACTATGACTAAAACAAGTAGAGAAGGACAGAGTTACTATGACTAAAACAAGTAGAGAAGGACAGAGTTACCATGACTAGAATAAGTAGAGGAAGACAGAGTTACCATGACGTAGCGGGCACAGTTGGCGATTTGAGTTCCGCTCATGTCAGATCTTGAGTGCAGACCAGCAACGACTCTGATGGAGCTGGTAGCTCTACATAAAAAATTACAACAATAACCAATCAATCAATAAGAATTTATCGTCCGGTTCCTCGTCATAAGGCAATGTCAGGGACGTCTCCTACAGAATCTATTCAAACAGACGCCAAAGCACCACTCGATGACGACTGAGTATATTAAGACCACAGCAGACAGCGAGATCAAAACAGTGCCAGTCCAAAATCCAATGCAAGCGGGTCAAAATTAATTCAATCACAATTGCTGGTCAATCACAATTCATCATCATCGGCTGCTTCCATATAATACCAGTTTAATAACATAAACAATAATTTGTCATGGATGTTCAGGTCATTTTGAAAGTAACTGGCTGGAGCAATTTATCGCCAATTATCAATTATCGATTTTCAATTACAATTTATAATTATCAATTATCGTGGTGCCAATTATAATTATAATTATAACCTAGCTAAGTAAAATCACATCTAATATAGTGGCTAAAATAACATCTAATATCGGTTGAATATCTTACCGACAGCGACACTGGCTCCTAGGGCGATGTCGGTAAGATATTCAACCGCGGATCAGTATGTGCGGGGTTAAAATCCTGGGCTCACCCGTCACTGACATCGCTTTCCAATGAGGAAAATGACGTTAACATTTGCTTTTTTAAGCTTTTTAAACAATTTTTCGTCACAAAATTTATTCCTTCAGCCTGACATTCGACAGAGCAAAACGTGGCTCCTACTAATGCTAGATAAATAGACAGAGAGAGAGAGATGGATAGAGAGAGTGAGAGAGATAGAGAGAGAGAGAGAGAGAGAGAAAGAAAGAGAGAGAGAGAAAGAGAAAGAAAGAAAGAGAGAGAGATTATATTAAGGGGCACTCACGCTCCATCGACACAATGAGCAGCGCTCAGAGCTCTTGTTCCACTGAGCAGAGAGGCTCCACAGCTGTGGGACCAGCTTCCACCCAGTCTCTGCTGGGACAGCTGCCACGGGAACTCACCACGGTTAGCGTTGGTGCCTCCGATGACACCGCCGAAGTTGAAGCTTGGTCTGAGGCCTAGGTTTGAGGGCCTAGCCTCCACTGCATGCACAGGGTGAGAGAATATATATATGCATATATATATATATATATATATATATATATATATATATATATATATATATATATATATATACATGTATATATATATACATGTATATATATCATTATTAAATGATTAATTTCTCATTCAGTATTTATTTTTGTAAACATCTGCTTAATTAAAATGTCTCTAAGTTATGCAAATACTTAATATTTTCAAAATTGCACATGCACATCTTTTCTTTATCAAGAAATTTACGTAAATCTCAAATCGGAATATTCGCAAATAATACTAAAAATAAAAATATTCTGCTTCCGTCAAATGTCGATGTAAAAATTAAAAAATTTAAATCAAGAAGAATTTCAGCTTCCCGTTCCATTAGAATTTTAAACATTCGTATGAACATTTGACCCCATAGTGGTCGGAATTTAAAATTAGGAAATACTAAAGATCAATGAAGCTTGTCTACAACTCACGCAGGGCAATTGATGCCAGAAGAACAACGAAACGAAGCATTCTGCTCAGATGGTCAGAGATCTGTTAGGATTCGAACACTCAACGACTCGTAACTCCTCTCCCATCAGTAGAAGAATTTATATCAAACCGTTATCAGCAACCCTCGATATCAGTCACCCAACGGCTTATCAGTAATGTCGTCGTCATCAAGTCCTACAAGTTTGTGGCTTGAACATTTTTTGATCATCTGTGTGAGTGCAAGTCATATGTTAGCTTAGAGGGTGGGTTAGATCAAGTAAAGTATAGATATCCAGTTACGACTGCTCCCACATATAGATTATATATATATGTATAAATAGATATATAAAACTCTAGCCACCATCGTTTGCTCGATATCTTCTTGAGAGGTCTAGAAAGTAGGCTAATAAACTCATGGATGCCCTACGTGGGCAACGCTTAATTATTTCTTATCTTATTTATTTAATTGTTAGTTCTTTGTTGTGTGAGAGAGATCGCAATAAGCCATCTAGAATTAAAATGAGCACATCGATTACTAGCGTAACCAATTTATGCATTAAAAACCGATCAAATTGACCTAGTACAAAATTCAAAGAAGTAAATGCGAACAACTGCGAAATACGACGTTAATCTAGGTTTGGCTTTTCTTGGTTTTACGGGTCCCGAAGAATTGACAATCTAACCGTACGTGACAACCCAGATCAAGGGTCTGTCAAATATGATATTGAAATTTTTAGTTGACATTTTTCATAATATCTACGATTGAACATCCGAGTTTAAATCCTGTAGGAAGAGTTGAGGGTATTGTTATAAAATATATCGAATATATAAATATACAAATGTCTCTAGTGTTGTGCCAATTGACAAGTCCAAAGTAAATATTCCTACTCAGCGTCTGCTTTCATGCCCCATCAAGAGCACTCCCAAGATCAACACTTAATCACTATCGTTAAAGACATTCATGCTTTATTTAGCCTTTATCTTGGGAATAATATGGCTTCTGAGATGGTTTCCCGTTGTTTTCCTCAGTTCTTGCTTAGTCGCGTTAACGGTTGGTCTACGCTGGAGTGTTCCGGACACAACAAGGGAAATACAAATACTTTTTAGAACTGAAAGAGATAGAAAAGGGCATGCAGACCTAAAACGAGACAAGTAATGAGAATAAACAAAGACTACGCAAAATCTTCATGATCAGTATTAAGCTCGAAGCAGTGACAGTACCTCAGCACTTGAACTGCATTAACTTCAGGCTTGAAGGTAACATTTGCAACTTTTAAACATTTTCTCACGGCTAAATATGGAAATATACGGCAGCGGACTAGATATTTCTTTGCAATAGTTTGTCAAGTGCTAAAACGACTTTAGAAGCCAAGTCAATGTCGATCAGGAAACGGACAAAAATACAAGTAGAATAATTTCGTGCATCTATAATTAATTAGCCGTTACTTAATTAATTCGTTAATTAGTCAGGTCGTATAAGTAGTGCTAACTACTCCTTTAATCTCTATTTCTCTTCGGTCTGTACTGAGTTGCAAGAAAATACATGTAAACAAAACAAGTTAGAAAAATTAATTTAGAAAATAACGGATCAGTTCAATAAAAACTGTCACAACCACATCTAAAACCACTCTCGCAAAGCACTTAAACTACTGCTTAGTATTGTTACCATGCGAGTCTTGCGAAAAAACATATCTAAATGGCATAAACAGATAAGTATACTATTTGGACAAGATATTATAGGGGTCCTTGTAAGCTTTTAAACTTGAGAGAGAATCCTTAAATCGTTAGATAAAACAAAATATCTAGGGATAAATATTGTAAGTGCCAAATATTTCAAATGTGGATGATACGAAATCATAACAAAATATTACACCTCGGTTAACATTAATTTAAGCAGATTGGGACCGAGAGCTTCAATTTAGTAAAGTCATTTCGTATGCGAAGTGCGTAAGTTCTGCTTTACGGTGTTCTAGCTCTAAACTTAATTAAATCGAAACTAGAAAGCTTTTCAAAGTAGTACAATAAAGTATTTTCAAAGATTTCAGAATATTTGAAAAACTAACATTATATAGGCCTACTGTCAATGGTATTGCGCTTTATTGCCGTTTGATTTATTACAGGAATATCATTGGTTTAAATTTTGTCATAAATTAATAGGGCCTAATTAATGATGAATTAAATTCTCATCAGAATTTGGCCTATCCTGAATACAAAGATGTTTGTTATACATGTACATAAAAATAAGAATGCAATTGGTATCAATGAATCATTGGCGTGCATTGTGTACAACATTTTGTGCTATTTAAAAATATTCTATTTTAACTTTTACGTGTGAAAATTTAGCAGCAAAAAGAAACCTCTGTTAAAAGTACAGGTATTCATAGTAAGAGAGTTTCTATTTATATTATTATTGATTGATTGACTGACTATTTAACTTGTCTTCATTATCTGTTGACTTTCAGCTTTCTTGAGGGTTTTTGGTTTACATTTTGTATTTTTTCACTTTCTAGATATCAGAAGGATCTCGTCTAGCAATTGGGGATGCCTTTTTATATGATTGGATTTCTCAAATGTCGCACCCATGGGAGGCATAGTGGTTTTAGGAGGATGGGGCGCCCCCTGATGCAGACCGGCTACCGGTGGCCCTCCTGCAACAGGGGGACCCCATCCTCCCCATGAGTAGCGTCCATGCGTGTGGTGACGGCTGAGGCACTACCTCCTCGTGATCGTCGCTGGGCGCTCCTGCATCCTCGAGTTGTCAGAGTGGCCGCACTGGCCCCTCTGAACTCAGGATATGGGTCGGCGAAGAGTGCCTCTCTAAAATTTGGTCATAGAAAAATAAAAAAGAGTCTTATTTTTATTTCCTTTTAATATTTTTTATTATTTTGGAAATTAAAGGTCTACCATCGTGTGCTTATTTGCATGGCTTGTAAGGCTGGTAAATTTAATGTTAACGTCAGTTTCCTCACTCTATTATTTGCATTGCTTGTATGCGAGACTTCCATATTCAACATATCCAGCTGTGTTTCATGTTCTATGTATGTGCAGTGTTAAATGTGATTGTTCATTATTGACTGATTGTTAATTATTGATTAACTGTTAATTATTGATCAACTATTTTGCTATAGTGTTGATTGATTTTTTAACTTATTTTTTTTGTTTGGAGACAGCGCAGTATCGTCCGAAGGAAAATGGTGTTTTAATGTCACTCTTTTATGTAATACTGTGGTAACACGAGGACTGATCCTAATCGAGAAAATGAATCGAGCTCCAAGCCCGAGGATAAATAATATTCTTTACAGTAGAGAAGACGCATAGTGTCGAAACCACTATGCGTGTTCTCAACAAGGGCACTATGCGTGTTCTCAACAAGGGCACTATGCGTGTTCTCAACAAGGGCACTATGCGTGTTCTCAACAAGGGCACTATGCGTGTTCTCAACAAGGGCACTATGCGTGTTCTCAACAAGGGCACTATGCGTGTTCTCAACAAGGGCACTATGCGTGTTCTCAACAAGGTGTATTCTAACATACAGTATATGTAAGTGCATTCTGCAGTATATTAAATCTTTTCCATCTCTCTTTTCTATCCTGTGTCCAAGAGTTGCGACCAGCACGCAAACCTCTTTTTCTTTAATTTCCTTTATCTTTGGACTGATATTTTGGATTTTGCAACGTTTTGGACCTTCTTTTTGCTCGTTGGCTTGTATTTGCCTCAATAGTTATCGATGTAATAATTGACTACAGTAGTACTCTAATTGTTATTATTATTATTATTATTGTTGCTGTTATTATTATTATTATGTTAATTTGTACACAAAACAGCTTGAGTAGTCGAGGTATATATATAGCCAAGGTCTGTTGTCTGCGCTGAATGTTGTCCTGGACAACTGTAGCACTCAAAGCCTGTTGTTACCGTTTTATTGTTGTAGGTCCACTTTAACTACAAAATTTCAACTCGCTCTAAGCCCTAATAAGTCAAAACTCGTTCATATTAAATTATAATTCGTTTATTTCGTTTATTTACTATTTCACAAAAGCAACAACATTTTAAAACCAGTATTTTAGGCGGATAAATTACCCCATAATAAGCAAATATTTATTACTTTAGTTCATATTTTGCAAGGCAACACAGTGAGATTTTAACGTCCGCTTATGCGCTCGAAGTTGACTTTTTTGGAGACTTGAAATTAATCCTATGCTATCACCGTCACGACCAAGTTGACATCTAGTGGCTGTTGATCCAGCTGATGTAGTACGACACTCGGGTGTAGACGGATGGGTAATCCTGACGGCAACTTCCCAGGCTGGAAATTCCCCAGGAGGTCACTCCAGCGACGACGGTGGTGCCGCCAGCAGGGCAGTTCAGTGGACCACCAGAGTCACCCTGTGGAATGGAAAAAGTGGAACATTTATGAAACTCGGTACTTTGAAATTCGATCCTTCGTTCAAGAATGGGATTTAGTCTAAAATTAAGTTAATATAAATTTAACACTTATCTTCACACATTGAAATAGGGTTCGAATCCCAGCCGCGCTGATCTGAGAGTAAAATCTTGGACATTCACTGGACTGGTTATACGGAAAACGGACTAAATTGCCCAGCGGTTTAAACATGTGGTATTAAAAGTGATATATATCAATATAGTTGATCATTTCACTATTATGCGTGCTAATGCATGTTAATTTCTCTTAAAAAATTCCAGGTCTCGTAACCATTTATAGTAATTAATAGTGTTTAAGTTGAATCACATTTCTAGAGTAATAAAGATATGCGAATTGGTGCAATATTTAAATTTCAATTAAAAATATACATCGAATATCTTGCAGAAGTTTATAAAATTTTATGCGATATTTCAATAAAAGTTTGCGATATTTCAGTTGTAGATGCTATTAGGTTTTAACAAAATTAAATGTTATCGAGTTAGGGCTATTTACATCGACATAATAATTGATTTCATATTACGTATATGATAATATATTTTAAAATTATTATATTTATTGCTCTGAGTCATTAATGTTATTATTATTATTAGTAGTAGTACTATTATTATTATTATATTTATTGTTCAGAGAGAAGGCTACTTACGTTGCAGGAGCCGATCTGGTTGTTGGGATCCTTCAGACAGATGTGACCGTCCCACACGTTTCCGATTCCAGCAACAGCGGCATTGCACTGGGCGGTCGAGATGACACCGATACTGGCCTTCTGCAGAGTGTCTGGAAGCTGCTGGCTTGAGGCTGGGAGGTATCAAGTGAAATCAATCAATTATTTATTTATTTATTTATTTGAATAATTAATTAATTAAGAATTGGTCTAGTAAATCAGTCAATCATTACGTAAATCAATCCATAATAAATACTTCAATCATTTTTTAGAATTAAATAGTAATCAGTTATTCGACAATAAATCACATGCAATCAATCAATTAATTAATTAATCGATCAATCGTAGGGCATGTAAATCAGTCAATCAATTATTGTGTCCATAAATTTATACTTCAGACAATTTTTATACTTAAATAGTTGCATTAATCGACAAGATATATATATATATATATATATATATACATACATAAAATAAATCAGTAAATCCATTCATAAATTTGCCAACTAATTTAATTCATTGCCTAACCGCAGCTTAACTCAACCTCACTATTCAATCGCACTTGGCAGAGCCTTCAGATGAAGAAACGGACGATAAATCTTGAAGGATTTGATTACTACTCACAAGTACGACCCCAGCCAGAGATAACGCAGGTGGTTCCAGCGAAGGTGTTTCCAGGGTCAGAAGCCAGGACAGCGAAGGCAATGTTGCTACCAGTGGTGATGGATGAGGCAAAGTTGAGGATGGCGATGTCGTTAGCGAAGGTTGGGGAACCCTGGTTGTAGTTCTCGTGCTGAATGTATCAATCAATCAATCAATTAGTCAGTCAATCAGTCAATAAATTAGTTAATCGATCGATCAGTCATTCATTCAGTCTGTCAAGCAGTCAATTAAAAAATCAATCAGTGGATCAGTTAATCAATCGATGATGTATTGAGCAATTCAGGCTGTCAATAATTCAATTACAAAGTGAGTCAGCTGATCAATCGATAAATTACTCAATCAATCAATAAATCAATCAGTCAGTCAATCGCTCAGCCTACGTTTAGAGGAACTGACACAATTTAGCATGCTAATATAATTAACAGTGTTTCATGGGTCATGAGGGATTTTTGATTTACAGCTAGTCTGCTTTAATATCGTAAAGCATCATAGTTATTTGTTTCAAATTTTATTTAGATTCTGTAATCCCTATTCTGTAATATAATGCTATTTTATGCTATTAAGTTATTGGTTAGGGAAAGAGAGCTAAAACAATAAATATGGTTATAAGATGAGATATAAGACAATAAAGGAGGGGATAGACAGGTGTAGCTGGCGATGTTGGCTGTCAGAATAACCCAAGAATAATGGTATAACAAAAGGAATGTTATGAGTGATTTAAAGATCCACTCGTATGTGGACACGAAGAGGAAAACAGAAGATAGAGATGAGTTATATACCATGGACCTGCCAGTAGGCAGTGCACTAAGAGAGAGATGGTTATGGAAAGAGCTATAAGAGAATGAATAGGGGACAGACCATGGTGTAGCTGGCGATGTTGGCAGTCTGGGTACCGGCGGTGTTTGATCTCTGGTGAAGACCGGCAATGACACGCAGGATGCTTGCGGAGCTGATAACATAGAAAATAACATATTAACATAATAACACAATAACATAATAATATAATAACACAATAACACAATAACATAATAACATAATAGCATTATATAGTAACATAATAACGTAATAGCATAATAACATAATAATATAGTAATATAATAATATAATAACATAATAATACAATAACAAAATAACATAATAGCATAATAACGCAATATCATAATAACATAATAACACACTAACATAATAACATAATAAGGTAATAACATAGAAACACAATAACATGATAACATAATAACACAATAATATAATAACTTAATAATATAATAACATTATAACACAATAACATAATAATAAAATAACTTGCAATAGTCGCGAAAATTATTAAATCATTTAATTGATGAAGCTAGCAGTTAATCAATCAATCAATCAGGCAACATAAAAGTACTTAACAGCCACCAGAAGACATTAATAGTTTAACGTCTGTTTTTATTTCAATGAGCTTGGACCTGATTTTAGTTAGAGAGACAGACAGAGATAGGTAGATAGACAGAGACAGAGAGTCAGAGACAGAGAGTCAGAGACAGAGTGAGATAGAAAGACTCAAAGAGAGACTCAAAAAGAAAGAGATTATATTCAGGGGCACTTACGCTCCATCGACGCAGTGAGCGGCGCTCAGACCCCTGGTAGCTCCGATCAGAGATGCTCCACAGCTGTGGGACCAGCTTCCCCCCAGTCTTTGCTGGGACAGCTGCCACGGGAACTCCCCGGGTGAGGCATCGACGCCCCCAACGATGCCCTTCATGCTGAATGTGGGCATCAACATGGCGGAGGGCTTGGCCTCAACTGTTGAGGAGATAAAGCAGCAGAAATATGTCGGTCAGGTCAAATGCCATCAAATATTATATAGATAAATAAATAAAAATGTATAATGTAATAAAATATAATACAAATATTACATAAATATTATATAAAGCAGGTCCATTGCATTTTATATTATTACTATTTTATTATATTGTCTTTTTTTATTTACCCCGGGTGTAAAGATCCCGAGGTTTGATTTTTATTATTATTATTGTTATTATTTTTTAAAATTGTTTTTATAATTATTATTACTATTGTTATCATTATTGTTATGATTATTATAATTATTATTATTATTATTATTATTGTTGTTGTTGTTATTACTAAACTGATCATGTGATCATCAGAAGCGCAACTGCTGTCTCCACGCGATTCCTCAGTTATTTGTTGTTATTGATATTCATTTTTTATTTTATAGATAGAGACGTCCCTGATATTGCCTTATGGCGAGGAACCGGACGTTAAAGTCTTATTGATTGATTGATTTATATTAAAGTCGGATTGGCAGTCTTAAACTTTAAATTAAACTTTTTAATTTTAACTTGTAAACCCAGACTTTAATTAATATATTTTAATTTTATTATTTATTTTTGTTAAATTTTATTATTTAAAAAATAAAAGTTTTAATATATATTTTATTTATTTATTTATATTATTTAAATAGGAATAATTATTATACATTTACTTTTTTATTTACATTTTTATTATTATTAATACTGCTTGTTACTTATCACTCTCAGAAGTGAAGGACGAATTTATTAAAATTGCGAATATTTTAATTGAGACCAATGCTAAATTCAAATCGTGGTTGTTTGAATTCATTCATGATTAAATACATTTGTGTACATGAATGAATGGGCAAATAATTAGTGAATGAATGTATAAATTAATTCCTGTATGGAATTGTAAATTAATTCGTGTATGGATATATATAAAAACTGTCGCGTACGCGGATGAGTAAATGTGAATTACAATCACGAAAATTTTCGCACGAATGCAATATCAGAGATGCAATTAGTTTGCAAACTATGCAGCGGGACTTTTGGAATTTAAAGAATATTTCTGATTATTTATAATGATTATTTAAAGACACATATTCTGTCTGAACACAATTTTGGACAGTCTTATGATTTTGTTCAATAACTGGGATTTTACTAAAAATTTATTAGTTATCACTATTCCTCTAAATAAATTCAAGCTCAACATTTTAAACTAGTCTTACGTATTTTTGATATTACTTACCAGGCGAATAGTTAATTAAGATTTACTGTGGCCCTACATATGACTGATTATCGCCATGATACTAAATAACTGAATATGCATGTATGATTAATGAATGCATCTCGAAGAGAGTAAGATTTCTAAATGTATTTATATTAAATTGTGTTTGCATGTAAGTGAACAGGTTGCAAGACCCATTTTATGTGTTCAAAATAAATTTTAAATAAAAAATAGCAAGACTGATTGTATGTGTTCGAAATAAATAAATAAATAAATAAATAAGGACTTACTGAGGCTAGCCGTGGCAATGAGGAAAAGAAGAGGAAGCATTCTTTGTGTCTGATGGTCCAAATCAAACGAAAGCTCGAAGGAATGATGAAGTGGGTAAGATTCGTTGAGGTTTTATACAAATTTCTTATCAACAAACGATTTTCTAGGTCACAATATTGCGGTTTACCACACGCAATGTCTCGCCGAATTCTTATCTCATTACCTCAAGTCCAGGGTGAAGATTTCATAGCGAAAGATTACGTATTTAGTAAGAAAGGAAAACGGTATTGCATAAGATTTTTGTGGGCGTAAAAGTCACAATAATTTTCGGATAAAATTCTGAAGTGCATACATGCGTTGGGACTGTCAAATTACGTGTTGGTTTGGGAATAATTGAAAATAAATCAAACGAAACAAACCGCATGTATTTCGCAAAGCGATTAACGCAGGAATGCTGATGAAAGAAAAAATAAAATGCAGCGCTGAAAACTAAGCAATAATTTAGGTGTGAGAAGTCGTACTTTATACTTATTGATACTTTTCCCAAGCTATGGGCTACATAAGGTATGCATAAGGCATAGACTTTGTGTAGGGACTTGTTGATCTAAGGAGTGCTCTCGTGGAACGAGAAAACAGACTGTGAAAATGAATGTATACCTTGAACCTGCAGTGCACTGAAAATAGAAAGAGAAATCTTTATATAGGCGATCGAGGTATTAATCGATTATGTGCTCATATTCATGGCAATAGTAGATGTTAGCATTAATGTCAGAATATGCGCATCGGAGTGAAATTCGACTGAACACCAGATAGTGAGAGAGGAAGAGGTAATATAATTACAGCATATTTTCTATGTAAAGCTTCATATTAATTAGAATAGAAAATCTTACTCAGATTCTCTATAGATTTATATGGTAAAAGAAAGTGATCTGAGAGCGAAAACCTCAGGTAATTAATGTCCTCTTTTTGACTGCGATTTAATAATTTATTCCGACTCTAGCTAAACTGGGATTTAAGGAATATGATAATGATGATGATGATTTAATCATTGAAATGCTTTAGATCCCAGTTCTGTAAGGAACACAGAAATTTTCAATTTTTTACAATATTAAGGTAGCGAGTTAACCTAACTCCACAGTATTCTATATGCAAGGGCATTATTTAACATTTTAACCTTACAATAGGTGATCCGCACATGTTTGTTGGTACATTTTCTCATAGCAGTTGATGATGAGAATTACAGATTGTTAGCCAAACGCCTCCGCACAAGAGTCCTAATTATTTTTTCTAGATGAATAGAAAGTGAAGAACATTTTGATAATAGTCTTTAAAACTCTACCCTAACGTCCCTGCAATATTATTTCAGCTAGAAAACTTTTCGTAGATAGATAACTTTGGACACATTCGTATAGGACCTTCCGGTGCCTCCAGTATCAACCTTAATGAATGCAGCTGTCTCAGTCGTCATTGTATGATAAATCATGGTAACTAATAGCATTGCTCATTATTATTCTTGGTTTTGTGAGGATCAATATATGTGGGGTTCAAAACCTGGGCTCGCCGTCACTAACATCGCTTTTGAGTGAGGAAACTGACGTTAACATGAGCTTTATCAGCTTTTTTATTCAATTAAATTTCTACTATTTTATTTCTATTGGACAATTGAATTACATTGTTTTTGATATAGCATTATTATGAATTTATTACATATTATAATTTGTATTACTTGTGTATTTCTATTATTACCCGTGTTGTGTCCGGATACCAATGTGTTGTCCTGGTTGCTGAAAAATAGATAAACCGTCGACTGCAAATATCGTAAAAGGCGACAAAACATTATGATCCAAACTAACGTCAGGAAGGTCATTCGGTTGGCGAGTGCCTAGGCTCCGGAAATTGCTACACAATTTTCTGAAACGAATGGAAAAGTTTTTAGGAGATTATCTGATGATATGGTGTCGGTCAGAGTGGAATGGAGAAGGTCTATGCGCATTCTGACCCTGGTTAAACTAGGATTCAAGGACGACGATGATGATTGTCGTTTATAGTGAAGACCAGTGTAATAAGAGAAGCGTCGTGTAATTTAATCGACGAATTAATTTTTTTAAATCTAGTGTTCCAAAATTTCACCAGTGAGATAAATATTTGCATGTACGTAACTAATGCCAAAATGTAGTCTGCTGCTACTATAAAAAATCTGGAGTGTCAAACTTGCTTGAACAAATGTGCAAACATAAACTGCATTTAGAAATCAATATATCGGCGATCAACTGAGAGTTTTTATTCGCAACCATCCTCCATCTGAAAATGATTTTCGTAGAATAACAATGAAAAGTCACTGTAAACGTCAAGGTTTAAAAGATATAGCGCTCTACTTCTCTCCTCTGTCATTCTAACTCTCTCTCTCTCTCTCTTTCCATCTCTCTCGCTCTCTCTCGCTCTCTCTCTCTATTTCTCTCTCTCTCTCTCCATCTCTCTCTCTCTCTCTCTTTCCATCTCTCTCTCTCTCTCTCTCTCTCTCTCTCTCTCTCTCTCTCTCTCTCTCTCTACTATGCCACTATAGCACATTCAAGATTAGATTCATATTTAAACTCATTGTTCATTGTTACTGACGCTCACTCCATGAATGAACAAATGGACTCATCACGGTCCTCCAATCTTTACCCAAACTTAATTGATGCTACATTATTTTTCTTAAACGCATAATGCTTCTGAGCTTGTTGTTACTATATCAATATCGCAGCATCATTAATCCGGTTGGTAAGTTGATTATTAGCAGTCTCTTTCCAGCAGTGCAGTTTACGAGTAATCTATTTCTGCATCGACACTCGCTGTTTAATATCTTGTAAGAGTGTTAGCTTGTTACATTAGCTATACTAGCTTGCTTTGTTGAGCTATGCTTCTGCAATTTTTTTACGATAAATAAACTTCAACGTACTAGCAGTGACCTAACCATTGTAAATATGTAAACAATACATATGTAAAATATGTATTGTTGAGCCAAATACAAGTGATTGATTGATTGATTGAGTGAGTGATTTATTGATTGATTGATTCCACGTAGAACTAGATTCGATTAAGAGTAGAATAATAATTACAGATACAAAACGGTAAACGACGACAGAAAGATATTAGATATCATAATA
The DNA here is from genome assembly GCA_905160935.1 of Enchytraeus crypticus. Taxonomy (NCBI): domain Eukaryota; kingdom Metazoa; phylum Annelida; class Clitellata; order Enchytraeida; family Enchytraeidae; genus Enchytraeus; species Enchytraeus crypticus. The sequence continues at coordinate 534,575 of CAJHZI010000527.1, forward strand.
TCATATACCAGAATATCAGATATCAGAAAGATATCTTCAGATATCAATCCACTAAGAACTATAGTTTTGATTTACTCTGAAATCATTAGCCTGTAATTTGTCATGTCTATAAATTACTTTAATATTTTTTATTTCACCAATCATTCAACCAATCATCAAGCAGAGCAAATATAAATGAGTCTTGAGTGAAAAGATTGAGTGAAAGAAAAATAAAAAGATTCAGTAAAAGAAAAGGATTGAATGAAAAGTTTGAGTGAACGGAAATACACTCCACAGAGGCTTTTACATATCAATCAATCAATCATAAGATTTAACTTCCGGTTCCTCGCCATAAGGCCATGTCAGGGACGTCTCTTGCAGACTCTACATAAACAGGCGCCAAAGCACCACACTATAACGACTGAGCAAACAAAGACCACAAGAGAAAGCGAAATCAAAACAGTGCATGTCCAAGATCCAAGGCAAGCGGGTTAAAATTTAGACCTTTGGCGGAGAAATATAATTATGTTTTTAGCTTGCCAAGTAAAGTCCCAATACAGTTACAAGATCGAAGATTTTGTGGCAGAGAGTTCCATATTGTCGGTGCAGAAAAAATAATCTGGATGTAGATTAGTAAAATTAGTAAATTAATGTGTCTATAGGGCACCTGTGCACGATTTTACGCCTGTACGTTTTGGCTAGAAAATTCTAGGCTTATTGATATTGTTAATCATCGTCATCTTATACTTTCCTTTAATCTCAGTTTAATATTTGTCTAGATGAGAAAATTTTGTAGAAATTTCTGGAACCAAGGCGTTCCTCAATCAATTAAGAATAACATTATTATCTTATAATATATTTTAATCAATGCACCGTCTAGATGTAGCATAAACCGAAGAATAAGACCTGCAATGCATTTCTATGTTCAGTTCTGAATAGCAATTTAATCAATAGCATTTTATTTATCCGTCAGAGCTTCAACAGATAAACACCGGTTTAATTTGCATATTTCATTGGTTTTCTTTGATTAGGAATAATTAATTCTTCACAATATGCTGGACATGCTTCATGATAAGGCACTATAGGCTATGCCTGTGATTTATTTCTTAAATATTCGATATTAATTATTTAGGTATTTTAATGGATATTGCCTATGTAAAATTATACATTTACGCGTTACTATTAAATTTTATACTTTTAAAATGAACAACATTGCTTAAAAGTGATATTAATATTTTTATTGGATAGCCTACTTGTGTATTAGCCTGTGAAATGTATACATGTATCATAAACCATGGCAGTATATCGTCTTAATTATAGTATAATACAATTCATAAGAAATCTAGCGTCCAGCATTTACTAAGATCTCCCATCATGTAATGTTTCAAATTTAACTTTGCTTAACATTGACTTTTCCAGTCTAAAGCTCATAATAGCTTTCGCTTAGTTAAAGTCAGAATTTTCCACTTTTCTTCTCCACTTCTCTCCTTTCAGTCTTCAGCAGTCGATTCCCTGGAAATAGATTCTGCTCAAAATCAACTAAACAGGATCCTTCTTTGTTGAGCATTGATTTTGGAATAATATGAGTTTGCATCAGGCATCAGGCTTCTACAGGCCTCAGGCTGTAGGCCTCATGCTTCTTTAGACCTCGGGTCATAGGCCTCATGTTGATAGGCCTCATGGTGATAAGCCTCAGGTTGATAGGCCTCAGGCTATAGGCCTTATGATGATAGACCTCGGGGCTATTGGCCTCGGGTTGATAGGCCTCATAGTGATAGGACGCAGGGTGATAGGCCATTTTTAAGACGCCACTTATAAGACGCCATGTGCTCTTTTAAGACGCCACTTATAATATGCCACTTTTAAGACGCCACCTATAAGAGGCCACTTTTAAGACGCCACTTTTAAGACGCCACTTTTAAGACGCCACTTTTAAGTCGCCACTTTTAAGTCGCCACTTATAAGACGCCACTTATAAGACCCCACTTTTAAGACGCCACTTATAAGATGCTACTTTTAAGACGCTGGAGGGCATCTTTGTTTGCTATTGATCTGGTTAGATTGAGCTTCTCTTTTTACCTTTTAGTCTGTTGTGAAAAATCAATTTGCTCTAAGTTCTACAGAACACAGAGGTTTAGAGTATGACAGCTATACTGGTGGCTATATGCAACTATAGGGTCGTAGAGCTACAAGTAGGGCTACAATATGTTTCTTTAGCCACAATCGAGCATTCCTGTAATTTTAGACTTATAACATAATGGTCATCCTTAAAATTAACATACAGTGAATTATCATCCAGTATTTTTTAATTAAAGGATGACATGTTACTAGCAAGCCTTTAACGTCCTTTATCTTCATCTCTTAAACTTTTGTCGCCATTTTGGTAAAGACTAACTTCAAACGTTCTTTATAATTAACAATTAATACTTATTAATAAATATATTAATTATAATAAAATTAAATAATATATAATATACAATATATTATATATAATATGTAATATATTATATATTTTAAAGTATACATTAATTATTATATATTATATATTATATATTATATATTATATATTATATATTATATATTATATACTATATATTATATATTATATATTATATATTATATATTATATATTATATATTATATATTATATATTATATTTTATATTTTATATATTATACATTATATATTATATATTATATATTATATATTATATTTTAGATTTTATATATTATACATTATATACAGTGTATAATAATTACAAATAATAATTATAGTAAAGAAATATTACTAATAATTAATAATTAACAATTAACATTTAAAAAACTAACAGTTGGATGAATCAAGAATATCATAACTGAATGTTTCAATAGCTCAGTGTTTAATGCGCTGTGTCATTAAAGCTTTAATGACGTTATGGTGGTTGTGGAATCAATTCCCGGTAGAGCTGATCCGACAATAACATCTCCGACAGTCACAGGACTGGTAAAATGGACAATTAGGTCTAAGTATAAACGTGACAGCATTATAGATATCTATTTCATCGTAATGTATGTATAATGCTTTTTTTATAACTTCGAAGGCGTGATACAAAAATTCTAGTGGGGTATGAAATTCTAAACAATTGCCTTAGGATATTTCATGTTTGGTTGCAGACTTTCGGTGCAGCTTGTCGCAATGGATTTTTGACTTAAATAGTATATTTATTGTGAATGAAGGTAAATACAATTTACTATCTCTCTTAGTGCACTGCCTACTGGCAGGTCCATGGTAAATAACGCCTCCATTCTTCCCTGTCTTCCGCGTTCCTCTTCATGTTCACATATGAGTGGATCTTAAAATCATCTGATATTCCTAATCTCGGCCTGCCTCTGCTTCCATTCCTTCCATTCTGCCTTCTACGACCTTTTTAATAGACCTTCCCTCCCTTAGAATACAGTTTAATATAACTTCGTCTATTTCAATACAATCTGACAACCATAGATAGATAACATACGAAGTGGAATATAGGCCTACGAACATAATTATATTATATTGTATGTGCAATTAATGGTATAGTAATGCAAATACAAATAATGTAGTTTAAATGTAGACTCAATTAGCTATACTGTAGTTTAGTTTTATCACGCAAGGAGCTACGCTTAGTTGGTAGTGCGTAGCTTCTCTTATATAAATTAATACTGTAGGCTACATTTTAAGGCACAGAAGCATAAATTTATACCGAACATGAATGCATATTTAGATTACATAAATTTCAACTTTTCTTTTTATGCAAACATAGTTTACGTCAATTTCAACTTTGAACTTTCGATGGAATTGAATTACTTGTAGTAACTTTAAACCTATAAACTGTTCGTAAGCTTGCACTTGAATGTCAGGATTTACTCTCAGATCAGCGCGGCTGGGATTCGAACCCACGAGGGTTCAATTCTCCTCAGAATCTTTCATATAAAGCTTCATGACGTTACCCCTACGCTATTAAGACATTCGAAACTACAAACTGTTCGTAAGCTTACACTTGTACAAGATGACATCTAATGACATATTCAGCGAGACTACCTTATCAACTGCACGCTTCAACGTGACCAACTTGACCACATCAGGGGAAGCCAAAGGAAAACCACTCGTCATCACGATGATTATATCCATAATAGTCACCATCCTTTCCGCTGTGACCACCGGCGGGAATCTACTGGTAGGTCTTTCCATTCGTATGGACAGAAAACTACAAACGATAACAAACTATTATCTTCTTAGTCTCTCCGTGGCGGACTTTTCTATCGGACTCTTTTCCATGCCCCTCTACACGCTATACCTGCTGATGGAGCGCTGGCCACTAGGGAACATCATTTGCAACCTCTGGCTATCTCTGGACTACACGACTAGCAACGCCTCAGTAGCAAACCTCCTGCTCATTAGCTTCGACAGATATTTCTCCGTAACCCGCCCGCTAACCTACCGGGCCAAACGAACCACAACACGGGCCCTGATCCAGATTGGGATTGCCTGGGGCGCCTCGGTGCTGCTCTGGACGCCATGGATATGGACTTGGCAATACATAGAAAGGAAGAACATAGTGCCGGACGGGGAATGCTTCATCCAGTTTCTATCGACGAATCGGTACATGACGATCATCACCTCCCTGGCGGCGTTCTATATCCCTGTGTTGGTCATGTGCGGCATCTACTACAGGATCTACCGGGCGACCGAGGCCAGGCGTAGGGATCTGAGGGTCCTGCAGCCGAATCAGGGAGCTGAGGGGGCCAGGGGGCTGCAGCCGAACCAGGGAGCTGAGGGGGTCAGGAGGCCGCAGCCTCGTGGGGTAGAGGGGAGGGCTCGACACACGGAGAGTAAGAGCTTAAGTAGAGGTGAGTCTGGGTCTCTCTCTCTTTCTCTCTCTCTTTCTCTCTCTCAATCTATCTCTCTATCTTCCTCAGTGCACAGCCTATAGGCAAGTCCATGGTATTTAAATCTTCAATATGTCGCTAGCCGCTGCTTTTCATATCCATAACAAATGAGTTATCCATTCATGTGGCCTTTCATAGTTCGATCTTTCCATATCTCGCTTCACCTCTATTTTTCATTAATTTTCTCATTTATCAAACCATTTTTTCGTATGGAACTTGCCGTATCCATGTATTCTTTATATTTCATAACTACATGTAACATATCCGTTGCCAAGATAATCAAGTTTCAACTTTCAACTTCTACACTTTTAATTGAATAATGGCGAATATTTTAAATTAAAGCAGAATCTTCGGTGAGTAATTCACAAAGTAAAATTCAAATAAAGTTGTCTGCATATACCGCATTATAAAGCATAAATTTAAATTGCATTATAAAACACCGGGCTAATAAGTAAGAAATTAAATAAACTATCATATTTTCAAGACATATATTTTCGATCTAGAAAGCGGCATTAAGGATACGTCAGCATCAAGATACATTTTGAAGGCGCAGTGTCTGTAAAGAACTCATATTCTAACTCGCTAGAGTGTTACTAGGCTATAGGAGTCTTGTAGTATGGCAGTATGGCAGAAGCTAGAAATAGAACTACATGTATATGAGAAAAAATCAGTTTAAGTCTTGTCACGAAAATCAAAACCAATTAACTAGTCAAGAATGCAAACTATGTCTAGTTAATTCTCAGGTTAAAATCTTATTTGTTTAATTTTATCTTAATTAAACTAGGCTAAGCCGGTGGCTGGGTAGCAAGGTGTTCGACACCGGACCAGCAAGTGTATGGTTTAAATCCAGTGCTCTCCCCGTCACTTATATGCTATCGAGCAGAAAACTTGATCGTAGCCTTTTTATACTAAATTTTATTATGCAGTAATTTATGCTTTATTATTAATTATTAGATGACGAATCATCAACGTCTTCGTGCAGCGTTAGTCATCAAAACTTAACAATAAGCTCAGCGGGAAATTTAGAATCTTTCGGCGAAGATGGATCGGAAATTGCTCAAGATTTTAAAACTCAGAGTTCAAAATGGCGTCGAATATGGCGTATACCATGGACCTGTTGCAGAGCACAGCTCGACATCGCTGCTTCACGTCAGCTTAAAATCAGCGGCTCAGAAGTAAACTTTTCTTCAGGGTATAGCCAAAAAGATGTTCTTAGCGGAGTTTATAGACTTAATTCTGCGTCTTTATCATTTCCATCATTAAGCTACGACAATGCATCGTGTCAGCAACCAACATACAGTTCACAGATAGGATATTTTTCTCAAACGAATCAAAAGAAAAGCCAGAATGATTCATCGAAACGTTTTGCTTTCTTTTCGAGCAACCGCAACAGAGGTAGCAACATCTCAGAATCATTCTCTACTGAATTTCCATCCTTCAATATCAGTTCAGTTGTTAGGCTGTCCAACAGGAGATGGCTAACTCTAGGGACTTATGGATGGAAGGAAGATTTTCCGATTGGTTCTTGGTTACCTCTTCCAGAACCATCAGCCAGTAAAGTATCACAGGAAAATATTCTCAGTAGCTCACATTCCAGTGACATTGGTACTCTTAACCGAATATGGGAAATTAATAAAAATAAATTTGCAGCTTCGGACGAATTTTTTCAAACTACGATAGATGCTAAATTAGTAAAAGATAATTGTAACGAAAAGCCAGAGGCGACGGAAAATAAATCGTTAAATTATAGACCTGACTGCCTTTTACCTGAAATTGGAGGAAGAATCCACTTGCAAAGTAAAAGTAACGGATATGATGATGCTCTCTACAAAGAATTTGAAGAAACAAAGATAAACACCCATAATCGACGATATTTCATGCTGCCTAAACATATTCCAGCAGAGGGCTGTATTGCACGGCAAAAATGTCCTTCATTAAGTCAACTACTTCCAGTCTATTATATTGCAGAGCTTTCACGGCGCAATTCTGACACCATTGCTGCATCGAATTTGCATTATGAACAACTTCGAAGTAGAAGCTTGCCCAGACAATATCTAGCACCTCTCAAAATGACTCATGACCAGCTAAGCAAAGAATCACGTGAAACACACCGAGGCAAAGCACCTAATACAGTAAGAGACTGTAAAGCTTTTTCAAAGTCAACCAGTCTTCCAGACTTAGACAAAATGAAAAGTGCGATTCAGAAATTCTCCACAATGAACTCTAGCCTGAGAAGAAGAGTTGACGGAGCCGAGACTACAAACGACTTAGCAATGGATATAAAGGCTCAGAATCACATAGCAGCGGACAGGTTGGTCGCTAACAGCCAGCATAGAAGACGTCAAGACTTGAACTGTGCCAATGAAATCATACTAGCCGCTGGCTCACTGAATAATGCGATACAATCTGAGCGGCAGTCTATGTTATTCCACCGATTAACTCTAATGGATGAAGAGAACACCGTAGACGCTCATTGTAGTGAAATTTCTTCGCTATTCAGTGAGAATTTGAATACTGAAAGTGTCGAATATGTTTACAGAAACTCGACTAACCAACCAGACCCGGAGATATTCTACATTTCTCCTTCCGAAAATCTGGAAGAAAATCGGAATAAATGGAAAAACACTGCCACGGATTACAATGGCGGTTGGTTGGAATCCCGTGAGCCGGAACAATCTTCAATTGTCAAAGGTAAAAATAACTCCTGCGGGTTCGAAGTAAACGGAAAACCACCCTTGAGCGCTTCTCGACCAACTTCAGGTATTTCTGAAAATGATGAGATTTTTGAAACACAAATCACTCATTTTACGGAAAGCAATAAGATGCGTGGGACTGAATATTCTGGAACATCGTCGACACTGGTTGACAATGGAAGCAAGCCAGAGGTCAGTCGCTCTGGACCCTCTGGAGAGTTTTTCCACATTTCTAATAAGCAGTCTAGCATTTCAGAAAATCCCCATCCAAAAGTCCCATCAGAAAGTTCCATAAGAAATTCCCATAAGAAAATTCCATCAGAAAATTCCATCAGAAATTCCCACCAGAAAATTACTTCAGAAAATCCCCATCTGAATGGGCTCAAAAGTCGTCCTAATCAGTCATCGAGCACGTATGGATTAGGCAGGATTAATCAGTCATTTAAGCGCATCTCGACGTTGAGGCGGACCAGCAAGAGAAGTGAGAAGAGACAAGATAAGAAGGCTGCGAAGACTCTGAGCGCCATCTTGCTTGCCTTCATCGTCACATGGGCTCCCTACATGATCTTTACTATCGTCAACAACTTCAGAGCAAACACGATACCTCAAGATCTTTACGATTTTGGTAAGTTTTCAAATTTAGTACAATCTTAATTAATTTCGGATCAGCCGGTGACATGATGGTGACTGGCTGGAGCCAGTGGCGATGTCGGTAAGATATTCGACCGCGAATCAGTATGGGCAGGGTTCAAATGCTGGGCTCACCCGTCACTGACATCGCTTTCGAGTGAGGAAACCGACGTTAACTTTGGCTTTGCCAGCTTTTTTACTGCAGACCAATAGATTCAGGGTTCAACTATATGAACGCGCCATCACCGGTAAACATTTGTTGTATACAGGAAAAAGCAGTTTAAAATCTTCAGAAATTATTTCTTGAATTAAATTATTATAAACGATAATAATAACTGCTCTTCAAATTGCCCCCACAGAATGCTCTATTGCACAAATCAATCTGTAACTAGGAATATGTTCCATAGACAAACAATTTAGCGGTTGATATGTAGTGAGCAGATAGACAGATTACTGATTTCAATATTTCTACTGGTAGCCTGATTCAACTGTATTGTGTAAAATTTCATACTAAATGCTCAAGTGCTGTCACTAAATTGAAATTATGCTACTAATGCAATTCGAGTAGGAAACTGACGTTAAACTTATTGGCTTTAGATTTATTAAATGTTAGTTATCATCATGAATGATCATTTTATTATGTTGTGTGTATTAAAGGCTACTGGCTGTGCTATCTAAACAGCACGGTCAATCCACTCTGCTACGCTCTGTGTAACGTCACTTTCAGAAGCAACTTCCGCAGAATTCTGACCTGTCGCTGGGTCCGCCGACCACGACCCAACCCGAGGAATCCAGTCGACCTACAGCAACCCATTTCTTCTCTCGCAGAAGTCAGCATTCGATACGCCAGACATATACGCAAGCTGTGACCGAAGTCATCATCCATAGGGCATACCATTGAACATGCGTGACGTCACTAGAGAGGAAGAGGAGTGGTCAGAGAGAGAGAGAGAGAGAGAGAGGGGGGGAGAGAGAGGGAGGGAGAGAGAGAGGGAAACGCTAAAAAGATAATGTTTACTTCAGTTTCCTCACGCGAAGGCGATGTCAGTGACGGGCGAGCCCAGGATTTGAACCCTGCACAAACTGATTCGCGGTCGAATATCTTACCGACATCGCCACTGGCTCCAGCCGTTAGATAATAGAACGAAAGAGAGTGAGAGAGATAGGGGGAGGGTGAAAGTGAGAGAAAGAGAAGGGGTAGGACGAGAGGGAGTGAGTAGAGAGAGAGAGAGAAAGTGAAAGAGAGAGAGGGAATGAGATAACTTTTCGGAATTTTAAGTTTTGTCTAAGGCAGGCGTAATTGCTGCTAACGCTAGGCCATTGAGTTGCATTAATAATTGGGCGGCCTATAAGACTGTAGGCCTATAAGATGAGTGTATGAGAAAGAAATAGAAAAACATTTGAGTTGAAATCTGTAGGCCTAAATGCTTGGGCAATGTGCACAGGGGCGGATCCAGGAATTTTTAAGGGGGGGCCCGAAAATTTTTTTAGAGTACATTTTTTGCTTACGCCCCGCCTGCTTCGGGACATGTGAAGCAACCAGACAAATTTCTGTGGGGGGGGGGCTCAAAATTTGTTCACTACTGAATTCGGCTCATAGAGTGAGTGTATCCCGGTAACATACCCCCCCCCCCCGCTTATACCCGTACTAAAGTCAAGGGAATACCTAAAATCCTACATTTGTTTTGGAAAAAGTAGGTTAATTTTGGGACCTCTGAAGAAACTCTGAAGATCTCGACGAATTTCAAAAGTTACCTAATTTTGGTGGTGATGTGGGGGGGGGCTTAACCTCTCCCATCCAAGGCTGTTTTCACCACTGCTACGGGGCAGAGTTCACATTTTTTACTTACACCCTTTTTCCCTTTTTCATTTGTATAATGAAACTATACCCTCTACCCCGGCCCCCCACTGAATGTGCAGCACTGGTGTAAAAGATCGCGGTAAGCGTTCGCTCTGCAGTGAAAACTCTTAGCATATGGCCAATGTGCCTTAACTATCGACTTAGTTTTTGAGATTTATTTGTGAAAGTGTAAGAAGAGAGAGAGAGAGAGAGAGAGAGAGAGAGAGAGAGAGAGAGAAAGAGAGAGAGAGAGAGATCTAAACAGAGCTAGAGAAGGAGTGAGAGAGTGTTGGGAGGGGGGGGGGGGGATTAAGGAAAACTTAATTATCATCCATTTAAATTAATTCGCCTGAGGCTCGACAATAGCGTTCTCTGCACCTGCCCACTTCTTTGAATAGGCCTACAGCAGAAGCCAATTTCATTTCTCCATGAGACGAGAGATTTAATTGTTAATTTAATTGCTACATTTTGTAATATGAGCTGACCGGCAATCCCATAAGCGGGCAGAGGCTTCCAAGACATACGGTCTGAAAATATTTCAAAGCAACGCATAGGCGGTGGCTAAAATGGGGGGACGCAGGAGAACTGTGCTCCCCTGCGCAAAATGAGAGCTAGCTCTCATTTTTCTGAGGTGCGCTCCCCTGCTAGGGACCCATATTAGACACCCTAGGAGACCAGTAAATACATGACAGGAGGGCCCGAATATTTCTGACCGTTCCCCCTGTAGCTCTTATTTCCCACTTTAACTACTGAGCGTCAGAGTCTACAATGAATACCAATAAGTAATTATTACCAAATACTTTTAAAAAGTTGCAACTAATTAGAGTTCCATGTGAAACTTTTAAGTCATGAAGTTGAACGTCTCAAGGCTTCTTGAGGCTTAATTACATTTTTTCTCGTTCAGCTGTAGGCCTAATTGATTAGGACAAATAGCAGTTGTAGGCCTAAATTATTGTCTATGTTCAAATTTGACTCAATTAATTTAGACAAAAATATACATTTACATGCATGACATTGGCTGGAGCCAGTGGCGATAGCGGTAAGATATTCGACCGCAGATCGGTAGACCTATATGGGTTCGACTCCCGGTCATGGGCTTGCCCGTCACATATACTCGATCATGACATCGCTTTCGATTCAGGAAACTGCCATTACTATTAGCTTTTACGTATATTTGTTGAAATTATTATCAATGAGGAGAATAAATAACAATTCTGCTACCACTCTAAAATCTTTATTCATTCGGTGTTTCTGAAACGATATTAAACAATAGTTCGTCTATGTTTCATGTATACTTAACTGAAAAGAATGTATATTTGTTTAGTAAGTTTATGCGTGGGCATATGTATCTACGTTTTCTTAGAAAATAAGCTATTAGCAAAAATTTGCGAGGAACATTAAACAATTTGTGCACTGGACCCGAACTCACGTTTCGTTTAGTAAGTTTTTGTTGCTGTGATGGCAACCTTGCAATGTTTTGTTTACTTCAAGCGGGTCAAAGTTCATACGTTTGTCATGGAGGTAATGTAAACAAAGCTTTCTTTATTTGACATTTGCCTTTTCTCGCGTGTCGTAGGTTAGGCTACTCCAACAAGAGTTAGTATAACAGTCCGTAGATTAGGCAACATCTTCTCGAAATTTCATTATAACTTTTTTTATACAAGTTTATATAATTTTACTTATGTCTCATTGATTAATCGTTTTTTAAATTTCGGGTGCAGAATAATTAATGTACACTAATGTTCTAAACTTTAAAATTTGAGTACTTTTCACAAATTTACTGGTTTAAATGTTATACTTTTACTAACCCTTATCCACTCCCTAGTCTTGATGAATTTAAATACTTAAATTCACTATAACTTAACGTGACACTTTTAAAACCTTACTTGTTGCTAATATTCGCTTATTCGAAAGATTACACTTCTGGGTCGTACTCTAACGATACAGTCTGAGCCTGTCAGGCTGGGATTCGAACCTTTCGCTAGCTGACTATGATATAATTATCTTACTAATTCATTGTCTAACTCCAGTCATTATAGAAATAACCAGGCAAAACAGATTTAGACAGATTTAGTTATTAATTATCAACTATATGCTTTGTTATGTGGACTCGTCTTAAAGCCCTCAATCCTCAAAATACCATCTGTGCTGGTTGTGAACCCATTTTATGACTGCTGTCCATAATTTATTGTACATTAATAGCTCGTAAATCTGCTTGTATAGCAACTTTATTTTAATTTTAAACTAGGGCTTGAGTTAGTGCCATGATACACGACTCTGTTTCAAATAAGTGAAACTGAAGAATAAAGTAAATAGAGTTCTTAAGACCATATGCTATTGGGTAACCAACTGTGTGCAGAATTTTTTCCTTTGAATTTTTAACAAGTCCAGTAGAAATTATTTCTGTAAATTCACATTTGGGACAGATAGGCAAACAAGCTGTATTAAACATTTATAAAGTTTAATGTTTGTTAAAATTTTAGAATAAGTATTGTTAGTCGTATTAGTTTAAGATTTAGCTTAGTCCTAAACTCCTAACTTCCTGTCTTATCTTTAAATTAGCGATTCAATTAATGTGTACAGGTCAAATAAACATTAAAACAAAATTATCATCCATGATGATGTCTACCACTTTAATTCCTTGGGTTTAAACTATTATTCGATGGTTTAAACTATTATTCAGAGTCTATTATTCATTTTACCAGGCCACAATTTTGCTCTGGACAGCTCAACCTGGAATTGATCCCATCATCCCATGACCTATATTATCCCAAGAATATAAATGTAATAAATATATAAATATAATAAGAATACATATAAAACATAAATATAATAAGAATATAAAGCTATTTTAAATTGAAGTTTTCATATGCTCTACTCAATGGGCACTACTCTCATGTAGTATCAGCCTTTATTGACGTTATTTCACCAATACATGGTAGATTTAAACGAACAAAAACCGTTGGTATATTAACTATCATACTGTGTTATGATACTAGAAATTTGTCACAATGCCCGTCATTTTTATTATTTTAGTCTTCAGCTAAAATTACACCGTCAGTTCAAAATAGTAGTCTAGGTCCAGAAATGTTAAAGTTTAGAAGAAATAAAGAACAGGACAAAGCGCAGGATAAGAGAATGATCCTCACAATACTACTCAGTTCTATACCTGGACTGAACCGAGCCAAGGGAGCCACCTATACTTGGTTCATAAGAATAAAGTTTGCTATATTTCAGGTTAGAAAGACTTCTGCTTGCAATTATTAAGAACCTAATTTTGCTAAATATGTATTAAAGAATTGCTATAGAAATTATTAAGGTAGACTATTTATGTATGATATGGCTGAAATATGATGTCTTATTTTGGATGCACAAATTTGTGAATAGGAAAGGATTAAATTATTCATTTAGAATTTTTATCTTGCTTTGTTGGCATGTGAGTAAATGTGAGTTCATTGATAGACTCAAACAAATGTTTTTTTTTTTTTTTTTGAGTTCATTCTGTCCTAGTTCTTAATTACTTGAAAGAATATGTATTCAACCATTCATTTTCACATGATATCTGTTAATTAATCTATCTAATTACATAAATTCATTGAGACTTATGTATCTGTACTATTTATAATCCTAAATTTTATTAATCTTCTTGTTCTTCATCGATTCTTTGAATGATTATTTGGTTAATAGACTGATTAACTGATTGATTGGTTAATTGATTAATTAATTGGTTAATTAACTGATTGATTGGTTAATTGATTGATTAATTAACTGATTAATTGGTTAATTTATAAATTAATTGGTTATTTAACTGATTGATTGGTTAATTGATTAATTAATTGATTAATTAACAGATTGATTGACTAATTGATTGATTGACTGATTACTCTTGTTGATGTTTCTAGGTTATATCGGCGGCCGTTATGCTCATTACGCTGTTGTGGGCCTCTGTGTTTCTGTACGGCTGCTTTCACTACTGGTACATGCCCACTGTGACTTCCTACGAGCGACCGGTTCATCTCAAGTTCGCGTAAGTTCTAGATCAATTAAATAGCGACAGTATGGAACGTTCTGGAACTTAATGTATCATTTCTTTTATGAAGTTCTCATAAGTTCTAGATCAATTAAATAGCCGCAGTGTTGAACGGTCTTGAACTTAATACATAATTTCTTTTATAAAGTTCTCATAAGTTCTAGATCAATTAAATAGCCGCAGTGTTGAACGTTCTTGAACTTAATACATAATTTCTTTTATAAAGTTCTCATAAGTTCTAGATCACTTAAATAGCGACAGTATTGAACGTTCTGGAACTTATACATAATTGTCTTTTATAAAGTTCGCTTATGTTCTAGATCAATTAAATAGCCGCAGTTTTGAACGTTCTGGAACTTAATGTATAGTTTCTTTTATAAAGTTTTCATAGTTCTAGATAATTTATATAGCCGCAGTATTTAACGTTCTGGAACTTAATACATAATTTTCTTTTAGAAATTTATTATGTTAAACTGCAATTGGAAAAGCTAGAAATCTCAAATTATACAACATTTAAAATTAAGTTAAAGTGATTACTAGAAAGAAGAAAAATTTAATATTTTTTAATAATAATAATTTAAACCTTTTCCTTTTAGCTACGCAATATATATCATATAATAATGTCATATGCATTGCTGTACTACTTCTGAATTCATTGCCAAATGAAATACAATTCTTTCGGTAACTTTCATTTAAGAGTCACAAGTACCAAATAAAAAGTTCATCCTAAATACTGTTTTCTTACACCATATAATATTTTATTTTACAATAAATAATATTTTCATATTTAGGTAGGGTCGACTGAGTTTTAAGCCATACCCAGCATACAAAAGCAGGGTTGCATGTACATTATCAAAAAATAAAATAAAATATCTTTTTTTACAATTTTAACCATATTACTATTCATATTGTAATATTTATAAATTTCCAAATAATTTACATGTAAAATATATATAGTTTAGTTGATCTTAAATTGCTATTTAATAGAAAAGTTATCACTGGCATGATGACTTCAGTTTTTTTTAAATTTCTGAGCAAAAGCTAAACTGAATTATAAACTGATTTATTGAGTTGCTTTGATTTTTGAAACTATCTTTGAATATTTCCATTTTTATTGCACGTGGCTGCATTTTTTTGGTCTGATGAACTAATTTATGGCATCTGGAACTTCTCTTTTCTCAGAACTTTGAACAGTCTATCATGCTGTGTGTGTGCTTTATTAATGCACTCTTCGCTACAAAGTCACCCATCAGTGTTCCTACTGAACTTTCTTTTCAACTATCTTCTGGTTCAACCTGACGGGTTGTTAGAACGTTTGAAGTCCAGTTTTTCGTCCGTTTTCTCTCTCTCTCTATCTGAAACGTGTCCGCTATTAAGCTGGTTCTGGATTTTGAACCCTGCATCATGCGAACTGCAGTCCAAACTTAGCCCAACGAATTCCTGGTTCACGGTGAAGATCTTTAGGTTGCGTTTGGTGAATATGAACTTCATTCAACAAGACCTGCACAAATTTGAACATTTTACTGGCTGGACGGTCAAATCGTTTAGTTCGGCATGTTTGTCAGAAGGCGAAGGGTTTACATCTGTATGGTGAAATTATAGGTGTTAACTAAAGTATTAATTACTATTTGTTAATTCTAATCATTGACTAATTTCTTATGACTGTATAACCCTCTTATAAAGTTATCTGCTATATTCGGCTGTGTCTGGTATCTGTTAAGCGGTGTCGTTTAAGAATTGGCCCGGTTAGTTCAGATAGGGTCAACAGATTGTCTTTGAGTAGTCTGTTAGGGTAGATCTCTTTTGTTTCTTTAAGATTGACTTTGTGCTCTGATAATAGGCATGGATACCAAAAGAGCTGTTAAGCACTTTATCTCTTTCTTTTTTACTCTCGTTCTCTGGCTTTCTCTGCCTGTCTCAATTATATATATATATATATATATATATATATATATATATATATAATATATATATATATATATATATATATAATATATATAATATATATATATACATGTGTGTGTGTGTGTGTGTGTATATAATACTTGTATTATTATATTTATACACATGTATATATATATATTATATATATGTACTTTTACATTGTGTATCAGTATGAATAATGAACATACATGTATATTATACTGCTACTTGACTTGAACTGAGAGTTCATAAACTGTGACTGCAGTGAGATGATGTAATGTGTTTTTTGTAAGTTGTGTTCTCACTGGAATTTCTTTAACCTCTGCCGACCTGTTCTAGATAGGTTCACGTGTTGCAGCCTGGACAGCCTATGATTCACTCACGTGCTATCATAGAATAGAATAGTTCATTCTGTTGCTGCCTATAAATTTAATTCATCCAGATGATGCCTATTAATTTAATTCATCTAAGTGTTGCCTATTAATTTTATTTTATCCCGCTGCTGCCTGTTCATTTACTAATGTTACCATTTCAGTTTATAATTCATCTAGGTGATCTGTATTCATTGAAAATAATTGCCACTGGATGATGGGCCTATGCATTCAGTAATCCATTCATGTGCTGCCTGTTCATTTAATAGTTCCCATGAATGATGTCTATTTAATGTAAGAAATGTTCCACTAGGTTCTGCCTATTCTATGAAAAGTTTCATTCTGGTACTGCCAAGTCATTTAATTTCTTAGAGTCATTAACCTGCACCTAGTCCATATAATAATAAAATATTTGCTATATAATATCATTCGTCTTTTAATGTTATTTATCATGATTTATATGTTTAAATGTTATAATAATATCTAAATAATGCTATAATAATCTAATAATATTATAATAATTTAATAATATAATAATTTGATAAAATAGTAATATAGTAATGTTATAGCTGAATACTTTTATTATGATTTATACACTTAAATGTTATAATAATATCTAAATGCTATTATAATATTTTAATAAAATAATAATATAGTAGTGTTATAGCTAAATAATATTATCATGATTTATATGGTTACAGAACGAGCTGTGAGAGAGCAGATGGGTTGTGCGGTTTTCCCAATGCAAACCTCTCTCTCGTTTCTCAGAATCAAAGAGAGGTGAGATTTTTCTTGTAAAGTTTTAGTATTCGACTTTCCTTGCAAGAGTTTAGCCTTATATCAGCTAATGATTTTTTGAATGATCTAATTAGTTGTTTTTCTATTTTTTGTGATTTTAGGCAAGTTAAAGCAACTATGCTATCATGATAAGAAAATTCCGCACTTATTTTACGTTTAATCTTTTATTTTTGCCACTTCTAAGAAATACATTGTCACTGACGGAACAGTTTATTTAGACTCATTTTCATAGTTTCTTAATTTTTCATTTAGGCTCACTCTGTAGTTTGTAATTTATTATTTTCAATGAATTTTATTGCTACCTTATTTTTATTTTACATTTCTAATTTCAATTTTAAGCCCTGACAATTTGCTTACATGAGTTTGCCTATTATCATTAACTATGTTTACATTAATTCTTACATTTTTTCACTTAAGTTCTCCATAGATCACATTTAGTTTGTGTTTTACTTGTTGCATGTGTAAGATTTTCTGTGTTATTTGTGAACGGTACTGTGTTTTATAAATCTTTTTGGTGTTCTTATTAAATAAAAAAATAAATAAATAATCTTCTCTTTTTCTATATATTTAATTCGTAGATATTGGTGACAGGGCAGCCTTATGTGGTGACACTTGAACTTGAAATGCCAGAGTCGTATGTCAACCAGAATCTGGGTACTTATTAAATTTTCTATCCCAATATAACTCGTTTAATTTTGTATTATTACAATTTTTGCTTCAATATAAAAACAGTATTTGACGGTTTAGAATTTAAATCAAGAATTTAAACTGTCCATGATGCTTAGAAATTTTGGTATGTATATTTGAATTTATAGGTATACTTAAATTCTTCATTTGGAATATTTTTTTTCACCATTGGGAAACTATTTCTTGATTTAAAATTTAAAGATTTTGTAGCGTGTAGTGAAATCTGATTTATTATTTGAACAAATTTAATCTTATTTTCCCTTGATATGCTTTTAATCTCGATATATCTTTAACCTTTAAAAAATGTTGAATTATCTTTGAATCTTTGTGCATATTTTGTAATTAATTGCTTATTGTTTCATTATTATTTAATAATTATAGACTATTACACGGTTCAATTCTATATTAAAGTTATAATCAATGGTTCTTTTTTATTTCTGTGTTTTATCAGGTATGTTCATGATCCAGGCAGAATTCTACACCGAACAGGGAGAAGTTCTGTACACAGCTTCTAAATCTGTAAGCTATTTCATAGCTCTTCTTCTCGTTGCTAATATTTTACATATGTAGTTATTAAGGTGTATTTATTGTAATAATTATTAGAGGTAGTATGTAATTATTAGTAGTAATTGTAGTAATTATTAGTGGTAGTATGTAATTATTAGTAGTAATTGTAGTAATTATTAGTGGTAATATGTAATTATTAGTAGTAATTGTAGTAATTATTAGTGGTAGTATGTAATTATTAGTAGTAATTGTAGTATAAGTAATTAAGAAATTAAGAAGAAGTCTGTAAATATTTTGCGAAAGACTGTATTTCAACTGTTTAACTTTGTTTAAAATTATGAAAAGTTGTTAATATTTTTAAGCTATTGTGCCTTAAAATGTAAGTTAAGAGTTACAAATATGGAATAATTAGTTTGTAAGGAAAGGCTATTATTATTTGTTTGCTTTAATTCAATTATATAAGCAAATTACTTGAGACTAGACCAACTGAGTCTGTGCATGATTTAGAGTGCCATTTTACAGAGTTACTGACAACAGTGTTTATTTGTTCACATATCACACAGCACGACAGTCAACATATTTCAAATAACATAAAGGTACAAAGTAAAAACGCAAAGACAGGCCCACTAATACATGCAAAAACCAGGCCATCAATGAGGGAGCATAACACCCTATCGAGTTGACCACCCGGATATCAATCACCCCGCTAACAAGCGTCCCACATGTCTAAATCAAACTTTTAATCAAAATAAAAGAGTGAAAGTGATAAAAGAGTGAAAGTGACAACAGAAAGAAACCGTTTGATTGATCGATTGTTTGTTCATTTCTATGCTAGATAATATACACTAGGCATCGCACGTGTTGAAGTGTGTGCATTGGACCAGCTTTCAGGCAGTTCAGTAAAGAGAGAGATCTGTTAGTGGCTGGAGCCAGTGGCGATGTCGGTAAGATATTCGACCGCGAATCAGTATGTGCGGGGTTAAAATCCTGGGCTCACTCGTCACTTACATCGCTTTCGAGTGAGGAAACTGACGTTAACATTAGCTTAACGAGCATTTAGTGAATATTTGTCTATTATTTATGCAGGTGATGATGTTTTTCAAGTCCTATCTGTACCGAATACTCGAGACCCTGTGGATTCTCCCATCTCTGCTCTATGGCACGATGGCGGAGAAACAAATGGTTGCCGTAGAACTTACCCAGAGCTACTATGTAGACTCGGTAAGTGTCATGTGTGACTATGAACAGGTTTGTTCGTACTCTTCTTGTTACAGCTCAGTAATACTGTAGTTCATGACGACATTTTTTTGTTTACTACAGTTTTTGAGGACATTTATTTCTTTACTGCTGTTCTTGGGGACATTTATTTGTTTACTGCAGTTCTTGGGGACATTTATTTGTTTACTGAAGTTTTTGAGGATGTTTATTTGTTTACTGCCGTTCTTGAGGACATTTATTTGTGTACTGCAGTTCTTGAGGACATTTATTTGTTTACTTCTGTTCTTCAGAACATTTATTTGTTTACTGCCGTTCCTGAGGACATTTATTTCTTTCGATACTTGCAGTACTATATTTGAGAAAATTTAGAGTAATTATAATTTTCTTAAGAATTATATTATAATTGAGTATGTTCATGCTTGTGTTGTTCGTAGGTGGAAATAAAGTAAACTTAGTATATATTTTTATGAGTGGATGATATTTAGTTTTTTATTTAGATATTAGTTATTTATTTACATATTTTCTATTTATGTACTCATACATTACAAGCTACTACTGTTACTATTAACGATGCATACTGCATTAGATGTTGGAAAATTTATATACTGTGCTCTTGAAGAAACACAATCGATCACCTAGCTACTTATGGAAGTTAGATGTTCGAT
Source organism: Enchytraeus crypticus (assembly GCA_905160935.1). NCBI lineage: Eukaryota > Metazoa > Annelida > Clitellata > Enchytraeida > Enchytraeidae > Enchytraeus > Enchytraeus crypticus. The sequence continues at coordinate 554,820 of CAJHZI010000527.1, forward strand.
AACTCAATAACAACAAATAGCTAAATGAAAGATAAGAAAAATAGAGAAAGAAGAGAAATATGTACTTATATAGGACCTGTATAGAACATTCCATGTCCAGAATAAAGGATTTGTATTACAGAAGGTATTCAGTTTCGTGTATATTGTATGATTTTTTATTTTGTTTGTTTGCAGTATCGGCCAACTCGTGGTGTGTACATAGAAATTCAGAATCGCCGGGTTGAAATCTACGCTGCTTGGATTAAGATACACGCTAGATTTTCTGGTCTAAGGTGCATTAATATTTTAATAAGAAAATAAAAAAATAATAAAGGTTTATCGTCTGTTTCCTCATCCAAGGCTGATGTCAGGGACTCCCCATAATAATAACATTAGAAACGTAGATTGACTGGATTTTAATAACAGGTCTATAACATTCTGGACGAAGGTATAGCTTTATTTTAAAATTAATATTAACTCTCTTCTTTAAGGGGTGTTATAGCTCTGCTTTGTTATTGAGAGTCATTTTCATATCTGTGACAATACACTCACAGTTTTTCATAATTTGTCCTAGTCTTTCACACGTTTTTTTATATCAAACACAGGAACTACCCATAACGTTGTCAACAAAATTTATTACAATTATTTTAATTATTTCTTATAATTAATATTTCTGTAAAATTATATCTTTTTAAATTATTATTTTATAAATTCTTTAATTTTTCTGCGCAGATATCTGCTCTACTATTGGCCGAGGGTTTCGTCGTTCATAGGGGTAGCGATGAATTTCTTCTTCCTATCCGTTCTCTCGATATTTTCCTGGCTCGTGTTTGGCAACACTGCATCGGAGTCTGATTCGGTTAAAAAAGTGAAAGATGAGAAAGAAGCCAGTAACTTCAACAACTTCAACAGAAGAGCCTCTGACGATGAACGGTCTCATAAAGGTATGCAATCAATTAATTAATTATTATATTTTAAGTTTAACGATGTGCTATAGTTAAATTTTAAAATCTTTGTCACCATCATACATCTAAATTGAAATCAGAGTTTATTTTGTGCAATAATATAATTTAACGATTTCATTTGTCATGTTTTAATTGCCTGTATTACCATTTTATGTTCTGAGCTTTTGTCATGATAAAGACATTGAACTAAAGTATTTAAAGGGTAACGTATGGATGTGACTAAATAAACTTGTTTGTAGGAAAACTAATATATTTAATCTTTAAGCATTTTACAATCATCATCATCATCTTCCCTTGATTCCAAGTTTTCTTTTCTTTAAGCATTTTACAATAAACGGTAATGTTTTGTTTTGTCTGTAATTTGTAAACTTTTCTCAGTGCCTTTCATAAATAAATTCAAAGATTCAAGAAATACTCATAGTGAGAAAATACTGATAGAAAATACTATATTGAAGTAGAAATACTAATTGTGTGCATGTTGCTGTTCTGTGAATCTTGAGTCGTATTTTACTATCATTTACGCTGTGGAAACTTGCGTGTAAATGATATTTGTGTAATGACGTATGATTCAGGGACGTCTCTGACATCATTCTCGAATGAGGAAACGGACGCTAAAACTTGATTATTAAAGTAGCTACGGATCTAGATGTAGTAGCTGAGGGTCACCATAGTGTAAGTATTTCCTAAACAGAAAACGAATAAAGTTTCTAAAATGTACAAAGAAAGTAAGTAGAATATAAATTAAAGAAGTAATATTTAAACTTAACAACTCTAGTGCATATATAAACGTAAAATAGAATTATTTTTATATAAATACTATTCATCAGCATCACTATCATCATCTTCTTTTCAATCCCAGTTTAACTAGGAATGGGATAAGAATAGAAACTTTCGTTTTGTATAATATGTAACTATTTGCACTACTATTACTATTGTTTACCATTAATAATTAAGTGTGCTGTATTTGTTGTTAACTATGACATGGAAAACAAATAAAAAGATTGAATTAAATTGCTAACGACATTATTACTACTACCACTACCACCACCACCACCACCACCACCAATACCACCTCCACTACCACTACCTCCACTACTACTACTACTGTACTCTGCGCAACGTCACTCGGTGGCCACCAGAGCAGCCTCCTCAACCCTCTGCCTCCTCCTATCACAATCCTGTGCAAAGTCATAAACATCACCCTGCGTAAGACTGAATTTAGTAGCTAATTGACGTTTATCATAATTATATTGTTTAATTAATGTGTACTTATTTCCCATTCCTACCCTCATTTTATTGTTTAGAAGTCTATATTTTTACTTTACTTTATTACTGCCGCTACTTTACCAGCGGGAACTGGAAAGAAGCAGCTGGACGACGTCTACAACGAGCCGGACGAGTTTGAGGACGCCGTGGAGAACCTGGCGAGTGCCGGGAGATACTACAGGCAGTCGATGGCGACCAGGGAGCGACTGACCGGCAAGCAGGTCAACTCCACCCCGCCCAGTCTGCGCCGACGAATCATCGGCGGCGTATGGAGAACCCTCAATCTTAGCTAGAAGACTCATAGAGTAGTGCAGAGTTAAGAAAAACTATCAGGTTCTTAGGATTTGACAATGGTAAATGTTCTAACAGATGCAGCATTATTATCATCATCATCATCATCTTGCCGTGAATCCCAGTTCTTAACTGTAAGTCTCAGAGTACCTTTGAGTTAAGAAAAACTATCAGTCAGGTTCTTAGGATTAGACAATGGTAACTGTTCTAACGGATTCAACTTTAATATCGTCATCATCATCTTCTTCCTGTGAATCCCAGTTCTTAGTTAGAAGTCTCAAAAGTTCTACAAATAACAAATAATATCTAAGAATAAATCTGATAGGTGTTTGGATCTATTTGGTTCAGATTTCGTTAAATATGACCTAAATAACAGTTAATTGTGCGTTTACTACTGTTAAGCATTTACTGTTTGCATTTTACTGTTTTAATGTTTTAATTGAGCAATCATTTTAAGTACTGCAAGCCTTGCAGTAACAGATGGATTAATACGAGGTAGAATTCTTATTTGGTATCTCTTTTGAAACTACTTAAAATATTCTGCGAAATCTGCATTAACTATATCCTAATATCACTTGAGTAAATTGATAGGTATATCTAATATCACTTGAGTAAATTGATAGGTATATCTAACGTCACTTGAGTAAATTGATAGGTATATCTAATATCACTTGAGTGAATTGATAGGTATATCTAACATCACTTGAGTGAATTGATAGGTATATCTAACATCACTTGAGTGAATTGATAGGTATTTCTAACATCACTTGAGTAAATTGATAGGTATTTCTAACAACTCTTGAGTAAGTTGATAAGATGTGTGATTCTTTCGAAGGGGTAAATTGATGTTGAAACTTAAATAAGTGTACGTCGTTAATGATCTAGTGTCGAATTTTATAAACCATTGCTATGCTTGACTTCCTGCAAATGTTTCATACTAGTTTATGTTGGGCCTTATGTGTTTATGTGGTTATTAAATCCTTTAAGGCCCTGAGTGTCTTCAATTAAAAATTAATTTACCCCAGGTGAAGTAGTCAGTAGGGTTTGATACAAATTTTAAAGTTGGTTGTTATTAAAACTATTAGATTTAATATATTAATGTGCTTTGGAACGTAAAAGTACAGGGTGCTGTGGTATGTAAAGGTACAGAGTGCTTTGTGACGTAAAAGTACAGGGTGCTTTGGGAAGTAAAAGTACAGGGTGCTTTGGGATGTAAAAGTACAGGGTGCTTTGGGATTGTAAAAGTACAGGCTGCTTTGGGATGTAAAAGTACAGGGTTCTTTAGGAAGTAAAAGTACAGGGAACTTTGGGATGTAAAAGTACAGGGTGCTTTGGGATTGTAAAAGTACAGGATGCTGTGGTATGTAAAGGTACAGCGTGCTTTGTGATGTAAAAGTACAGGGTGCTTTGGGATGTAAAAGTACAAGGTGCTTTGGGATTGTAAAAGTACAGGATGCTGTAGTATGTAAAAGTACAGAGTGCTTTGGGATGTAAAAGTACAGGGTGCTTTAGGAAGTAAAAGTACAGAGTGCTTTGGGATGTAAAAGTGCAGGGTGCTTTGGGATGTAAAAGTACAGGGTGCTTTGGGATATAAAAGTACAGGGTGCTTTAGGAAGTAAAAGTACAGAGTGCTTTGGGATGTAAAAGTACAGCGTGCTTTGGGATGTAAAAGTGTAGGTGGCTTTGGGATGTAAAAGACCCTCTACTAGAACAATTTAGATTTTATTTAGTTGACAATAGGAGCAGTTGTCCTATTATTAGTATTTTTATGATCATACTTCTATGCTATGTCAATGCAAGTTGAGTTGCGTTATTTGCAGTTTATTATATTAATTCTGACTGTATACATGGTGCTTATGTTGTACCTTGCAATGTTATATGCTTTGTCTTAATACGTGTATTGCTTAATAAATGTTCGACGCTAGCGTAAATCCACTTGTTTGTGTTTATGACATCATAATCCAAGGAGTCTGACGTTCAAGTACTGCTCAAGTAGTATGTCAATGGAGTACTCTGATAATCAACTATCTCTTGTAGATAAAGTAACAATCAATAACAGTCAATTATCAGCGATAGATAACAATAAATTTATCAGTGATAGATAACAATCAATTTATCAGTGATAGATAACCTGATAGTCAATCTGTAGATCTACTGATCAAGTAGTCTGCCAGTCTGTTTATCTACTGATCAAGTAGTCTTACAATCTGTTGATCTACTGATCAAGTAGTCTTACAATCTGTTGATCTACTGATCAAGTAGTCTGCCAATCTGTTGATCTACTGATCAAGTAGTAGTCTTACAATCTGTTGATCTACTGATCAAGTAGTCTTACAATCTGTTGATCTACTGATCTAGTAGTCTGCCAATCTGTTGATACTGATCAAGTAGTCTGCCAATCTGTTGATCTACTTATCAAGTAGTCTGCCAATCTGTTGATCTACTGATCAAGTAGTCAGCCAATCTGTTGATTTACTGATCAAGTAGTCTCAGAAGCTGTTGATCTACTGATCAAGTAACTTCACAATCTGTTGATCTACTGATCAGTCACGTCGTCTCTAATAAATTTTCACATACACTGAAGCATATCATAAATCGTCCATGTCAAATTTAACCTAGCCATATCATATACGTATATAAATATTTAGCACACTAAACTTATCAGTTAGCCTATCGCTCGAAGAATTAAATATTGCAATAAAAATATATATTGATTTTTGCATTTGAACAACTGGAAACATATTACTTATAGCACTTCGTAGATAATGTTTGTGTCAAAGAGAGCACTTTTCAATATAGAAATTATTTTTTCAAAACAAGATCTTAGTCGTAGGCACAGAAAAAAGATTATATTCTATGTCTTTGATCATAGGTTTATAAACCAGCAGCAAAACTAGTCCATGACAACACAGAGTTCTCTGACAAGAGTAAGTCGAAGAACATCAACTTGAATGTTCATTGAACAACCAAAGGAATAAAAAGTCTCAATGCCGATAGAAGAAAAACTAGTTCACTATTTGAGCATCAAACTACAGCGTTCAAATTCATGTCTTATAACTCTTACCTGAAATTTATTTAAAACTGTGAACGAGATTTTTAAAGATTTAAATCTTTCATCAAACTTGTTAGAGAGGTTTCAGTTTTCCGACAGAACTGGGCAATAGTTATCAAACAGTTGACTCCGATTAGTTGAAGTTACAGTTGTCTTACATTTGATTGGCTGTCCGAGTATCTAATTACAAGCCCATTGAGTGGTTTCCATCAGAAATGCAACCGTTGTAGTGATAGTAAAGTTTTTATATTTATTGTTGACATTTTTCGAATATTTACATTTAAATGCTATTTAAAAACAACAAAATATAAACAAATATATAGAAAATTATAATTTTAGATCATTAATTAGGCGAGTGTAAAATCCCATGGAACGTTTACCGGTCTAAGTGACGTAGATCATTATTTTGGATATTTGTAATTTTTATTTTAAAGAATAAAATGGCTAATCGACGGATAGAAGAACGACAGCGTCTGACCGCAGTCATCGAGGAATGGAACAGTAGTAGATTGGATCTATTTGCCCTTAGTATACCGAATGAGGTAAATTATGATGTAGGTTTTAAAAAATCTAATTTAGAGTATCGATACTTATGATATTAGTCAAATACTATTAATTAGGCAAATGCCTTCGACGCAAGCTTCCAGTAAAAGTTTCTCTACTTGGGCAACTGATGTTCTAAGCTTGTTTGGCTAACCTAGAAGTTAAAAGTTGAAATCAACCAAACGGATATCTCTTACAATTAATTTTGATATAGTCAGATAATCATAATAATTTTATTTCTTTTAGATAATATGGTAAAATTGGGCTGAAAATAAGTTTATTGAAGTTAGATGATGTTAAATATTAATGTTAATGTCAAGTTAAATTTCAATGATAATCCAAAACTTGACTGAAAGCGGTAATGTTATCCCAAGCGGAGCCTCAAAGTTGATAGAGGTTGACTTTTAAATCCATCACTGTGTTCATGACTTCATCCTTGGATGAGAAAATGAGTAGATTTTAAACTTCATTATTTAATTATTTTCTATTAAATAATATTATTAAATTACTATAATTGTATTATTTCTTGCTACTATTATTATTGCTATTACTATTATAAGTTTAGACGGTCTCTTGTATCCATATCCTAGCTAAACTGAGATTCGAGAGATGATGATGATGATATTAAATAATATTATTACTCTTAGCTAAAAGCCAAGTTTAACATGTGGTTCTGTACCACGGGTGTGTAATTACTGTAAGAGACGGTCAAGTTGGGTTTCAAACTCTTAGTCTCTTATTCATCAGGCAAACTATCTATCAACTCGACCACCAGTCCAGTACAGAAAATTTATTTGCTGCTTGTTTATGCTCCAGGACCTGGAGTTTTATGGAGTCATGAGATTCTTTTACCAGGACGACGGAGAGAAAGTGTCGACTAAGTGCGTTAGAGTGTCGAGCACAGCGACTACCAGAGACGTCATGGCGATACTGATCGAGAAGTTCAGACCTGACATGAGAATGTTGTCAGCTCGGGCTAATTACGCCCTCTATGAGGTTCACTCTAATGGAGGTGCGTTGTGCAGGAAATAAATAGATACTTGATTTATTATAATAGAATTATATAATATACTGACACTTAATTTATAGATACTTAATTTATTATAATTGAATTTTATAATATACTGACACTTAATTTATAGATACTTAATTTATTATAATTGAATTATATAATATACTGACACTTAATTTATAGATACTTAACTTATTATAATTGAATTATATAATTTTTTGATGCTTAATTTATTATAATATAATTTATATAGAAACTTAATTCATTATAAAATAATACTTTTTGAATTAATTTATTATATATAGTAAGCTAGTTACGAATTAGATTATTACAACTTGTAATCAGTTGTCATTGTTGATTTTTATATAAATATATATTATATATATATATATATACATGTGTATATATATATATATATATATATATATATATATATATATTTATATTTTTATATATATATATATATATATATATATATATATATATATATATATATATATATAGTAAGCTAATCTCACTGCTGACCAATACTTCACCCATGTAGTGTCTGTGTTGCTGAAGAACCGACCAACTGTAGACTGCACGTGTCTTAAAAAGCGACAAATTACTAACACAAGTTTCTGCACTCATTTTGATACCTGAGATTTTTTAAAGTAATCATTGTAGTCCAAGTTTTTGTAAATACCCGTTACGTTATATATATATATATATATATATATAAAATTATATAAAATACCCGTTACGGTATACATATATATAAAATTATATATGTAAAATACCCGTTGCGGTGATTAATCGTGCCTTTACAACGTGTTGTAGAGGAGAGACAGCTGAAAGATAGTGAGCGACCTCTGTTCGTTCAGCTCAACTGGGGCGCAGACGACAGAGAGGGCAGATTTCTGCTGAGAAAAGAAGTCGACAAAACTCATCTGGTAAGTTAAACTTACTGGCTCGGTTAATGACTGAATTGTTCTATAGCTGAAGCTAATTGCTTAGTAAATTGATATTTAATTCACAGCCCTTTCTTTCTGTTTTCAACATCTGTTCATGTTTATGGGAACTATCTGATACCTTGTATTATTTTATGTTGTACATATGGTGTCGAGTTGATGCTGTAATAAACATATATTTCTCTAATTCTGGGCTCGCCTGTCACTGTCATCGCTTTCGAGTGAGGAAACTGATATTAACATTAGCTTTACCAGCTTTTCTCTCTCGCTCTCTCTCTCTCTCTCTCTCTCTCTCTCTCTCTCTCAGTAGGATGGCGAACTGAACATAAAATCGTCTCTATATTGTTTTGTATAACTAGGCGTCGTTAAATGGAGCCAGCTCTCAGAGCAATGCTCAAATTGGTGGTGAAGAGACGGCTGATGGCAGTGCCGGGTTCAAGCGCAAGCTTTCCAAGCGCGAGAAGAAAGAGTTAAAGAAGAAGGAGAAAGAGCAGAAGAGTCGCAAGGGTAAGGAGAATGATCAGGGAGTGGCGGAAAAGCTCTACACGGAATTGCCCGAGTCCAACTTCACCCGCAGCATCTCGAATCCTGAGCTAGTCATGCGGAAGAGACGGGAGCTTAAGCTGGAAAAGAAACTGATGGCCATCACGGATGGAGGGCCTGATTCCGGTTAGAGTCTATGCTGATTTTAATAATAATGATAAAGGTTTAATGTCCGTTTCCTCATCCAGGGATGATGTCAGGGACGTCCCCACAACACACATCACTACAGATCACACTGCACACATCACTACAGATCAATTCACCCAGACCTATCTGCAAAAGAAATGTGCTGAGGAGAAGTAAGGTCTAAAAAGAAAGTGATGATCAAAAATGGTCAGGGTAGATTGATTATGACTATGGCGGGAAAAACATTTTTTCAGATATGTTTGTCCACTAAACTAAGGAGGAAGCAGATTATTGTTTGCCAATAACTCTATCAATCAATCAATAAATAAATCAATCAATCAATCAATCAATCTGTACATTTAAACAGCTTTCTTGCATGTAAAATTTATCAATGGTGCTAAATGGACGATTATCCTACAATTTTTTTTATACTTAAAACTCTTCTATATAGAGGGGTTCAAATGTGATGAAGTAGCAAGGCAATGTTTTGACCTGATGATTTTAGTGTATTTTCTGAGACCTGTTTAGCAACCTGATCAACACTGATACTGAAGTTTTTACTTAGCTTTAAATCAGTGTTAATAAAGCTGCGATTATATTTTACTGCTTTTTTCATTCTTTCATTTCAGAAACTCAATTTTAGAATAATTTGTGGTCTTTGTGTACTCAGTCATCATCGTGTGGCGCCTGTTTGTGTAGAATCTGCAAGAGACGTCCCTGACATTGCCTTATGGCGAGGAACCGGATGTTAAATTCTTATTGATGGATTGATTATACAGTGAATATTTAAACAAGATACAAATCAATAATTATAATCAACGTCTTATCTAACACTAATAATAATGAATATGAATTGCACTATCAAAACTAATCATGATTGATTGATTGAATTGAATTTTGCGGAATCATTACTTATAGGAGGAACGTTGAAGATCTATGGCAATGCGGTGAACCCTGATGTGCCATACAAAACACTTCTTCTCTCCACAACAGACAATGTGGCTCATGTCGTTAGAGAAACACTCGACAAGTACGGCCTGGCCAAGGAGGATCCCGACAAATATTGTCTGGTTCAGGTTATCCTGATTACTATTTCATAAAATCTTCCTGTGTTGTGCCTGGGTGTGGTTGGGACCACTGCAGAATGGGGCAACAGCAAACAATCTGCTTTTTATTTTAATTTTTATTGTCTGGTTCAGGTAAACCTCTATATAAATAGATAATATAAATATAATATAATAAAATAATATATATTATAATAAATATTAAATTAAGAAATAACTAAATAAACAAATAAATAAATAAATAGATAAAGAATTTAATAAAGAATATATACTATAATTTATATGATATGAATAGTAAAACTAATCTATTTGTGCGAAAATTAAGTAGAGTTTTTTCGTTGTGTTTGGTTGTTTGATTGTGTTATTTTTATAATGCTAGCTGGATGGTTAGACTGTGGAAAGCATTCTGATGTGATAAGCAGTAGGCTATGGATTCAATTATCTCTTGTGGCACAAAAACTGATGTTATACTTAGATTTATAGCACATTTTCTGATGTCGCGGTACAGGTAATGATACCGCCAGATGCTCCTGAGTTTGGGAAAGAGTTAAAGGAGAGGATTTTGGATGACAATGAATGTCCCCTGTCTATTCTACTTCAGCATCCACCTTCTAAGGGTAAATGTTTTCTTACGTTAGTTCAGCAGGGAAGTGTGATGTTCTGTGACTGAAGTTTTCAATTTTTACTTATCCAATATATTACTAGTCCAGTATCTTTTATTTTTACTTGTCCTTTTACTTATCGATGTCAAATCCATTGCTAAGTTACTTCTGAAGTTAACCACTGACACAAGGTTTTCTAGGATAGGTTCTGAATTAACACTGACTCACATTGCGTATTTTTCTGCTGCTTTGTTTTCTCTCACTCTCTATTAGGAAACTGCTTATTGGCAGATCCATGGCAGGTCTTATTTGATTATACATTGCATATTTAATATAAATTTTACCTGATTGAGCTGCTAGTATTTAATTTTTAGCTGTTTGCTTGGGTTGTACAATGGTGGTTTGTGTGAATTATTAAAGAATTGAGTCTTTAACGCAGTTGTCACAAGTAGAAATTTTAAATCTTAACAGATGGAAAAACTTTACAGTATATATAATAATCTGTGCAATGATATCTGGGGACTGGATTCCCGTACACTAGATTTGAACCCTTTTATTGAGCTCTTTTCTCGTCTGCTAGAATTGCTTATTCTATAAGGATCAGTGTTGTCTATTTCTGATCAAGTACATAGTACTACTATTACTGATAGAATAGACAAATTATTATTAATTATGTGCTGGTTATGTTTTTAACTGAAATATTTATTCTGATATGAATTCATGCTGTATATTATTTTAGACTTTTTATAACTTGTAGTGGTGTGTGATTCTGAAATATACTTAGTAAATAAAACACTCTCTCTGTTGTACTGAACAAAGTAGTTATCTAATTCTTTGTTGTTGTTGCGCCTGTGGCTATTCTTTTGAGATTTTGGGTATAATAGGAATATTTCATAACATCTTTAGAGGCATGTACCGCCAAGATATAGTGTAAAATATTTTGTACTAATTGATAATGGTAATAGTAATATATATTGATAAAAGTATTGGTAATATATATTGATAAAAGTATTGGTAATATTTTGTATTAATTGTATTTATTATACACTAAAGTATCCATTTTAAGTACAGTCAAAGCTAATTCTTAAATGCTATATCAGTCTCTAAGGCCGTTCAGTGGATTTGTGTTATTGGTTATGTGTTAGTGCTTACGTGTTATAGGTTAAGTGATGTTGGTTGTGATATTCTAATTCTTAAAGCCTATATCAGTCTGTCTTTAATAATGTCTAAATAGCGTAAGGGTAACGTCATGAAGTTTCAAATGACAGATCCTGAGGTGAATTGAACCCTCGTGGGTTCGAATCCCAGCCGCGCTGATCTGAGAGTAAAATCTTGGACAGTAAAAGGACTGGTTGTACAGAAAATGGTCTAAATTGCCTAAAGGTTTACACATGTGGTATTAAAAGTGATAGATATCAACATAGTTGATCATTTCACTATAATGCGTGTTTACCTTTTTTGCAATAGGTTATGAGTTATAGAATGTACCTTATATAGATAGGTTATGTTAACGTCAAGTACTAATTTATGTAGACGAAGATGAGAGTCCGGAGGAATGTAAGTATATCAGACTACCAGCTGAAAATGACTTGTTTTACCTGCATGATTTTTGTTGTTCGTGGTAGCAAGGAATTGTCTGCGCTACATTTTTTCTTAATATTATGCGTGTTAATCATAGTACTTTGGAATTCCCTGTGTCCCATGCATGCATTGTTCGTGTGCCGCCACTTTTGCTTATCAAATAAAATTTGTGTTGTAGTTTGCTTCTTGTAAATTACAGTCTCTAATGCTGGAAAAATGTTTATTCAAGCTTTGATGTGAAAAATAGGCAGTATTATACAGGGTGAGTAAAAAAAATGATAACACCTGCAAAAAGTTTGAATATCTCAGGCTATTGTTAATATTTTCCAATAAAACTTTTACCAATTACTAAAGGACTAATTTCTGATGGGGTGGCCAATTTTCATCTATTGTTGTACATAGATAGGCCAGTTATGCAAGTTTCAGCAGAGCAATCCCCCCATTTTTACCTAAAAATGGCGTAAAGCACCTCCTGCAGTTCTGTCTTGTTTTTAGGCTTCGATTGGTGTTTCTGATAGAGATGCAGCATGGTTCCCCAGATAATATTATGGTAATCCAGAGGATTATGATCGGGTGAGTTTGGAGGCCATTCATGCTTCTTGATGAAATCTGGGTTTCTCTCGCTGATCCTTTCCTGTGCATGACGAGATGCATCAGCTGGAGCACCATTCTGCTGAAAGATGAAACCATTTGGTAAAAGAGCATGGCAATCATCAAACAGCTCCGGAAGCAAAGTACTGACGTAATACTGAGAGTTCACCCTTACCTTCTCGTCAATGAAGTGCAATCTGCCCTTATCGTTGTAGCTAGCGCCATTTTAAGGTAAAAATGGGGGGTTGCTCTGCTGAAACTTGCATAACTGGACAATCTATGCACCAAAATGGATGAAAATTGGCCACCCCATCAGAAATTAATCCCTTATTAATTGGTAAAAGTTTTATTGGAAAATATTAACAATAGCCTGAGATATTCAAACTTTTTGCAGGTGTTATCATTTTGTTTACTCACCCTGTACATGTAGAATTGTAAATAGTTTCTATTATTTCTCATTTTGAACTGTTGTGAAATATTTAATATGGGCAAAACTTTTACAATTCTATTTGTTGTGTAAAAGTGACAGTATTTTCTTTTGCATACTACTTCATGTTTTAAACTTTTTTTGTGGTTATTAAGTCATTTTTATCGCGAATGATGTGCCTGTACTAAGCCTTATAGCAAGCTGTTGATAGAGTATAGCCTCCTACTCCTAAACTATGGTTATTGTAATGATGGTCTGGCACTGTTAATATTTGATTTTGTTTCTCTGTTCAATGAATGTGTGTTGTTTGATATATATATATATATATATATATATACAGTATATATATATATATATATATATATATATATATATATATATATATATATATATACTGTATATATATATGTATGTATGTATTGGTTTTTCTTATTTCAGACATATATGACAATATGTTGTGCATATATTTTGTTTATTTCGTAGACTGTAATTTGTTGCACATATTGTATTAAAATGTGTTGTTCATGTGTACTATATGATTTTATGATATATATGTAAAAATTAACTATGGTGGCATTTTTATAGAATAGTTTTAGTTTGATTGATTTTTTGTTTATGTTTTATTAGTGAATTTATCAAATGTGGATTATAAAATGTAATTTCTATTCTTTATTGAAGGAAGCATATTTACTAAAAGGTATTTTTAATCAAAGTTCAAATGTTCTTCAATGTCCAATCTAATTTTGATATTTAAATATCTACATTAATAAGCATGTGCGTATATTCCCTACATCTATATTATTAAATGTTGTTAATGGACTACCGTAGCAACATCATCATCATCATCATCTTCCCTATTGAATCCCAGTTTAGCTAGGGTCTGGATCGAATAGACTCTCAAATCCTCTCTATTCTACATCAAATCATCCATCGGTGAATCCCCTATTTGAGACTTTTTTATTCGTTTAAATTTTTTTAGCAATTTCTGGAGCCTAGGCGCTCATAGCAACATAATTGAGTAATTAGTTAATTAATTAACTCTAATTACTGTTTTCTGCAGGGAAGATAATGTTTCAGTTGCGACCACGCTCTCCTACCGCAGTAAAGAGAGCCTCTCATCCTATTGTGCCTATGTCAGAGGAAATGAGACCTGGAGCCGGTTTAAACCAGTTTCACCCTAGTCAGCTCCCAATGCTCGTTGAGATTGGCTTAGGTATGTCTTTTGAATTACGTCGATATGATTTCCTTCTCTATTTTATTCTCTGACACAACTGAAAAATGTAGTAGGGTGAGAAGTGCTTATTTGGGTCATGCTAGGCAGCAATGACGTAGTGTCAGTTTTAATCTTTGTCAGTTTCTTCTAACTGGTCTGAGAGCAAAATCTCTGCCGTTCCCTGGTTCGATAACCTAGAGAATTGACTATTTCTTAAACTGCGGAATTGTTTGAACATGAAGTATTAAAAGAGTATGGATAATCATTTCACAGTGGATGATCATTTCACTATATTGTATAACAAATAACATACTTGTAGTTGTTAACGTTGCTCCCATGTATTTGTAGATGGCAAGGAGCTGTACAATGGCAGAAGATATCCCATAGATATGAACAGTACAGAGGTGGGACAGGCCAGCCCTCACCATCCCAACACCCAGCATATTCAGGTTCTCTCTCTGTTACGTAGTTGTCATAGTTACATAGTTGTCATAGTTACATCATTACATAGTTGTCATAGTTACATCATTACATAGTTGTCATAGTTACATCATTATATAGTTGTCATAGTTACATCATTATATAGTTGTCATAGTTACATCATTACATAGTTGTCATAGTTACATCATTACATAGTTGTCATAGTTACATAGTTGTCATAGTTACATAGTAAAGCTGGTAAAGTTAAGGTTAACGTCAGTTTCCTCACTCGAAAGCAATGTCAGTGACGGGCGAGCCCAGGATTTGAACCCTGCACATACTGATCCGCGGTCGAGTGTATTTATTATTTATTTAGTTGAGAGATGCAGACATTCTGCCTCATCACTGTGTTATTAAATGTGTATTATTTTATTTTCCCCATGTTCTGTTGGTTGAAGAATTGACCAACCGGTGACTACGCGTGTCGTAGAAGGCGACTAAAGCACTAAGATCCACACCAACGGATTTGAGACAGTCGTTTCTTATCCCGACCCAACTGGGATTAAAGGGAAGATGATGGTGATGATGATTGTGTTATTTATGTAGTTGAGAGGTGCAGACATCCAGCCTCAGCACTGTGTTATAGGTCACACTCCGGGCATGGTAACGCTGACTCCGCTGTCACGTGACTCGCTGGTTCTTGTGAACGGCATGAGGGTGGGGGACACTGTGATGCTGAGACACGGGGTTGTCGTTCAGTTTGGCAAAGGTCACCTGTTTCGTTTTCTAGAGGGGGCGTCTCCCCCTCCTGCCTTTGATCAGAGGGGTCTCCCACCCGGCTCACATCAGGCTCCGTATCATCCGGCTGAGGTTTGTGTGTGTGTATGTGCTCTCTGGGTGGCTGAGTGAGTGGGTGGGTTAGTGTGGGTGAGTGAGTGTGTGTGTGTATGTGTGATTGAGTGTGTGTGCTGTGTGTGTGGGTGGGTGAGTGAGTGAGTGAGTGAGTGAGTGATTGATTGATTGAGTTAGTTAGTGAGTGAGTGATTGATTGAATGAGTGAGTGATTGAATGAGTGAGTTAGTGAGTGAGTGATCGATTGATTGAGTGAGTTAGTGAGCAGGCGAGCGAGTGGGTGTGCTCGTGCTATTTCTCCGTCTTCTGAGTATTCTTGCCGGATCCTGATCACAGCTCTTTGGTTCATATGCACTCTATATAGCTTATTACCATACTCTATAACCAATTGATAGATTCGACTAAGCAAATATATATGAGTAATCATATTTGTAACTGTTTGTATATTGATATATCCTACTGATTGTGGTTTGTTTGTATCCCGAGCCTAGTTAAACTGGGATTCAAGGGAAGATGATGATGATGATAATGTGTAACTGATTGATTGATTCACGATTTAACGCCCGTGTATTTCAGAAGATGCGAAGGCCTCAGGAAGGACCAGGGATTGCTGGGGGACCCAGGACGGTGGGTAGACTGGGACCTGGCACAGGATCAGACGGGAGGAGTGAAGATCTGGAGACAACCTTTGATGTCGATGGAAACATCGAGACCGTGCCTAATGCTTTCGAACACAGGCTGTCTTCTCAACATATCAAGTAGGGCAGTGGCTTTAGTAGTTTATTATTATAAGTTTATATATGTCAGGCAATGTCAGGAACGTCAGGCAATATCAATTAGTTTATTATTCAGACTTTATATTTATTATTTTCGAGATTTCCTATTGGTTATCATTATTATTTCGTTATTTCTAATTCTAGCACTCTTATTTTTTTCATATTCTTATTCTTTGTATATTTCATCCGACCATCTGTCTAATTAGTTACTTTATAGTTCAGTCAAACCATTGGTTTCTGCTTAAATTTGTTCCCTTTAGTAGAACATTATGGTCTAACTTGTGTCTAAAGGAAAACTTTGTGAGACTTGAGTTACTGTAAAGTTTTCAATCCGAAGGCAATATGAGAAACATCAGACAATGTCAGGGACCTCAGGCAATATCAGAAACATCAGGCAGTGTCTGAGTTGTCAGGCTATGTCAGGGACGTCAGACAATGTCAGGGACGACAGGCAATATCAGGGACGTCAGACTTTAATGCAACTTCTGCAATTTTTCATATGATTACTTACTATTAAACAATACTTGTTTAAAACTCTTATTTTTGGAATATAACTGCTATGTCATTGGGTAAGTTTAGACCTAGCTGATCTTAATGTACCTGTACCGCTGATTTATGGAACTGTAGTCATTCTACTGTGAAATCTGATATATTTTACAGTTACCTCGTTTAGTTTTGCTGTGTATTCTGTTAAGTAATTATCTGAATTAAATTGTAATTTATTATATTATTCTAATTTTTTTTGTTCAGCTCCGGGCCAGATCCGAAATATGGACCCCCCGGTTACGAATTAGATCTGCTACCAGCCATTCTATCATATAGAGATGAAGGTATGAGGCTTTTGTAGAAAACTTTTAAGAAATATTTGAAATAGTAGCTAGCATGTTTTCAGTCATTTTGAATATGGTATGAATAAAAACTTAATTTTGAACGCATAAGGAAGCTTGTGACGATCATCTATTTTAAACGTTTTGATTACAATCATAGTCATCTTCTCTGCGTCACAAAGGTCTACGTATATATCACATCAAATATGTGAATATAAAAATTTCATTACCTTCTTGTGTTATCAGATACTTGTTGTATATTCAGTGCCATAGTTTTATTTTATTATTAGCATTAATTTCATTTTATTATAATACTTGTACTTCTTTAATATCGTATATATTTTCTTTAATACTTAAGAAATTTGTATCACAGTATTTTGTTGTTGCATTTGCCAGCTGAAGACGCTCTGTTAACCGCCCTTATCATGGAGACTAACGGAGCGGTGATACAGTTTAAACTGGCGCCATCTTACTCTCTCTACCTAGCATTGAGATCCCACGCATTGCGCTTCAGTCGCTCTGAGTCCGGATTGGCTGAACTCTCACGACGTGTCGCTCCTCTGACCAATAAGATGTCTCGATTCATTCATCAGGCTATAACGGTAATTATAATTATTATTAGCTATTTCCTAACTGTAATGTATATTACTGTAATATAAAATGTTATGCTATATTTATGTTGTTATGTTATTATATCATGTATCTGTTTGAAATGTTGTCCTGAAATGAAGTAGTGCTAGCGAAGAGTAATTACTGCCAGAGGGGGCCTTTGGTTTTAGCATTGTCAGTGTTTCAGTTTCTCATTTAATATTTCATTTTATTGACTTAATCATTGCATAGTTGATTAATTGTTGATTGAGTGGTGAATTTATTCAATGATTTATGGAAACAGATAAGGCAGGGTGATGTTGGCGGCCTACCATTCTGGATGATTGATGGATTGATTAAGTGATTGATTGTCCCAGATAAGTCAAGGTGATGTTGGCGGCCTGTCTTTCTGGATGATTGGTGAATTGATTTATTGATTGATTGATTCAGATAAGTCAAGGTGATGTTGGCGGCCTGTCTTTCTGGATGATTGGTGAATTGATTTATTGATTGATTGATTCAGATAAGTCAGGGTGATGTTGGTGGCCTGTCATTCTGGATGGCCAATGCCTCTGAGTTGCTGCACTTCATGAAGCATGACGCCGATGTGGGAGGGGCTGCCTCGGAGACTGCTCAACTGGCATTGGCTGAGACAGTTCAGCTAGCTTTCTCATTGGTCGTTGAGTGCTTGCAGGCGGAGCTTGCTCAGACAATGCCCGCCTTTCTCAATCCGAATGCAGATGATGGAGATATGTCTGACGGTATGTTTGCTTGTTACAGTATCAAACTATTTATTTTGCTTGCGGGTCTTTGTATAGATTTAGTTGTAATTAAATTTATTTAAATAATATTTAATTTAAATAAAATAGGCCTACGTGCACCTGTTATGCCGGTGTAAATAACAATTTACACCAGTAAATTCTTACTGATAAACGACTAAGGCCTCTTGTTTGAGTTGTTCAGGACTTTAAAAATATTTGAATCGGCTGTTACGGTATAGATATGCTGTTGGGTAAACAATATCGAAACACATTTATTGACAACCTGCTGTTTGATCTATAGTTAAAAGTCTTATGCAGTGTTATTTAAATACAAATATAGATTGTATTCATCATCATCTTCTTCCCTTAAATCCCAGTTGAACTAGGGTCGGGATACAAATGGACCTTATTTTGAAGTTTTCCATTCGTTTAAATTTTGTCGCAATTTCTGGAACCTAGGCTCTCACCAACCGAATGTCCCTTCTGACGCTGGTTTGGATCAAGTTTTTATGTCGCCTTCTACGACACGTGCATATTTACACGATTGGTCTATTCTTCAAGCAACCCAGACACAACATGGGGCTACATATATAGATTGTGTTAGCGTTAATTACTTTTGTTGTGTTTTTTTCTTTAGCGTCGTCTAATATGCCTGGTGGATCATTCAGAGGACCTCCTAAGATGAGTAAGAATTTTCTCTTATAGAGTGAACTATTTGACATGTGTTGTAGTTGAAATATAGACCATAGCATTTGATCATATTTAGACATCATCCCTTGAATACCAGTTTAACTAGGGTCGGGATATGAATAGACTGTCTCAAATCCTCGTTTTCCAACATCATATCATCCGTCAGTCAATCCCCTATTTGAGACTTTTCCATTCGTTAACATTTTTGTAGCAATTTCTGGAGCCTAGGCGATTTGATCACTATTAGACAATACTATTATATATGTATGATATATGTAATCAAATTCTATATACATATATATATATATATATATATATATATATATATATATATATATATATGTATATATATATTGATCTAAATACAGGTTTTGTTTTACGAAGTAGGCTGATTTTTAGATCAGTTTGAAGGACAGCGCTGTCATTGGCTGATTGATTTATTTTTGTCCGGTGATCTTGAAGAACATCCTCAATTCCTGCCTTAGTCGCCTCTTACGTACACGAAGCAGATTATTTGCGGTTGCCCTATTCTGCAGTGGTCCAACCACACTCGAGCACAATTCGTGCCTCGGTTTATAAAGTTTTGTAAATATTGCCAGCGTAAATGATCGATTGAGTAATTGATTGACTGATACAACTTGACAGGTTACGTACTAAACGTGCTCTCATCAGCCATGACTCTGCTGAGACGCTGCCGTGTTAACGCGGCTCTCACCATTCAGCTTTTCTCCAAGCTCTTCCACTTCGTCAACCACTGGCTCTTCAACAGGCTCGTGCTGGAGCCACGGCTGGGGCTCTGCAGCCGGGAGTGGGGCAGGCGGCTCAAGAAGCGGCTGGGCCACGTCGAGGCCTGGGCAGAGAAGCAGGGCCTAGAACTCGCCGCTGAGTGCCACCTCGCCAAGATCAATCAGGTGGGCTAGGCAGCAATAGGATGGTTTATGTGTTGCCAGTTGATTTAAATCTAGGATAGATTTAGCCATTGTTTTGTATTTTCTTAAATTATAAATTGAAATAAAATATAAATTTTATAAAATGAATAGAAGAGACTATAGGGGATTGACTGATGATATAGAATGGGACAGAGAGGAATGACGAAGGTCTATTCATGTCAATTGAAGATCAATCAGGTGGGCTAGGCAGCAATAGGATTGTTTGTGTGGTGCCAGTTGATCTAAATCTAACGATTCACTTCTCCTCAGCACATTTCTTTTTGAAATTGGTCTGGGTGAATCGATCTGTAGTGACGTGTGCTGTGGGGACGTCCCTAACATTATCATTGGATGAGGAAATGGACGTTAAACCTTTATTATTATTATTTAGCCCATGTTTTTGTGAAGATGATGATGATGAAATGAAATATATTCTAAATTTTATAAAACGAATATTATGGTATGTGACAGAGAGGAATGGCGAAGGCCTATTCGAAACTCGACTCTAGTTAAACTGGGATTCAAGGGAAGACGATGATGATTTAAGTATACTGTACATTGTGAAAATATTTTGATTAAGTTTTATAAGATAACTTTCCTTGCTATCTTATTTTAAATTTAACTTCACTGGTTATCTTACATTTAACGTTAAGTTTGCTTTTAGCTTATATTCAATCCAATGTTTCTGTGCTATCCCTAAATCAACAGGCGGTATATCTGCTGGAATCGCCCAAGCTAGAGAACAGCGTGCCTCACCTCTCTCAGACCTGCGACAGTTTGAACTCTCGCCAGGTTCAACTTATCTGCGCCAACTACACGCCCAGTCCGGGCGAGGCCCCGCTGAGGATCGACGTGGTAGGGCGGCTGATCGACGCTGCTGTCGCGACGGTGGACGTGGCCCTGAGGAACGAGGGGCGGGACGTGAGGCAGGAGGAAGCCCCTGACCTTGACCTGCCCTTCTTGCTGCCTAGCGACGGGTATTCGTGTGATTTCATCAAGGGCATGCCGGCCGGGTTGATGGAGTACTTGGAGCCGTGCCAACAAAAAGGTTAGTGACCCATGTGTTATGCTTGACTATGGTTGGAGCCAATGGCGATGTCGGTAAGATAGTCCACCGCGGATCAGTGTGTTCCTGGTTCAAATTCTGAGCTCGCCCGTCACTGAAATCGATTTTGAGTGAGGAAACTGACGTTAACATTAGCCTTACTTCACTTTATGTTTACTTGGCTAGTTTATATCTTCCTTTACATTACGTAATCTGTATTTGGCTATTTGTGCTCAGTGTTGTCTCTGACGACAGTAGCACTCTAATTGTACTGTATTGTTGTCTGCAAACTTCCATTAGATTACTCGTCGCTACTGGTTCTGGCAAATATCAACCGACGGTGACTGACGGATTAGAAGATTCATTCTTATGGCTGGAGCCAGTGGCGAAGTCGGTAAGATACTCGACCGCTGATCAGTATGTGCGGGGTTCAAATCCTGGGCTCACCCGTCACTGACATCGCTTTCGAGTGAATAAACTGACG
Source organism: Enchytraeus crypticus (assembly GCA_905160935.1). Lineage (NCBI taxonomy): Eukaryota > Metazoa > Annelida > Clitellata > Enchytraeida > Enchytraeidae > Enchytraeus > Enchytraeus crypticus. Next base: position 576,397 of record CAJHZI010000527.1, read on the forward strand.
TTAACATTAGCTTTTACTTTAGCTTTTTATTTACTAAATCTTTATGATGCTGATATTCTGTCTGTTTAAATTCTCTAGAATTAACTGACTGAGTTGAACATTGCAGGTCTGTGTCGCGTCACTGTAAATCCAAACTCTCGCAACGTCTGGACCGTGTATCTGTTGGGTCAAGAGGTAGGTCAACTCTTTCTCAGTATTCTCATTGTCGCTTCTTAAACCTTTTAATTTTTTGTTTAGATTGCTGCGTACTAATATAAGTTTAGAAGTGTCTGTTAAGTTAATCAGTCAAATCAATTAGTTAATCATTGATTAAGCCGTTAAACTGTCAGTCAATTAGTTAATCATTGATTAAGTCGTTAAATCTTCAATCAATTAGTAAATCATTGATTAAGCCGTTAATCAGTCAGTCAATTAGTAAATCATTGATTAAGCAGTTAAACAGTCAATCAATTAGTAAATTATTGATTGAGCAGTTAAACAGTCAATCGATTAGTAAATCATTGATTAAGCAGTTAAACAGTCAATCGATTAGTAAATCATTGATTAAGCAGTTAAACAGTCAATCAATTAGTAAATCATTCATTAAGCAGTTAATCAGCCAATCGATTGGAAAATAATGGATTGATTGATTTGTAGCTGCTGTGCTTGTGATCATTATCGAATATTTATTATAATTATTATACTCAAGTATTATTTAATATTAATTTAGAATTAATTATATTATAATTAATTATGTATTTTATAATACTGTGTTACCCATTATAAGCTAGGCTATTACATTACTCGCATACTGTTTATTAGTTTTGCTTTAACTCTGAGCGAATGATTAAAATTCTTGTTAATCTCTGGTATTTTAGTGAATTGAATAAAATTTAATAGAATTGGTCATGAACCTTGCATGTATTCTCGCATTTAACGTTCTTATTTAATTAATAATAAAGAATTAAAGAATAAATAAATAAGCATAATATCACTAATTAGTCAAATTTAAATCTAAAAGTTGATTGAGAAAATAAGGAAAGATAAATGCAAATAAAATTAAATAGAAAACAAATCAAAAGTTAAATGCTTTATGCAGAAGATTTTTAAAGTTAAATTTATTTTAAATTTTGCAGATTTTTGTTTGTTATTTGTATGCATTGTTATATTTAAAGTTTTATTTTGCAATTTATGTGCTGTTATTTATATGCAACTGTAATAAATGCATTACTTTCCCTTTCTGTAGTTCATCGCCGTTCAGTATTTCTTTTCCTCATCTTATGTTCAAATCTATAAGTAGGCATTCAGTTGCATTGGTAGATTGACTCCATCTACCTCTACTATTGCCTATGCAAACTGGTTTTTGTGGATTTAGAATTCGCATCGTTTTTTGATCATACATTCAGTTCATTGGCTCGGCTTTTGCTGCGTAGTGCTCGATGTTGTCATGGTTGACGGTTGCACTTAGATTATGGTAATTGTTATTGTTGTGCTGTGTAGTTAGACTCGAGCTTTTTTATAATAATTAATGAATTAATTAGTTGCAATTTATTGAGTTAATTTGTAGATGAATTAGCCTAATTAATTAACACGCTAATTAAATTGGCTAATTCACCCTAATTTTGTGTGATCAATCACTGGAAATTACTTTATTTGAGAAAAGGAATATTGGATGTATAGAATTTCCAATCGGCATTACACTTAACAGAGAGAGCCATTATTAATATTTACTTAGGTTTTGAGTTGGAATTGTTCATTTTTTAAATATTTTTCGTAGAACTTTTAAAAGAGAATTTTAAACTAATTTATCTTCTTATTTGATAGAGATAAATGTATAGATGGTATGGGCACATTGTGATTGGTATGGAATAGAGAGGATTGGAGAACGTCTGTTCGTATCCAGACCCTGGTTAAACTGAGAATCAAGGAATGACGATGTTGATGATGATGATGATATTGATGATGATGATGATTCTGTGGAAGATGATGAGGAAGAATTGATAGAGATTAAAGCTTTAAAACGCGATATTTTGTAATTATTATTATTTCATTTCTTAATTTCTTTCAGGATAATCACACGTATCAGGTAACTAACTGTCAGATTGCTTTAGAGTTATACTGTGTATATAATAGATTTAGCAGAATTCCATTCATCACTGTGGCTGTAATTACTAATAATTCACTCACAAAAGGGCAGCCATATTTTCATATACTAACATTTGACAAGTATAAAAATCTATTTATATACTAAAGAAAAGTCATATCCCAGTGGTTTTAATAGAGTGATCCAAGAGATTTGCTTCGGTATGATTTGCGTTATCGGTTGATATAAACCTATGTGATGATTCCTATATTATGCTTGTGGGCAAGGTTAGTTTTGTTGCTAATAGAGGCTGTACTTCTAATGTCAAGATCACAATTTGAATCTTCAGGTCAAGACTTATATTTGACTTTTATTATAAAGAAGTTGAGTCTTGATTCCGGTGATCGATATTTATTTCTGTTTGTAAACATTTTCCATAAATGGTTGGAGCCAGTGGCGATGTCGGTAAGATACTCGACCGCGGATCAGTATGTGCGGGTTCAAATCCTGAGCTCGCCCGTCACTGACATTGCTTTCGAGTGAGGAAACTGACGTTAACATTAGCTTTTTTTAGCTTTAAAGCTTTACCAAATCTGTAGTTTTTCTAATTGCTGTGTTGATATGAATGCATGTTCATTTCACTATATTTATTCGCATGTATTCAGTGTTAAACGTTTACTCAACGTCCGGTTTGTCATACGTATAATTATAAGCAACCGTCCAGCACTATTAATAAATCTGAATGACTTAGCACAACAGTTTCAAGTTCAAGAATTATTCATGTTTAAGATATATATCAACTAATGCATGTTATCCAAATTGATCAGTGTAAATAAAGCACAAATATGTTGTTTCACTGAGTGCTATTGCATTTCCTATATTTATAATAAATCGAAAAAATCTATTGATATCTTTTTGCTATAAATCTTCAGCATTTTGACGATTGTAATGTATACAATGCCTGCCTTTATATTATAATTTTGTGTTTTTTAAATTTGCTAAATTGTGTATCATTTAGTGCTTTTCCATTTATTTGGTTTGTTTTTGGCAAAAAGTTATGAAATTAGCTGATAAGCATAGACATTTACATTGTTATAAAACATGGTTTCTACCAAACATATGTATAACCAATAGCATAAATAATTACAATCAGAAAATTTAAAAAAGGACAACTATAAAAATAAATAATAAAGGTGTAATATGCATCTTATTTTGTCAAATTGAATACCATTAAAGTTCAAGAGTACCTGAGTAAATAATTAGAATATTCTAATATAAACAATCAAATTGACGCACATAGCAATAGTAAGCAAATAGAAATTCTAATGAAAACATTCACAAATGTTTCTTTAAAATCTAAATAATTCATTAGGAATTTCATTTCTCGTTGTAAACTCTGCTGCTATTACAGCTCTAACGAGAACAGTTATTAACTAACAGATTAGTTAATAAGATTAACTAAATGATTATTTAATAATAGATAAATTAACTAATAGATTAGTTAATAATAGATAAATTAACTAATAGATTAGTTAACAATAGATCAATTAACTAATAGATTAGTTCACAATAGATCAAATTAACTAATAGATTAGTTAACAATAGATAAATTAACTAATAGATTAGTTAATAGTTTAATATTATTCTTAGTACAGCTATTATGTGACTCGTGGACATATTAAAGTCAAAAGGCTGTAGTGATAGAAATAAAGACGTCGTCAGTATTAATAATGCAATATTCTAAGTGTTTGATGTTGTGTATGGTAAATAAATAAAATAAATAAATAAGGTTTATGATAGCATTGTTTATGATAGCATTATTTGGTTGGTGAGCGCCTAGGCTCCTGAAATTTCTGCAAAAATTTAAACGAATGGAAAAGTCTCAAATAGGGGATTGACTGACGATATGATGTAGGAGAAAGAGGATTTGAGACAGTCTATTCGTATCCGTGTGGCTGGAGCCAGTGGCGAAGTCAGTAAGATACTCGACCGCGGATCAGTATGTGAAGGTTCAAATCCTGGGCTCGGCCGTCACTGACTTCACTTTCGAGTGAGGAAACTGGCGTTAACCTTAGCTTTCTTCTTCAGTGCACTGCCAAGTGGCGGGTTCAAGGTACATATTCATACTCAAAGTCTGTCTTCTCGCTCCATAAGAGCACTCCTTAGATCAACAAGTTAATCCCTTCACAAATTATATGCCTTACCCATACCTTATGTAGCCTATGGCTTGGGAAAAGTATGGCTTCTGAGGTGGTTTCCCGTTGCCTTCCTCAGTTAGATGGATTAATTACCATTTAATCCTGGGGGAAAATATTTCATGGTGAGGTGGGTCCCCTCTTACCATCCTCAGCTCCTGCATTTAGTCGCCTCTTAACGTACACGCGGCAGATTGTTTGCGGTTGCCAAATTCTGCAGTGGTCCAACCACACCCGAGCACAAACACGGGGAGAGCACAACCTTAGCTTTACCAGCTTTTATATCCCGACAGGGGTTAAGCTTTGAATTCAAGGGAAGACGATGATGATGATGATGATGATGATGATGATGATGATGGCGTTGATAATAATTATCAATGACATTGCAATTTTTGCGTAGAATCTGAAGGCGGCAGCAGGTGGCGTTGGTTCATCCGGCCCATCGTTCACCTCTGACGATAGAGGACCTGCCAGTAGGTCCAGTGGACCTCCAGCTCGTGTGGGTGAACCAGAGGTCATCTTTGTCTCGTTCAGCAAGGTCAAGAACAGCATAGGCCTGAGCATTGTGGCCGCTAAGGTATGCTCCAGTTGTGGTGTTGGTTATTAGTCATTGATTCACTGCCACTTATTGATTGATTGATTTCTGCTAATTGAATGATTGCTGCAGATTTGTATAGGTTAAAGCTAACTTTAATGTTAGTTTCCTCACTCGTAAGCGATGTCAGTGACGGGCGAGCCCAGGTTTTGACCCTCGCACATACTGAGCCGCGGTTGAATATCGTACCGACATCGCCATTGGCTGCAGCTTGATTTTTATTGATTAAATGTGAATGATTGATTATGGGTGATTGATAGATTGCAGTTCATTGCGTGGCTTTCGCTAATTGATTGATATCCAATGTTTTACTTCTGATTATTGGTTGCTGCTAATTGATTGATTGTTGATGATTGATTGCTGCTAATTGGTTGCAGCTAATTGATTGACCACTGCTGACTGATTGATCGCAGCTATTCTGATTGATTGATTATAAAATGCTTTTATTCTCTGTTGTGTAGGGAGAGGGTCAGAGAGACAAATGCATATACGTCAAGTCTGTTGTACCAGGTGGCGCTGCTAGTCAGGTTGTTAATAATACTTGTCTTTGTGTGTCATTTAATTTAACTTGTCATCATCATCTTCATCATCATCATCACCATCATCTTCCCTGGATTCCAAGTTTAACCAGGGTCGGGACACAAATAGACTGTCTCAAATCCTCTCTGAATATCAGTCATTCCCCTATTTGAGACTTTTCCATTCGTTTAAATTTTTGTAGCAATTTCTGGAACCTAGTCGCTCACCAACCGAATGCCCTTTCTGTCGTTGGTAATACTTGTCATCATTTTTAATTTAATTTTTTGTTTGCCTCTAAAATTCTTTCTTCCTAATTACTATTTAATTAATTACTATTAATTTATTAATTTATTTTAATTAATTACTATTAATTTATTAATTTATTTAATTTACTATTTTAGGTTGTTGAAACTCTAATGTGTTAAAATATGGACGATTACACAGATCTATATGCAAGTGTTCAGAGGCATCTCTTCCAACTTTCATTATCATAATCATCATCATAATTATCATAATCATCATCATAATTATCATAATCATCATCATAATTATCATAATAATCATCATCATAATTATCATAATCATCATCATAATTATCATAATAATCATCATAATTATCATAATCATCATCATAATTATCATAATAATCATCATAATTATCATAAATCATCATCATAATTATCATAATCATCATCATAATTATCATAATAATCATCATAATTATCATAATCATCATCATCATCATAATTATCATAATCATCATCATAATTATCATAATAATCATCATAATTATCATAATAATCATCATAATTATCATAATCATCATAATTATCATAATAATCATCATAATTATCATAATCATCATCATAATTATCATAATAATCATCATAATTATCATAATCATCATCATAATTATCATAATAATCATCATAATTATCATAATCATCATCATAATTATCATAATAATCATCATAATTATCATAATCATCATCATAATTATCATAATAATCATCATAATTATCATAATCATCATCATAATTATCATAATCATCATCATAATTATCATAATAATCATCATAATTATCATAATCATCATCATAATTATCATAATAATCATCATAATTATCATAATCATCATCATAATTATCATAATCATCGCATTTTTAACTAGGTTCGAGATTAAGATCTCAGACATACACAGGTTTTACTTTTGATATGGATTGCTGTCTGTTTAGGCATGTGTTACTAAGAGTGATAGATATCATCTTGAATAATCAATTAATTGTAATATTTGATTTGAATGTTTAGGACGGAAGGCTGCAGTGATAGATGTAATCTAGGATGATCAAATAACTCTAGTATTTGATTTGAATGTTTAGGACGGAAGACTACAGGCGGGAGATCAGCTCATAGAAGTGGATGGACAGAGTCTCGTTGGAGTCTCACAGGAAAAGTTAGAAAACGCATTATTAGAAAACGCATAATAGTAATGATTTTATTTATTAATAATTTCTATTTTAATTATGCCGTTTTTATTTATGCCTTTTAAATTAAGCGAAGTCGAAGAATAAAGTTTTGTGGAGGAACGCCTTAGAAAAATCTTTGGCTGGAACCAGGCCCAGGATGATCACGTGATATGACATGTTTAAATTAATTTAATTAAATTAAATTTAAAAATATTTTAATTTAACATCCTGGTTGAACTGGGATTTAAGGGAGTGATGTAGATGATGATGCTGATGATGCTGATGATGATGATGATGGTGATGATTTATGTTGACAGAGCGGCAGAGATGATGTCTAAGACGGGACAGGTGGTGACGCTGAAGATAGGAAAGCAGGGAGCCGTCTACCATGGGCTGGGAATGCTGCTCAACCAGTCCTCACCTCATGATAACAGAGGTATTCTTCTCCATCATTCCTCTCTCTCTCTCTCTTAGTGCACTGCCTACTGGCAGGTCCATTGTATATAACGCCTCCACTCTTATCTGTCTTCCGCTTTCCTCTACATTTCCGTATATGAGTGGATCTTTAAATCATCTAACATACCTAATCTCGGCCTGCTCCTGCCTCTTTTTCCTTCCATTCTACCTTCTATGACCTCTTTTAATAGACCTTCCCCCCTTAGAATGTGTCCTATCCATCTCTTCTTCCTAATTCTTAGTACATTTATCAACTGTCTATCCGTGCCAACTCATGTATATGAGTTGGCACGGATACATTTCCACATATGAGTGGATCTTTAGCCATAGTTAGAACAGAACATTGTATTATAATCTGAAGTATATAATCCGTACTGTATGGAGCATTTTCTGTGATTCTGAGCTTTACTGTCGCTACAGAGATGATATATTGGACAGATAAATGGGCGTGAGACTGTGAACATTCAGTATTTTTTATATATTATATATTTTATATATTTTTATATATCCTGAAGAGTAAGTTTTTTTTACTCAAAATACAGTTTTTAAATTCTAAATGAAGATTTTTTAACTCTAAATAAAATAAAAATAAAAATTGAGTGACTAACTTGAGATGTTCGTAGTATTGTACTCTCTCACCTATGCTGCTGCTACATGTACAATGTTATACATTTACTACTACTGCTGCATATACAATGTTATACATTTACTACTACTGCTGCATATACAATGTTATACTGCTACGCAGCTGCTGCAGCAGCTACATCAGCAGCTGCGCCCAGCAGTCAGCCCCCAGCAGTGCACTCAGCTGACCCCAGGCTGAGAGCTGTGGGCATGGCGGAGGAGCCTACGTATGCTCAGCGCAGAGTGCCTGAGACGACCCCGATGATTGAGGGTCGTGATGCGCGGGGTGCTAGGGGAAGTCAGACTGATATGAGGGGGGAGGGGGGGCAGCGCCCCCTGGCTAAGCAACTGGAGGCGAAGTCTACGCCGGCTCTTAACGGTAGCTAGAGTTTATCTGTATTTATTTATTTATTTCCTATATTAGTCTGATTTTAGATCATCATCACTATTCGTATCCCGACCCTAGTTAAACTGGGGGGATGCTGATGATGATCTTCAATTCCACTTAGTTAAGTCTATTTGTATTGCTACTTTATTTTCCTTTTTAGTTTCGTATGACATTCCGCAGAGGTATGATGAGCTTGTGTATAGTTTCAATGTAGTGTTTTAATATTTTTGTTGTTTTCTTTGTAGTTCATGATTACTAGTGTCATTCCCTTTTGATAGGACGCTTTGTAGCTCTCTCACGTTTAATCTTCCAAAATCCCTGTATTTATTCATTTGCTGATTGACTTAGCATTTGACCTCAAACCTCACGATCACAAGAAAGTGTTCTACCATTGAACCATACTGTTAACTATATTGCATACAGCAATGATTAATATAAATAATAAATAATCAAATATAAATACTGCTGGAGCCAGGACGAAGTCGGTCAGATACTCGACCGCGGATCAGTATATGCTTGGTTCAATTCCTGGGCTCGGCCGTCAATGACATCGCTTTTGAGTGAGGAAACTGACGTTAACCTGCTTTACCAGCTTTAAATAAAACAAATACAAATAGTAAATAATTAAAAGTAATCAACACTGATTGCTGCAGGGGCTCGTGACTCCGATATCTCCGCAGACCATTACCGTCCCTCCCAGTCGGCTGTGTACCGGCCCAGCGGCCCCGGGTCTTCAGGACCTCAGGGTGCAGCCTACGGGGACCCCTACTGGGCTGCCTCCTCGTCACAGCCAGACCTTAACGCCAGAGCCTCTGCCCCCGTCCCTGCCGCTAGACCTGGCGTGCCACTGGTCGGTCTGACGTCTGAACAGGAAGGTGGCTATGGAAATAACTCCAAGTCGATGCCTAATATCGAGCAAGCCGGCAGTCAGTCTGGTAGAAATGATATGGGTGGTGCTCAGACGCGAGCTAGACTAGAAGATGAGGAGCGACAGAAAGTTTTGGAGTGGCAGAGAAAGAATCAGATGTTGGCTGACAGCGGTGGCGATGACCCAGCAGGTGGAAAGCCCAAGGCAGGTTATCCCGGCTCAGCCGCTCAGAGGCTGTTCCCCCCTCCTGCCGCCCGTGGCGATCCCCGACCTTCCCCACCCGACCCCCGCCCAGGTGACCCGAGGTCCTCTCTTCAGGACTCTAGGCCGGTGTCGTACCAGAGCATGAACACCATTGAAACAGTCCCCCTGCCCCAGGCTGGTAGACAGCAACCATACGGGCCCAGTGGAGACTATGTTCCTTCTGCTAGAGGAGATCCTCTGTATGGTGCTGGACCACGAGACGAGTTTGAGCCAGGCAGGTACAGTCAGGGCTACAACCCACCCGCTAGACCCCAGTATGGTGGTGCCCAGCCCCGCTACGATCCAGGTGTTCAACAAGGAGGGTTTCCCGGCTCAGAGAGAGGCTATCAGCCTGGTGGTGGTGGAGCACCCCCGAGCAACCCCGCTGGGGTGCCTGTGTCGCGTCAGAGCACCTACATCGATGCAGAGTTCCCACCTCCACCCCCTGCCTCACAGCTGGCTCAGTATGGAAGAAACTCTGGGGGTGTAGAAGGTTCCTCTCCCCCTCCACCTCCCGTCAACTCCTCCCCGCCTAGAGATTCAGAATATTCAAGTAGTTTGGTGCAGCGAGCTCAACCGGCGTTTAACCCGAATCAGCCGCCGAGTCGTGCCTGGCCTAACAGCTCTGTCAGTGCTTCAGGTGCTTCGTCGTCATCTACGACTGTCAGCAGTGTGCCTAGATATAGCGGCGCCAACAGCGGTGCTCCATCTTCAGTGGGCGTAGGACTTCAGTCTTCTTCTGGTCTGCAGTCGTCCGGGTCCGGCTTTGCCCCCCAGTCATCAGTCCCGCCAGTGAAGGGCAAGAAGCCTCCCCCTCCCCCGGCTAAGCCCAAGTTCATACCCCCTGACCCAGTGGCCAGTGCGGCAGCCACTGCGGCTGCAGCCGGTGGATGGACGGCCGGCAAGAAGGAGGAAGACCTGGGAGAGACTAGGAGACGAAGGGATGAGGAGATACGGAGGCTGGAGGGATTGAACTGGAGGAGTTCGGAGGATGAAGCGAGGTTGAGTAGGCTGAGAGTGGAGGCAGAGTTTGATGTGAGAGCGGCGCAGGCGATGCAGTACGATGAGAATGATACTACACTGGTATGTACGTCGTAGTCAGGGACGTCCCTGACATCATCCTTGTATGAGGAAACGGTTTAACGTTACGATGAAAATGATACTACACTGGTATGTACGTCGTTGTCAGAAGTCAGGGACGTCCCTGACATCATCCTTGTATGAGGAAACAGACGTTAAACCGTTTTTATTATTACTATTATTATTATTATTATTATTATTATTAGTTGATGTGAGAGCCGCTCAGGCGATGCAGTACGATGAGAATGATACTACACTGGTATGTACGTCTTAGTCAGGGACGTCTCTGAGATCATCCATGTATGATGAAACTATTTAACGTTACGATGAGAGTGATACTACACTGGTATGTACGTCTTAGTCAGGGACTTGTATGAGAAAACGGACGTTAAACCGTTATTATTTTTATTATTATTAATCTCGGAGCCTCTTTAAAGAAAATCCTACTGTTGGAGCTAACATACTGAATTTTTATTGGAGGGCAATAAGTATGTGTTTTTTTAAAAATGGCATTGCACGCCGTGCTTAAAAGAGCATGATGTATCTCAACACGAATTGACAGTAATTAGCAGCTTTTCCTCGTCAAATGTTAATAAAGTTTAAATGTGGTGCTTTTTCTCATTTAGTTTCTACTACACATAAAACAGTGAATAAATTATTAAATATAAGTTAATGTTAAATCATTGTTTTAAATAAGAATAGGCTCGTTGTTCTTGGTATAACATGTCAACAGACAGTCAGGTTCGACTCAGTGATAATTTCATCCGGGGTGGTAGACCTGCCCTCAGATTTCCCTCCCGTCTCGCTCTTCACCAACTCCGATATCACAGAAAATTGCTCCCCACCAATCAGCTGACTGCTGCGCTCCCGCCTCATTCCAGCAGCATCAGGCTGCTGTTGATGTAGCAGTGGCAGACCAAACAGCTGCTGATCAGATCTCGTGGGAGCAGTCTGAGCTCTACCAAGAGTCTGTATCAGAGCATTGATCTCCAGACTGAACGGACGGTTGACGTAGAACGGTGAGAGCAGGTTAATAAAGTGATTTGAATGAGAAAGAAATGGTGTTTTCTTGTTCTAGATCTGCTGTGGTTTTTTATTTCTAGACTCGAGATAGAGTGATGATACGTCAACCAGTCAGCAACAACAACAACAACAACTTTGACAACAGACAGTATGATGATAGAGAGCCTACCTATGCTAGAGTGGATAGGTAGGCTAAATCAGGCTGTTATTTAATATGGATATGTTTAATACGTTTCTTGATTGGTTCTGTATACTTTGTCCCGAAGGTATCTTGTCATAACTATTTGCTGTTTGGATTTAGATCTTTTGTTAAATTATTCTTGACAACATCAATTCATGAATTTTTTTTTTCGTTAGTATCGTTTATTTGTTCATCACAGCACAGATTATGCTAACAATAGAAGCAATAGGAATTGTTAAGCTTAGAAACCATAACATCAAATTAGCGAACACATTAACCATAGCATCAATTACCTGTGATGGTCTGCAGTCGCTTGGCTACCTGACTCTTCATTTGTCCATTTAGCGCTACTCCGGCATTTGGTGTAAAACAGTCATTATGAGAGAGAGAAAAAGAGAAAGAGAGAGGGAGAGAGAGAACTATGTTTTATTTCAAAAATAAACTCAAATATGCGCACACACTAGGCCGTCAAAGAGGTTAAAAAAGCTTAGTTGATCAACCATCATTATCATTATCTTCTCTTGAAAAAATTAATGCATAACTGCATCAGAAACATTTTATGTTTTTTTATTTATTTATTACATTGTTCTTAATGTTTCTTTGTTTGCATATGCAACGATTAGAAACTGGAAACATAACTGCATCGGAAACATTTTATTACATTTTATTTCATACTATTTATGTATTGCATTTTACTTAATGTTTTTTGTTTACGTATGCAACGGTTAGAAACTGGAACCAGTCTCAACCGGTTTATTACATTGTACTTAATGTTTCTTTGTTTACATATGCCACCGTTAGAAACTTGAACCAGTCTCAACTAGTTTATTACATTGTACTTAATGTTTCTTTGTTTACATATGCAACCATTAGAAACTGGAACCAGTCTCAACCGGTTTACTACATTATACTTAATGTTTCCTTGTTTACATATGCAACCGTTAGAAACTGGAACCAGTCTCAACTGGTTTATTTTATTTCATATTATTTATTCAATACATTGTACTCAGTTTTTTTCTTTGTTTACATATGCAACCATTAGAAACTGGAACCAGTCTCAACCGGTTCAACCGGTCTCCTCATCGTCGTTTAACCAGCAGCAGAACCCCGCATACACCACTGCGACACCTGGTGGACAGAGCTATGACCTACCACCACCTCTTCCCACTGTCCCTCCGCCGGAGGACCCGGACCTGCCGTCTAACAGAACCATCGGGTCTGCGCTGAAGCAGCCGACCGACGGCGCCCCGCCGCCGGGCGGTGGTGCCTCCTCGACGAAGAAGAGCGTGACGTTCAACGACAGCATGACGATGCAGTACGATATCAAGCGATCGTACGGGTCGACCTCGTCTGAGAGTTCGTTTCCTCAGTCGCCAGAGCAGAGTCTGACGACAGGCGGCGCCAGGGGTTACTACTACCAGGACACGGCGGCCTATCCACGTGAGGGTGAGCCCGGGGAGGTTAGGCAGGGTGCCGCGCGGCAGAGCCAGCAGTTCTACGCCGATCAGTGGCAACAACAACAACAGCAGGCGTATCAGTCGGGTAGTCAGTTGCAGCAGAGTTATCAGTCGCAGCAGCCTTATCAGTCGTATGCTCAACGGGGTTATGGGCAGCAGCAGCTGTCTCAACAGCAGCAGCAACAGCAGCTGCAGCAGCAGCAGTATAGGCAGCTGCCTCAGCAGATAGGAGAAGACGATGGTGGGAATTATCTGCCGTATTCTCGAGGCGCCCAGCAGTATTCAGACTATCCACCGGCTTCCTATGTCACGAATAATCACTAGAGGCCAGTACTGAGCTCTGTAGGGTAGTAGCGTAAATAGTTGTATCAATATAGCTATAATATTAAATATATATGTCAGTACAGCTATAATAATAAATAGTTATGTCAGTACATCTATAATAATAAATAACTGTCAATATAGCTATAATAATAAATGTCAATATAGCTATAATAAAAAATAGCTGTCAGTATAGCTACAATAAAAAATAGCTGTCAGTATAGCTACAATAAAAAATAGCTGTCAGTATAGCTACAATAAAAAATAGCTGTCAGTATAGCTACAATAAAAAATAGCTGTCAGTATAGCTACAATAAAAAATAGCTGTCAGTATAGCTACAATACTAAATAGCTATATCAGTACAGCTATAACATTAATAGCTATAATAACAAATAGCTATATCAGATCTGCTGAAGTCTATAATAGCTGTAGTAGTAGTATTATCGAGGTATTCATATTAGTATGTGGTATGTGTTTGGGATGTGTTTTGTGTTTGGAATGAGTTACAGCTGACGTATAATTTATTGGACATCGTTATTGTACGTACGAGTTGATAGCACGTTTCTCTGATAAGCAAAAGGCCTCGGATTCAAATCCCAGCCGCTCCGTCTCACTTAAACCAGCGAAAAAAGCGGTAAATGGCCTTAGCTTGTTCTTTTTGTTTTATTAAGTTGAAGTTATGTCTTTAATTTGATGCCAGCATATAGTTGACTACAATGTACTCGTATTGAGCAAGCCGAAATTATATCTTCTTAAATTTTCTTTTTAGTATATTTTTTAAACGTAAAAGTAAATGCTGCTTACCATTTATGTGTCTGTTCTGAAATCGAAATTAACAACATATTTACTCATGAATAGTCGATTAATGAGTTACATTGTTTTTATACCCGATATATTGGAATTTTAAGAATCTGTTAAAGCAGCTAGTTATTTTTAAGTACTGTAATTTTGTAATTCAAGTTACCAGATGTGAGTTTAACGATGCTGAAACTCCATTGAAAACTGTATTTTAATACCGTAGTTTGATAGGTTTAATGTTTTAATACTGTAGTTTTATAGGATTTATGTACTCATAGCTCATTGCTCATCGTAAAGATTTTGAAGGAAGAAGTTTTTGTAGCAGAGCTGAATGATTGGTATTTAGTGCCGTTATTTTATATAGCCGTGTTGTGGACTGTTTAGCATAATTCAGACAAGTAATACTTTTACTTTAGTGAGAAATGTTCAGTTGTCGGTGTAGGAGTATTCAGTCGTTGCGTAGTAGAAGGTTCGAGCGCTGGATTTCAACTCTGCGCCTACTGATTTTCTCATTCTTGCAACTTTCTGATATGCTGCAGCTCACCGCTTGCTATTGATTGATTGATTTTAAACTAAGTATTGTAAACTGATTGGTTCTGTATGTAAACCAATATTAATGAAATAATAGTAAGTAGTCTAGCCTGCGTGGGGTCTTGCAGAAGCGTTACGTGCATTTACTGTTGTTGTTGCTTGGTACCATGACGCTGCTAGTCATTGATGACGTCATCGATGACGTGTCTGGTGGGTTAGGAAACGAACGTTAAGTGTTAGTCGACTGACGATTAATTGAATTATATTAATTGGATTGCATAATTGGATTGATTAATTGGTTGATTAAATCATCTGAAATATTCACGCATAATGTAATGCTATCGTAAACAATCGTGAATGTAAATCGTGGAACGTTCGTGGCGCAGTGGTAGAGAGCAGCTCGTCTCTTGAACGAGATGTCGCGAGTTCTAGACTGCGTCGTGACGTGGGGTTTTCTCTTCCAAGGACGGGTAAACTTGTTATTACTGGTGTCAAGTCAAAGATATAGAGGACCCTAAGATTTAATTTCCTCTTCAGACCTCTTCAAGTCTCCCCATGAAGTGAGACATGACGGCTGAGTAAAAGAAGAAACTCTGGACGCAGAAGACGCTAAGTTCTGTCTAAGTCTAAATGTCAAATTTCTAATTATAATTTTTAAAAGTCCAATGTCTAAGAGATTTATGATAATAATTAGTAGAATCTATTTATAGAATTTATAATAGAAATTTCTAAGAAATTTCTAAGAATCTTTTTTAAGAAATCAGATTTTCGTGGTCGCGGTCATCTGTATGAAGATGCAGACTTTAACTGTTGATTAATGTTTCATTCACAATCGATTAAATATTTCTTAAATGATTTGTAATTAATCACGATTGGATTAGCTCTGGAATGTTCTTTTGTTTGTTTGTCAATGAATTTATTTATTCGGATTCTTTTAGTAGGATACTGTTGCTAAATACATATATTTGTCTTTTATTCCTGTAATTTTTTATTTTTTGAATGATTGAAATAATTTCAAAAAAATTACTTTAAAAATGGATTTGTAGGTTTCACATTTCATTGTGTAACATACACGTGCATATATATATATATATATATATAAGTATAGAATATGTATATATATATATACTTGTATATATATATATATATATATATATATATATATATATATATATACATGTTATGTATAGAAGGCATTATATATATATATATATATATATATATATATAAAGTAAACACGCATTATAGTGAAATGATCAACCATGTTGATATCTATCACTTTTTACTACCACATGTTTAAACCGGTAGGCAAGTTATTCCATTTTCCGTGCAACTAGTCCAGTGAATGTCCGAGACTTTACTCTCAGATCAGCGCGGCTGGGATTCAACCCACGAGTCATTTAAAACTTCATGACGTTACCCCTACGCTATTAAGACATTCTATATATATATATATATATATATATATATATATATATATATATATATATATATATATATATATATATATATAAATTATATATAATATATACGTATATATATAAAAATATATATATATACAAGTATATATATATATAAAAGGTATTGATTATATGCATGTTACGTGTATGTATATATATATATATATATATATATATATATATATATATATATATATAATCAATACCTTCTCATCTTTGTCTATTTTACTGAATTTATTTATACTAGCAGCTGAAGACTTGGGTTTCTTGCGTAGGATTCTTTTACTATTATGAATTGTTATTTTATCTTTATTTTTGAAATTAGCTTTTTGCAGTATATTATATTGTAATATTTTGTGCATAAACGTAGCCTTTAGTATAATATTTACATATTTATGTCTGCAAAGTCTTTATCGAGAGATGAAATGTACGTTGAATTCTTTTATTACATTGTATCTCTTAAATCGAAGAACATTTGCTTTGTTGTTTCAACGTATGGTGCTATAGCTTGCTGACGCTTTTAACAATTTCTGAATAAAGTTCTAATACAAATTATTATTAATTTATTCGACGGAGATTTTATATTTGCTGTTCTGAAAAAAAAAAAAAAATTATTGATTGCTATAGTTTTTATTATTTAATGAATTAAATTGAATGTTTCTTCGTAACTATTTATTTAGCTGATGTGGTTGTACTATGAAATTCTTGCAGGATCTGTTCATATGTGTCTTAAATATATAGCTCTATTTCTCTTCCTATAATTCTCTCGGAGTTTCAGGTTGAACGTGTGAGTCAATCTCTATTGAAGACCTCCTTTTTGAGCAGCATATCCGTATGTAGTGCTGTTGATTGTATAGCCTACATATCCTGTATATTATGTTTTAAGCAGCTAGAAACTAGTGTCTGTGTTTCGTAGTTTACCTAAGACCGTGACGCTAAACTTCAACCCTAACAATATTTTGGTGGATTGATAGAAACTTATGTCCTGTAGGAAACTTATTAAGAACGTTTTGTTTCGTGCTCTTAATTCATATTATAGAAACATTGTGCAGATATTGGAATTTTTATTGACAAATATTTGTTAAACTTTAGCCTAACTATTTCAAAGTTCAAAGTTAAGAGATTTGAACTTTCACAAATTATAATAATTTATAACATGAGCGGATCTATTATATATTTGGGTGTTCGGACTGTGTAGATGTCATCAATGAGCCGATGTGATGATTCTGAAAGCAGAAGCTTTATTGGTTTCAGATGCTTACTCGTATGCTGCCTTGGAGTTTTAAATGTTTGGTGCCTTGAAGTCTAGGCCAAAAGTTTAAAAGTTTGGTGCCTTTGAGTTAGGCTACCCTTGACTTTGCATTGGATGTCTTACTTTTATGATTTTAGTGTGCAAGTTGAAAATGGCTGTTAATAAATTTTATTTTATTTAATTTAAGCTCTTTGGTAACTTTTAACTGTATCTTTCTTTTCTGCTGGGGACAGCCTTCTTTGGAAGCATCTCTTTGGTGTTATTCAAAACATATCAGTCAAATATTTCGCTATATCTCAGATATCTTTTTCTCTAACTTATTTCAATCCCATCTATAAATTGACATATCACACGAAGGCGTCATATTATTGGATCCTTCTTGTGTCTATCAAAATTCTAGGTCTTGTTTTCATCTATAGTTTTATGCATTTGATATTTATAATAAATGTTTTTAGAAAAAATAAAGCGAAGAATCACCGCAGTCGCTCAGTTACTGTTTTTCAGCAAATTTCTGGGTCAAGGCACATATTTAAGTGGCATATCTATTGTTAGTTATTTTATCCTTGTACAGACAAGATGTCAGCAATTTTTGTACTAGATTTACCTTATATTTTCCCCATAAACAAGTGCGTAATAAAACGAGTTATCTTTTTGTAAATAGTGGGAAATATGTAAGTTTTCATTTTTGGTTGGATATTAGTCGTGCTGAGTTATATATATATATATATATATATATATATATATATATATATATATATATATATATATTGTGTTGTATTTGATATCAAATAGTTAAAAGTTATTTGAATCGTTATTTCATGTTTGAAATCATGTAAACGACAGTGCATTGTTTTACTCGATATATATGTCACACATATCAGATTTTATTTTTTACCTGTTTTTATGCAAGTGTGCCTATCCGCTTGTCCGTGTGTTTGTCTGTGAGCGCATGTGCTCTTGCCTGTATCAGTTTGCCTATTAGGATTTGTATGTATGTGTGAGTGACTGTATGCTTGTCTATGTGTGTCTATATGTTTCTATATGTGTGTCTATATGCTTGTCTATATATTTCTGTATGTTTGTCTATCTGTGTCTATATTCTTGTCTATATTTGTCTATATGCTAGTTTGTGAGCCTGCGTTTCCTAACCTTTTTGTCTGATCGATATAATCCTGTAATTCGTTATATTCATCTATATTTTGAGTTGGCTCTGTGGAATTATGATAAGTAATGAAAGTGGAAAGATAGTGGAAAAATTTGTGCCTTGACATGCCATTAGGCTCACGTGAAGAAGAATGTTCTATTTTAAATAAAGAAGACAAAAACTTGCTTGTATGCTTGTGTACTGGTAAATCTTCGTCGCCATGCGCTCGTGTTTGTGTGCATACCTGTGCTTTTTTTGCTTCCCTGTACTCTTGTATATAAGTAGATGAGCCACTACCGATTCTTGCAGATTTGTTTTATAGATTGATGTATTGCATAACCTGATTGATTTTAAGTGCTTTACGGTAGTAAGTTTGTATCTTATCGTATCATGTGTATAGAGGATTGTTTCTTTCTTTACCTTGTAGATGGTTAAATACGTTTAGTATTATTTTCTGCATGTATTTTTCTTGATTTATGTCTAACTCTTCAATGGTATATCTCCGTTTTATAGATGTAAAGCAGAACACTCAAACTGTTACCATATTTACATGTAGTAAAACCGTGTGTCGTGCCTAACTGGATAAGCGTGCACACTTGCGAACTTCTTTTAAACTATATTCCAATCAAAATTAGTAAGGGAAAAACCTCAAATAAATTTTAGTACTAACTTCAAGAAAATATGATAGCGTTTTTAAAAAAACATCTGAAAAAATGCCGAGAAGTGAGATAAATGTTGAAACATAGTTTTTCATTAAGATTTAATTAAGAGATGTTGTTGAAGTTTAGTTTATTCGTTTTTGTGTGAACGATATTGATCGTTAAACTATTCTTAATTCATTTATTCTGATCTAGACATTGTGCAACTAGTTTTTAAATTCGCAGACTGCTAATCAAGTGATCTTTCATTTCCGTTCGTTTGGGGTGAATAGATTTGTAGCGACACGTTATGGGGGGACGTCCCTGACATCATCCTTGTATGAGGATAAGAGGATGCGGACGTTAAACCTTTATTATTATTATCTAATTTCTCACCAGATTCCAATTTCTGAAACATTTTAAATCGCCTATATTTCACTAAAGAATTTTCACTTGTGACTTTTATTGTTATAAATACGAGATTAATATACAGATGTTATATTAGCCTTAGAATTGTATACTGTATTAGAATCTATTTAAGCAATTTCTGGGTGCTTAGACGCCATTTATATGCATATCACCTGTGTTAATGCCATAGAGTAGTTTTGTGTTTTGCAGCTTTGCATATCACTTATTAATGCGTATTTATACTTCGCAGTAGTTATTGATGTTGGTAACTCCACTGTACTGAAACAGATCAGAATTTGTAGCCTACTATTTATGTATATAGTAATAACTGTTTGATCTGATAGCTTAATAAAGATTAAATGTAAGTGCTAATTACTGTTGTGCTATTTTGATTACGTGCTATTTTGAATACCTCGGCAGTTTTATTGGAGGCGTCAGGCTGCGACTGTGAAGATATGAGACTGCGGATCAGTAAGTGCGTGGTTAATCCTGGGCTCGTACGTCACCGATATTACTTGGGAGAGATGAAATTGACGTTAACACTGGCTTTAGCCTTTTTCTTGGGAAAGTTTCAAGTCTGTGGTTTTGAGATAAATTCAATTTGGTTAAATGTAGGGTAAAGCAAAAAGGTACATATAGTTTAAATACCGATTATGTTCTAAACTACTCAATACCAAAGTCGACCGATAATAAGAGATTTAGATGTAAAAAACGCGCATTATAGTAAAATGATCAACTATGTTGATATCTATCACTTTTAACACTACATGATCAACCCGTTAGGCAATTTAGACCATTATCCGTGTAATCAGTCCAGTGAATGTTCGAGATTTTACTATACAACCAAGCTATTACTATACAACCTTTTTATTCGTTTCGTGTCATAATAAACAACAAAATACAGCATACTTAACTAGAAACTAACCACGTCTGAACGCCATAAATAGTAACTGAAGCGTTGGTAAATGACAGTTTACTACTGGAGTATTTAAAAACTAAAAATGCAATCTTTATTTAATTGTTAATTCAATATTAATCGTCTATTTCTTAATTAAATAACAGTTTACTAATTGAGCATTTAAAAACTAAAAATTCAAATTAAGTAACAGTTTACTAATTCAGTATTTAAAAACTAAAAATGCAATCTTTAATTATTAATTCAATATTAATCAGCTATTTCTTAAACATTTGCTTGAACTGTTTAGATTGTATATACATTTAGGATTTAAGAAAAGTCTCCCATCATTTCCCGGAGTTTGGTTTGTACCCGTTTTTAGACCCCACACTCTGCTCATCGGATTAGATTAGGTACCATAGTGTGCAGTGTTGTCATGGACGACAGTAGCACTCTAATTACGTTGTTGCTGTTGGCTACAAATAGTCAGTAGAATGATGTTGATAATCTAGTCGATGTCATCTGTAAGTTCAAACTTTTAAGTACGAACATCCTCCTCCTCCGATCTATACTGCGCTGCATGAAAATAAACATTACAACACGTTGAAGAATTATATCAGTCAACAACATACTGTAGATTAGACATTCAACAATGTACTGCAAATCAATATATGATCGAAACTGCAAATCAATAATGTACTGAAAATCAATATTGAAATGGAAATCAATAATGAACTGCAAATCAATAATGATATATACAGTATAGAGCCCCACATGCACATACCACTTGAACAGCAGCTAAGTGTGCTAGTATGAAAATCTTGAATAAAGATTTTGAATATTAATTATTTAGACACAATTTACAAAAATTATATGTCAAAATATTGCAAAGGAATACGACCACATAGAAAGGTCTGCGTGATCACCCTGATGCTCCTGACTAGTGCTGCTCCTGACCGGTGCTGCTCCTAACTGGTGATGCTCCTGTGTGACATCTGATCTTTCTTTCTTAAAAAAACTTTCTTCATCCTAAGCAAGCATCAACAATATAGGAATCCTATTACATAGAATCTAAGCCAGTTTTTATAGAGGCACTCTTCGCCGCCCCACATCCCGAGTTCAGTGGGGCCAGTGCGGCCACTCTGACGCCTCGAGGATGCAGGAGCGCCCAGCGACGACCACGAGGAGGTGGTGCCTCAGCCGTCACCACACGCATGGACACCACTCATGGGGAGGATGGGGTCCCCCTGGTGCAGGAGGGCCACCGGTAGCCATTCTACACCAGGGGGCGCCCCATCCTCCTAAAACCACTATGCATGTCCATGCGTGCGACATCCAAGGAATCGAATCAAGCAATAAGGCGTCCCTACATTGCTAGACGAAATCCCTCTAATGTCTAAACCCCAAAACCTCAAACACCAGAAACCTCAAATACCAAAGAAACCTCAAAAACCAAAGAACCAACAAGTTATAAATAGTCAGTCAATCAATGATATTTAACGAATATTTAATAGAAACTCTCTTACCAGGAACTCGACTTAACGCTTAATTTCCACAGAGGCTTCTTTGTTCTTTGCTGCGAGAAAATAGACAATCAAAACAAGTTAAATAGTCAGTCAATCAATATGAGCCACTATAGAATAGAGGCTCTGAGCTGTGAGCACCTACTACTTTCCATATACTTTTTTTCTTTGCCAAGAGGGTTCTTCTTTGCTGCGAGTAAATAAACAAAAACACAAATTAGTTAGTCAGTCAATCAATAACAATACGCCAACAAAATAAGACAACAAATACGACAACAAAACTTAACGAGTAATATGCAACAAAATCTACACCACACAAATACAACCTACGACCACGCAGAAAGGCCTGCGTGGTCACCCTGCTGGTGCTCCCGACTGGCGCTGCTCTTGACTGGTGCTGCTCCTGACTGGTGCTGCTCCCGTGTGACATCTGACCATCTTCTTTCTTCATTCTAAGCAAGCAGCAACAACAAACGTCGTTTATCAGGATGGTTTTTTGGTCTAATATACACTAAGTAACAGAATCCAATAGGAACCTTTTACATTGAATCCGAAAGCAGTTATTAGTGCAGTACATGTAATATATTCAACTGAATCCGAAATTGAATAAAATACGATAGAATGAATAACTTACCCAGAGAGAGTCCACCGGATAACGATGCCGCAACCTCTTCTCCGTCGTTACGGCAACGTCACCACTGCGCCTGACCCCGGGGTGGAGATCTGCACTGCCGCATTAAAACCCGAAAATATCAAAATAGTGCAGTACAATAGGTGTGCAGCTAAATACTTGATCCACATTTGAGGAAGCAACATCAAGGGTGATATTTTAAGGTTACTATAGCACACAAGTTTAATAGTTACCGAGAGAGAGCAGCCTCTTCTTCGTCGCTGCAGCCAGGAGTCCGTGCTGCAGCCCCGGGCGTCA
The DNA here is from genome assembly GCA_905160935.1 of Enchytraeus crypticus. Classification (NCBI taxonomy): domain Eukaryota; kingdom Metazoa; phylum Annelida; class Clitellata; order Enchytraeida; family Enchytraeidae; genus Enchytraeus; species Enchytraeus crypticus. Next base: position 599,453 of record CAJHZI010000527.1, read on the forward strand.
GACCTCCGGTGCAGTGGCCCGGTGGAAAGTATACGCAAAAAAGCCAGGCTGGTAATGTATAAATCTTACAACAGGATAACAATTAATGCCGAGTCCGTGTAGTGTCCGAACCATAATAAAATAATAATAATAATAGGCTTTAATAGTTATTATAATTATTTTTATTGCCATTATTCTAGTTATTCTGCTGTTATCATTACTCTATATATAATATAATTACTCACGTAGATCGAGTCCAGAAAACGCCGCCACAGCCTCTTTTCCTTCGCTGCGGCCAAAATCCAACCACAGTTGACCCCGCAGGGCCAGACCTCCACAACTGCGGCCAAAGAGATCTATAGCGAGCCCAGTCAGTGCCGAAGCCTGAAAGACACTCAGATCTCTGTCTGTACGGCGCCATACAGACGTGGAGACAACCCAACGTGGATTGTCTCACCGAGTTCCGGCGAACTTTTGCTTTTATACTCAGACAGTAATTTCTTGTAGTAATTCAGTCCGGTTTTTCTCATGGCCACTAAAGGTAGCCTATTGATCCGGTCTGTAGCTTTAATCAATAAAGGTCAATGTAATTAACGCCTACAGTCTGTCACCAGTGAATGATCTAATCGTTTATTTTAATTTTATAGCTCGAGATCTCGAGCTGTCTGATGTTGCAAATCTCGAACGCGATGCACTGGAGGACAAGATTGAGTATAATTTCGCTGTCTAGACTCGCAAGTTATTCTGTCTTGGCTCTATTCTATCTTAACATAATTATACAATTTTCAGGAATTTTCAGGAATTCAGAAAGTCAGTCTCCGAGTTCCGGCGAACAATAGCTTATAAAATCAGACAGTAATTACTTGTAGTAATTACAGTCCGGTTTTTTCTCATGGTCACTAAAGGTAGCCAACTGTCTGCAGACTTAATAAAGGTTAATATAATTAGCGCCTACAGTCTGTCACCAATGAATGTTCTAGCTCGAGATCTCGAGCTGTCTGGTGTTGGAAATCTCGAACGCCATGCACTGGAGGACAAGATTGAGTATAATTTCACTGTCTAGACACGCTAGTTATTCTATCTTGGCTCTATTCTGTCTTAACATATAGAATCTTCCGGTAAGCCATTGATTTATCAGAAACCCAGACAGTCTGATGTTTTATTAACCGATCCGTACACCATTGCCTCATATATTGACCACAGTTGTCTTCCATATAGTCACAGACTGTAGAGTGACCGCAATTGTCTGACATGTTGTGTCGAGCAATGGACTATTTAAGTACATGTATTTTCTATCAATTTTCAGATTGCTTTCTTATTCAATGTCGACTCCAACTCAACAATAAATATGCCCAGTAGCCTAAATAAGTAGACATTGATTCGAAGAATATCGAATTCTCCCCCCCCCCCCTTTCTCTCTCTCTCTCACTCTATTTTCTCTCTCTCTATCTATCTATCTCTCTCTCTCTCTATTTTTTGCCAGCGATATATCCGAGGTACATATTTACAATCAAGAGTCTGCTTCCACGCTCCATACAGAGCACTCCATTGATCAACAAGTTAGTCTCTTCACCAATGGCTATATATGCCTTACTTGTGGCTGGAGCCAGTGGCGATGTTGGTGAGATACTCGACCGCGGATCAGTAAGTGGGGGGTTCAAATCCTGAGATCTCCCGTCACTGACATCGCTTTCGAGTGCGGAAACTGACGCAATACTAGCTTTACCAGCTTTACCCATACCTCATGTAACTATAGCTTGAGAAAAATATGACGTCTAAGTTGGTTTCCGGCCGTTGTCTTTCTCAGTTTTTGCTTTGTCGTTTCTTACGACAAATGCAGTTAACTATTGACAATTATTCTTTAATGTCCCAGGCGCAACCACAACTCGAATATAATATAGATCTAACTGTCAATTTAGGAAAGATTTTATATTAAAATTAGTTGGCGTTTTGTTAAGGAGAGTATTGCTAATAAGTACCAATATAGCACACGTAGTAAATTCATTTTCAAACCACATGTTTAACCATTAGGTTGTTTAGAACTTTTGTACATATTTTGTATAAACAAATGTTACCATATGGCAACGCTATCTGTTATTATTAAAAAGGTGAAGGTTATTGTAAAAATGTAAACAAATCATTTAACTAAACTTTTATAGATTTTTTATCATTCGACATTGAATTAATTGCCTGATGGCGTATTCCTTGAAAACCAATAAATGTCAACACTTTCTTGATTTATAAAATCAACTTTTGACTTCATGTTCCCGTATTATGTCTGAATATACGTACATACTCATAAGAATAAGAATTAGGTCTGTAGGATTAGTGTAGGGTTACGAATGTCAAGATTAGTCTGATAGAACAAGTTTCTTTTTAGCTATTGATTTAAAGAAAATAGTCTCTCATTTGCAAGTTCTGATTTATGAATCAAAAGCGTTGACGCATATTTAGTATTAGGTCGTCATCAGGATAAATGCAGAGAATGAGCATGGATAAATGGAAGATTGCAATATATACAACATATGATTAAATTGTAAAAATATAATTATCTTGAATTATTTGTGATGTTTTTAGAATTATAATACTTTCAGAATTGTATTAGTTTTAAAAATGACTTTGACTAATATAAACATAGTACGATCAGCAGTGGCGAAACTTAGTCGAGGCATGCTATTATCTTTAGTGAATGCAAACTGTGGTCAGCTATCTCCTATTACAAGAAATACACCACAGCTATGTAGATGGACAGCCTGTATGAGGTCAGCCAGTACATCGGTTAAGCCTCTAAGCTGCGAGAAATTGACAAATCGTCGTATCGTAAAGTTGTCAGGTCCAGACTCTGGCTCTTTTCTTCAAGGTTTGATAACAAATGACGTCAATTCTTTGTACACAAGCAATGACAGTCTATCGGCGATATATGCCATGATGCTCAATGTGAAGGTAGAGTTATTTCCTTTACTACAAATATGGTTAAAAGTTAATTATTTTTCATGCTTGTTTTAATATCCTTTCAAAATTTAGTTTTTAATATTTTAGATGTTATGAGAGTCTCAAATTTGAAATTTGGGGTATCAGTTATAAAGAACACTGTGCATACTAATTAAATCTGAACTTTGAAATTCTACTGTAAAAAATTGATTATCCTTTACATTGCTGACAAATTATTCAATCTTTTCCATTAATGTTCTCATTTCTAGTGTATGTAAGACTTGATTAAGAGTTTGATTTACATGTATGTGAGATTCTGATTTACATTGACTATATTGATTGATTGATTTTGCTTATTTATTTAGTTAACGATGACACTATATAGGAGCCCAGGCACTGGTGAACTAAATCATGAATGTAATATTTGTTGCTTGAATTTTTAGTTCTAAATAGTTTTAATAATATTTGTTTAGGGAAGGGTACTTGATTAAGAGTTTTATTTACATACATATATGTGAGATTCTGATTTAATTACAGATAGTAGTGGTTATATTGATTGTTTGATAGATAATAAATAGTTTTAATAATATTTGTTTAGGGAAGGGTTCTGTATGATCTAATTGTATATCGACTCTCCACTCAACCTGATGATCTGCTGGTGGAATGTAGTGCAGACATTAGTCAAGAACTGCTTAAAACTTTTAAAAGATATAAACTGAGAAAAAAGGTTTTGAACTGCTCATTCTTTTCATTTCTAATTTTCTTTTTAGCTGTTTATTTAAAATTTAAATTCAGCATAGTATCCCACGCATTACATACGCACAGTCGCAAAAATTATAAAGGAGTGCAGTGAAAAATGTATAATTAATAGAAAAATATCAACTGAGAAATGGCTAGTTTTTCTTTTATTAGAAGTATATCACTTCTGTTTGTTTGCATACTTTTGACATATGATCTTGGCGTAATGATACTAATAAAGAATATAAAATGCCAGTATATTTGTTATTTTTCTGCATAATTTAGTTTAATTTTAATATTCAAATATAGACTACTCAAATTTACTTATATAAGTTCTGTAAATAAATGTACATCTGAGACTAAGTTGCTAATTTAACCATTCTAAGCATTAATTTTCTTCATTATTTATACAGAATGTTGTTAAATTTGCTGCAATTATGAATTGTAATTGTGTTTTTTCTAAAACAATTATTTATGTAAGTTAGCAATTGCACGAAAACAAATCATTCCTAAATAGAAAATAATTAGACCCAACAACTGTAATGTAAATCAGTAATATTGTATTACTGATTTACTCTTTTGTACTGTCATAATATTGCTCTTTTGTATCGTTATTTGTTTATCTAACTACATGCATGTTCCTGTTGTTTGTATAATCTGTGCTATGATGAACAAATATATGATACTAAGGGAAAAATTTATATATAGATATATATATATATATATATATATATATATATATATATATATATATATATATATATATATATATATACAAATGTATATATCATCATCATCGTCATCATCTTCCCTTAATCCATATTACCGACATATATATATATATATATATATATATACAAATGTATATATCATCATCATCGTCATCATCTTCCCTTAAATCCCAGATTAACCAGGGTCGGGATACGAATGGATATTATCCATTCCTTTAAGTTTTGTGGCAATTACTAGAGCCTAGGTGCTCACAATTATATATATATATATATATATATATATATATATATATATATATATATATATATATATATATATATATATATACATATAATTAAATAAGTAAATAAAATGTAGAATGTTATCATTGCAGCTGGATATGGCAGATGTAAGTGAAGAGATAAGCGTTTGGGCCGCGTTCAGCTCAACTTTTGATGTACTGAGCACAGACATGATAGAGTGTAGAGCAATAGAGGGAAGTAAACTGTTGGGACTTGTGCCTGATCCACGTCTTAACTACTTCTCCCACCGGCTTCTTGTTCCCTCTTCCATTAGCGATGGTGCGTTGTTAATTTGTTCATGCAACATCTTAATGTTTCCTTGAATCCTGGTTTAACAAAGATCTGGATTAGAATATTTTGTAGCAATTTCTCTATTTCTATTATTTTATTATTATTATTACTATTATTTTATTATTTTTTTTTACCCCGGTGTAAAGAACCTGGGGTTTGATAAAAACGATTCAAGCAATACGTGCTGAATCGCCGCCCGGCTTCTCGAGGTCATCAAACGGCTTAAAAGAATTATTGAAGCAGACTGCATTAAATCTTTGCAAAGTCATGGAAAGCCTTTGCCAAAGAAAAGATGTCTCTCGCTTATCGCCGGTTTGCTCTGCAATAAGTCTGCCTATGCCATTAATAAAGTCAGCTCCTTCGGGATTCATCGGGCCCATGGTTTCAATGGCCACCATTATTAATTTATTATTATTATTATTATTATTATTATTATTAGTTCACTTATATTATAATTAGTCTATTTGTGCTAAATTTTATCAACTTTGTGACTTAGATTGATCAAAACCACAGCAGCTGTGGTGTTTGATCAGTCTATCTTGTATTTTGTTGTATTGTAGTTGTATTTTGTTGTATTGTAGCTGTATTCTGTTGGATTTTATTTTGTTGGATTGTAGTTGTATTTTGAAGTAGTATTTTGTTGTATTATAGTTGTATTTTTGTCATTGTATTTTGATGTATTATAGTTTAGTTGTATTTTGTTGTATTGAAGTTGTAATTTGTTGTGTTGTAGTTGTATTTTGTTGTGTTGTAGTTGTATTTTGTTGGATTGTAGTTATATATTGTTGTACTGTTGTTGTATTTTGTTGTGTTGTAGTTGTATTTTGTTGGATTGTAGTTATATATTGTTGTACTGTTGTTGTATTTTGTTGTGTTGTAGTTGTATTTTGTTGGATTGTAGTTATATATTGTTGTACTGTTGTTGTATTTTGTTGTGTTGTAGTTGTATTTTGTTGTATTCTAGTTGTATTTTGTTGTATTGTAGTTGGCACAGTCCTAGAGAACAGCAGTGTATGTGAGGGAGAGTATGATGCACTCAGATACAGGGTGGGACTGAGTGAGGGAACTCTAGACCTCCCGCCTGGAGAATGTCTTCCACTAGAGTCCAACCTAGCCTTCCTTAACGGAGGTATGGATCTTATAAATCTCTTCAATATGTTACTTCGTGTTGTGCTCGGGTGTGGTTGGACCACTGCAGAATAGGGCAACCGCAAACAATCTGCTGTGTGTTCATAAGAGGCGACTAAGGCAGGAGCTGAGGATGACAAGAGTGGACCCACCTCACCATGAAATATTTTCCCCCAGGATTAAATGGTAATTAATCCAGCTAATTGAGTAAGGCAACGGGAAACCATCTCAGAAGCCAACTTTTTTCAAGCTATATGCTGCATAAGGTATGGATAAGGCATGGACTTGTGAAGGGATTAACTTGTTGATCTAAGCAGTGCTCTTTTGGAGCGAAAAAGCACACTTTGAGTATGAATGTGTACCTTAAAACCTGCCACTTGGCCGTGAACTGAACTGAGAGATGTTACCTGGTCGATGTTTAATTTCATTAGTCAGATTGTGCCGATAGTTAGCTTACAACGCTGTTCTGTGGCTTTCTTATGCCATGTTGTTAATGTTTTGTAATGCAATGTAATTTTTGTAATGTAATTTTATGTTATATACATGTATACTTATGGATTTAAACAAGTTACACGTACATGTGTAAGCAATACTATGATTGTATATGTAAATTTGACATCCAGTATATATTATATTAATAACCAAGCATATAAAAGATTACTAGAGCATCCATATGTTATTTACACTTGGTATTTACTACAATACCGTGATGATTGATTGATATTAATAATTATAGTAATAATTGATATTCAGTATTACCGACCCTAGTTAAACTGGGATTCAACGGAAGATGATGATGACGATGATGATGACGATGACTCATGTAGTGATTGATATCTTAGTGTAATTCTGAATTAACTAATTAATTCTTATTTTAATTGATGTTTGTAGTGAGTTTTGACAAAGGTTGTTACGTTGGTCAGGAATTAACGGCCAGGACTCAATACACTGGTGTGATTAGAAAACGCCTCATACCCCTCACCGCCTCACGGTATGTTACTAATAGTTCCAATAGTCTAATGTTACTAATAGTCCCAATAGTCTAATGTTACTAATAGTTCCAATAGTCTAATGTTACTAATAGTTCCAATAGTCTAATGTTACTAATAGTTCCAATAGTCTAATGTTACTAATAGTCCCGATAGTCTAATGTTACTAATAGTTCCGATAGTCTAACGTTACTAATAGTTCCAATAGTCTAATGTTACTAATAGTTCCGATAGTCTAACGTTACTAATAGTTCCAATAGTCTAATGTTACTAATAGTTCCAATAGTCTAATGTTACTAATAGTTCCAATAGTCTAATGTTACTAATAGTTCCAATAGTCTAATGTTACTAATAGTTCCAATAGTCTAATGTTACTAATAGTTCCAATAGTCTAATGTTACTAATAGTTCCAATAGTCTAATGTTACTAATAGTTCCAATAGTCTAATGTTACTAATAGTTCCAATAGTCTAATGTTACTAATAGTTCCAATAGTCTAATGTTACTAATAGTCCCAATAGTCTAATGTTACTAATAGTTCCAATAGTCTTATGTTACTAATAGTCCCAATAGTCTAATGTTACTAATAGTTCCAATAGTCTAATGTTACTAATAGTTCCGATAGTCTAACGTTACTAATAGTTCCAATAGTCTTATGTTACTAATAGTCCCAATAGTCTAATGTTACTAATAGTTCCAATAGTCTAATGTTACTAATAGTTCCGATAGTCTAACGTTACTAATAGTTCCAATAGTCTAATGTTACTAATAGTCCCAATAGTCTAATGTTACTAATAGTTCCAATAGTTCCATATAGTCTAATGTTACTAATAGTCCCAATAGTCTAATGTTACTAATAGTTCCAATAGTCTAATGTTACTAATAGTTCCGATAGTCTAACGTTACTAATAGTTCCAATAGTCTAATGTTACTAATAGTCCCAATAGTCTAATGTTACTAATAGTTCCAATAGTCTTATGTTACTAATAGTCCCAATAGTCTAATGTTACTAATAGTTCCAATAGTCTAACGTTACTAATAGTTCCAATAGTCTAATGTTACTAATAGTTCCAATAGTCTAATGTTACTAATAGTTCCAATAGTCTAATGTTACTAATAGTTCCAATAGTCTAATATTGCTAATAGTCCCAATTATCTGTCGTTGGCTGAGATCTATAATTTTTGGCGGGTAGCCATGAAGTTAATAACCACCCAAAATTACTAGTGAATACCAAATTTTATGATTCGTAGTTTATGACTCGCGGATCAAGGCGAGTTTAGCAAATGCCAGCGTTAAGTTCACAAGTTAACAACCCTGAATGGATTGTTAACTTAGTCATGAGTAGTACTTAAGCATAGGTATTACACAGTTGCTCTTAGTAATTATCTAATACCTTTACTTTCGATATATCTATACCATAGCATTACATAATTTTTGGGGCACATGTCAGTGCTTTCGTGGCCTTTGTGTCCTTTTTCACTTTATCTCAAGTATTTCTTGCTTATGATGTTGAGCTTGTCATAGGTTTTTATGCATAATTCTATAAGTAATTGTCTTAAAGCTCGATTTGTGCACGGCATATTTGCTTTTCTGGTTCTACATGTACGGATTATTGCGCCTGAAATAAAGCAATAAATAAGTAAAATTAAAAATAAAAATGCAGTCACTCTATAAATTCTGACCCACAGAGACGTAGTGATCGACAAGACCTGCACGATTGAAACGAGTAGCGGCAAGGCTTGCGGGAAGATTCGACATTTCATCGGACGGTACGGATTGGGACTGCTCCGAGTGGAAGAGGTTGTTGGAAAGGGTCCTCTGTTGATCCGGAACTCTTCATCGGAAGTCATTTGCGAGGCGGAGACTTTTGTTCCTCAGTGGTGGAAGACCAGCAGCGACGAGATCATGAAGAAAACCATCGCCAAACAAACCGAGGACGATTTATGAATACTATTAATTAAAAATTATACTAATTATAACACCATTAATAGTGATCTATTACGAGTTGCTGTTGAAATAAGTGTGGCCAAGATCCTTTAAATTGTCTTCGGAATTATTTTCGCATAAAATGATATTTAAATTCGGCCGACTGGTAGGGTTCTATTCTGCTGACAATGTTCAGATTTGTGAAGTGAAATATTTTAGAAAATTAATTTTTGTATATTTACTAAAGCAATGTTATACTAATGCAGTAAGCACTCCAATGATTCTGTCAATCAACATGAACCCAACAGATAAGATCTATAGCAGTTGTTTGCATTAGGAAAACCCTCTTGGTACGGAAACATATTCCTATAATTATAATTTAACCATATGAATTTTCAGACGTTACTGGTACATGGTTACAGTGACCCTTCTTGACGCATAGGAGCACTGTTTTATTCCCTATATCAATCGTACAATTGAATTCTGACCTAGTATTATTACAATGTCTTAATAGCGTAGGGGTAACGTTATAAATCGAGTTTTGCTGATTTATTAGAACCAATGTAAAAAATACAAGAGAAATCACAGTACACCGACACATAATCCAAACATCATATCGATGAACAAATAAATAAAATAACAAATAACGTCATTAAGTTTTAAGTGACAGATCCTGAGGTGAATTGAACCCTCGTGGGTTCGATTCCCAGCAGCGCTGATCTGAGAGTAAAATCTTGTACATTCACTGGATTTGGTTATACGGAAAACGGACTAAATTGCCTATAACGGTTTAAACAGGTGGTATTAAAAGTGATAGATATCAACATAATTAATCACTTCACTATAATGCGTGTTTACTTTTACTTTACCTATCATTACAGCCTTGATCTTTTAAAATATACTTAAGTTACAACATCATAATTCAATAAATAAATAAAAATTTAACGTCCGGTTCCTCGCCATAAGGCAATGTCGGGGCAGGGAAAGTAGAGTCTGGCATTACCATTTCTGATCCCTACTTTCCCTGTCCCCGAGATAAGTATGCAATATATGTAATTTATATTTAAATGCGAGAGAATACGCTTTCGTACGTGATCCGTTGAGCAAGGTTGACAACTGTCTTAAAGGTTCCGCGAGTAGCAGGTGTGGATGTAAATATTTAATGGTTCAGGTTGTTTGACAAAACACTTCTAATTCTTCAGATTTCAGCGACAGCCCTGATCAAATATTCTCCAAGGCAAGGTGTTCGGGGAGCTCCTACTGAAGCCGTGGCTACGGTGCCAAGACTTAATAAAAATAAAATATTTAAAATATTTACTCAATTTTAGTGAGAGTGGATTTAAATGGGTGATTGACTGATGATATGGTGTGGGACAGAGAGGACTGGAGAAAGTCTAATCGTATCCCGACCCTGGTTAAACTGGGATTTAAGGGAAGACGATGATGATGATGATGATGATGATGATTCAATTTTAGTGAGAAAGTCTGTAATTGGAGCTACATGAAAATTTAATTGAAATGTGATGAGGGAGTAGCCCCCGGGGTAGCATAATTCCGGAGGAATATGGCCTGGTTATACTCTTATTTTGGTTCCATCTTAATAGTATTTAAATAGAATATTCATCAATTTGCCGGGCTAACCTGCACTGATTTTTTTCTGTTTTCTCAAGGAGAGACGCAAGTCCCAACAAAAAAAGCTGTATTGATAAAATCTGTCCCATGTACATGTATTTACTAAATATCGAAGCACCCCCCTCCCCCAGCTTAACCATCTTCATTGGGAGATTCAAATTTCAACCCCCCTCCCCTCTCCGTGAAATATTTCGAAAGAAGCACTTGCAAACTCGTATATCTACCATAAGGAGATCAGCTATTGAGCAATGGATTGAAATAGCTTTTCTACATTATCGTCTGACATTTAACTTCAAAATGTTATCTTGGGTGAGAAAAAATGGCTAGTGATGAAAAATTTTAGCACTGGCGGGATTAAGAAAGCTAACTTCAAAAGAATATAGCACGATAGGTAGAGAGAGAAAGAGAGAGAGAGAGAAAGAAAGAAGAGCGCTAAGGATATTGATAGGTAGATGAAGAGAGAATGAAATTGAGAGTTGTGAGCAGTGAATGCTAGATTTCATTTACTAGAGATTGGAGTATACCACAGCTTTATATTTACTCGTTCACTGGAACTTTGCTGCCCTTCGATTAGTGTTAATTGTAATTAATCTTGCAGGACCTAGAGTAAGTAATTAATATTAAATTTAATTAATAAAACTATTTACTGCAGGCATGCGTAACCTAAAGAGCTAATTTTGGGAAAGTTTCGCAGGGATTTAGACAAAGTAGTCAATTGGAAGTAGCCTAATTACTTGCATTTACTTCAGTAAATTCTGAATGTTTTTGTTCCAGAGTCTTACATACATGTATATGGGCTTCACAATTAAAAAAATTACAATTTACGACAATTAACCGTTTTATCCTGGAGAATTTAATATACATATAAAGATGTGAATATTTTTTAACCGAGTGAGGAAACTGACGTTAACATTAGCTTTTTGCGCTATTACATGGATTAAAACATGGACTTTATGGAAGGACGATAACAGGAACCCAGAGGCATTTGAAATATGGATATTAAGAAGAAGGGAAAGAACTAACTGGACTCAGAAGATTACATATAAGGAAGTTCTGGAGAGTTGGTTCAGATAGGCAGCTGATAAATGCCTTACGAAATAGGAAGAAGAGTTGGATAGGACACATTCTAAGTGGGGAAAGTCTATTAAAATGGGGCATAGAAGGTAGAATGGAAGGAAAAAGAGGCAGAGGCAGACCGATATTAGGAATGTTAGATGATTTAAAGACCCACTCATATGTGGAAATGAAGAGGAAAGCGGAAGACAGAGAAGAGTGGAGGCGTTAAATACCATGGACCTGCCAGTGGGCAGTCCACAAAGAGAGAGAGAGATTTTTGTTTAAATAGAAGCTTTTAAAATGCTAGACTTTTAAGAGGCATACGTAGGCTAATAGTAAAGGCAAATCAGAAAAAAACATATATAAGTTTGATATATTTAAATATGAACTAACTGTAATTGGTTTTAGTAAATTTGTAAGAATTTGTGAACCAAGTATATAATTTATGCATAAAAGTTTACACTATCGCACTTTACTACTGTTGATTTTACAAGTATAATTTTATTTTAATTTCTATCACATAGATGATATTTAATTAGTTGACACTTAAATGCTTTGTAGTTGTGTCCTTACATCGAAATTGCGGGATATATTAGAGCCATGCCAATGGGACTTTATTCCCCTTTCTCGCATACCTCTACTTGTGTTTTTAAATCTATTCTATTCGTTTTACAAGTCTGTTCTGTATGTTATGATAAATAATTTAATATCATTTGGTAGTTTTTTAAATTAAATGGAGAGAGAGAGAGAGAGCGCGAGAGAGAGATCTAGGTAGGATATAATACAGTGCAGTAATTATGTAATATAAATTCATTTACCGAAATGGCAGTTATGAACAAGGATTTGTTTCGAAATCAACTTAATGTAGTGATTACTACATTAATTTAAGTGGTTTGGCGCATTTACAATGACACGTGGTAATTCAATTAATTTAACGTCCATTCCGCGCCTGGTCATAACTCGGAAAGTTTTTACTTCATTAGCTGTATCAAAATCTTCACTCAAACGCAGGCTTCAATCGTCTTTAATATCGCCTTCAGATGAAAAACCGGGCGTTAAACTTTCATATTGTATAATTTGTATTGTAAACATTTGATTGAAAAGTTCAATAGTGGTGAAAATCCGTATATCAGAGTAACGAGTAAATATTTGATTTGGAGAGTTAATATAAATCAAAGAAATGTTGAAGTAAAGGACATAATCTATCTACTAACAAATTTAAGAAATATAATTTTCATGCAGCTGGTAACAGTTATTCTCACAATCAGCTGTTTCATTTACTTCAGTTGGCAAAACTAATACTTGCCCTGTTAAGTCTAACAGCTCTAGAGTTATAGTTAATAAAGTAGCGCAAAACTTTCTTTTTAGCTGCAGATTTTTACTAAGAATCTTAATTTTGATTTCCGCTAACGGAAGCGATGATTTAAATTGATCTGTGCGAAGTAAAATACTAGGATTGAGAAAATTATTTTCTGCTGCAGAAATGCCGACGACGTCATTAGAATTTCGTAGAGCAATGACCAAACCTGACATTCTTTCAGTGGTCGTTGTTATGAACGACCCTTTAGGCGCCTACTTGAATTCTATCATAGCACATGTCTCCCAATTCCAAGACTTCAATAATAATAATAATAATAATAATAATAATACGGCGATTCAGCACTTATTGCTCGAATCGTTTTTATCAAACCCCAGGTTCTTTACACCGGGGTAAAAAAACAAGGAAAAATAATAATAATAATAATAATAATAATGATAATACTACTACTACTACTACTACTACTACTAATAATAATAATAATAATAATAATAATAATAATAATAATAATAATAATAATAAAGGTTTAACGTCCGCTTCCTCAATTCAAGGATGATGTCAGGGACGTCAAATAGTGAGAGATGAATAAGTAGTGATTAGTAAATTAATTATAAGTGATAAATAAGCGCTAGATAAGTGATAAGTAAGTGATAAATAAGTAGTAATAGGTAAATAATTATAAGTGATAAATAAGTGACAGATAACTGATAGATAAATAATTATAAGTGATAATTAAGTAGTTATAGATAAATAATTATAAGTGATAAATAAGTTTGAAAACCATCAAAAATCTGAAAGTTTCAAGTTTCAATTAGATCTGTTGAAATTTATTTAGTCTATTAAAAGTCACCGTGATATTTAAGAATAATACAAATTTCACAGATTTCAATCAATATTAGTGGAACATTTACTGTAGTTCCGGCAAATCTATCTCTTTCCATTATAGGCTTCAAATGCAGTGCTCACCCGTCTCTATTGTGCTTTCAGGACAGGAATCTGACGTCAAACTAATATTTAGCCTCTTTAGAATAGTCTCTTAGTTACAGGTACGGCCAATCAATGAATTAATCAATCAACATATGTAACTCAAATAGAATCAATCAATCACTCAATCATTCAATACATCAAACGCATCTCCATGTAAAATGTCGCAGTAGTATTAGATAATGAAGGTCAAATATCCTAGTTATTACATAAGGCCACAATCGAATCCAATATCTACATTGATTGTTGCCTCAACATAAATATGTATTCCCATCAATCGATAAAGACTTTGAATTATATTTTGGGTTGAGCCGGTGGTTTGTTGGCATGTTGTTCGATTGCAGATCACTAGGTGCAGAGCTCAACTTCAGTTCTTTCCCAGCCACTGACAGGCTGTCGAGCAGGAAACTGATGTTAAACATGGCTTTTAGCTCTAGCTTTTATTACAGTTCTAAAGCTAAATTGAACATGTCTTAGTATATCAAAATTATACTACCACAGTCTATCCTGGGCTCGCCCATCACAGACATCGCTTTCGAGTGAGGAAACTGGCGTTTTATTTATCTGATCCAGAAGACTCTTTCTTGACAGGTAAGATCGCTATCCACTAGACCACTTGCCGGCACAATAGTATTCATCCCATTCTCACATCAGAACAAAATTTATATCTAGAACAAACGACAATAGATAATTATCAGTTACGAGATAGGACATCAGTTGTGGAAACAGTTGAATGAAGAGTGGCATGTCCATGACAATACTTAATGAGATTCGTGGTTCAGTTCTGCAGTTCAGCTGATACGGTATTTAATTTTGTTACATCGCGTGTTAGGGGCAATTTTGTACCGAGCATTTGTCAGATGAGTGGCTAGGGATTGGGAGTGCTAGGGGTTGGGAGTGCTAGGGGTTGGGAGTGCTAGAGGTTGGGAGTGCTAGGGGTTGAGAGTGCTAGGGGATAGGGAGGACTAGGGGTTGGGAGTGCTAGGGGTTGAGAGTGCTAGGGGATAGAGAGGACTAGGGGTTGAGAGTGCTAGGGGTTGAGAGTGCTAGGGGTTGATAGTGCTAGGGGTTGGGAGTGCTAGGGGTTGAGAGTGCTAGGGGTTGGGAGTGCTAGGGGTTGAGAGTGCTAGGGGATAGGGAGGACTAGGGGTTGATAGTGCTAGGGATTGAGAGTGCAAGGGGTTGGGAGTGCTAGGGGTTGGGAGTGCTAGGGTAGATAGAAGGCAAAAGGTTTGGAGGAGCTTGTTTTGTTTATTTTGTATTTTTAGGGAAATGCTAGAGATTGTGAAAGTCAGTGGCAATATGAGTTAGTAATTTGAATACTAGGAGATAATTAGAATGAGAGGAAGAATATTAAACACAGTGAGATAGGCAATTAAGCTCAATTATAGAGCATTCACTGATTGTGGAGTTTCATATTATGTCTAAATTGATTGCTGTTATCATGTGATTAAATTGTAATATATCTCTATTAAGGCCTATACATATGACAGACCGTGCGTGTATAAAATTTCTTTGTAAGTACGGTTTTAGTAGTTTTCTTACTTCATATTCTCTAAATGATTATTAGTAATCAATGACTTGTATAGCCTCTTTTTCAGCCAGCACGGATTTGAGAATAACATTCCAATTTCCAACACCCCCGGAGATTGTGTTAAATCCTGTAAGTGCTAGGTCTTCCATGGTGTTCGCTGATACAAATACTAACCGAGCTCGATTTGTCTATCTGAAGGATTAATATGGAAATGTTAATTTACTTGAAACGAAGCAATTTTTAAAAAATAACTAATCTAGTGGCATGAGCGGATATAATTTGCTTAAAATATATATAGATATATCACTTATTTAATTAACGCAATTATAATTCAATTAATTAAAAATTAATATATTAATACTAATTGAAATTAATTAAAATAAGTTATGTTAATGTATTAGAAAATAATGCTTTTATTATAATTGAGTCACTAAAACTTTAAATTTCAGATATCGTAAAACATACAGATGGTAATTGTACAAGCAATTAGACTGCAGTCTATTGACTGTGGTTGTTGAACCAAATATTCAGATTGGAATCCTTCGTTGCGTTCCTGCTATTAAATTAAATCCTTTACGATTGTAGGGAGGCCAGTTTTCTATCTATTGCTCTATCTTACATTCTTTAATAAAAATTCTAGATCAACTATCTGGAACCATCTTCTCAATCAGATGTCCTTCTTCATATAGAAGTAAGTCATTTCCATATTGTAAATCTTTTTTGTAGTTCGTTATAATAGCGCCCGTATTTTTTCGAAGCCGAACCTTTTCAAAGAGTGGACCTATAGCTCAGAATAAAGCAGCACGAAATATCGCCGCCATCAGTTTCGAATCGGTTGAGAATCATACTCGGGTTTTAATCTCGTTGCTGCGTTGTGTTTCCGTTTAATTTTCGTAAATTATCGCCCTGAGAACGCCGCGGCAGATTGGTCTAATTTAGCCTCGGTGTAAACTCATGACTGCGCCGCTGACGCCAGAGAGAGGCTAAGAATTAATATGCGCATCCCACGTGTCAGGCGAGAGACTCTCGACTAACGAATGCTGACAAATTCTGCTCTCAATTCTCGAATATAATTAACTCTCCGAACGTCATCACCTGCTCAAAACTACACGTCGAATAAATATAAAAATACAAGCAAGCAATGATTGCTGAGCGGTGCTTGTGTCTAAATATCAACATTTTCTGCGTCAGACGAAATAATTATTTGCAATAATCAGCATGCATGAAGATGCTGCAGAGAATGTGATATTTCTCTATATTTATGAATCCATGATTCACCGTGAAAAGGATTGATAAAAATATAACCTGAAAAGCAGTCTCGAAACCGGTAACTGACCATGACACTGCTATGAAAATTGTCGGAGATTATTAGATTTTTTTTTCTCCGGGTGTAAAGAACCCGAGTTTTGATAAAAACAATTAGAGCAATACGTGCAGAATCGCCGCCCGGCTACTCGAGGCCATCTAGCTGCTTAAGAGAATTGCTCAAGCAGACTGCGTTAAATCGTTAGTAATAAAAATAAAAAGAATAATAATAATATTATTATTATTACTAGTAATAATAATTATTACTAAATTACTATATTATTACTATCTTATTGTTAATTATTATTATTATTATTACTATTATTATTATTATTATTACTATTATTATTATTATTATTATTATTACTATTCCTACGAAGCCATATTTATGTTACTAGATTAACAAGAAATCATAATAAAGATACACAATTATCTTTGAACATTTTTGTGCCTTGGATTTTGCGGCGTTTTTGGCCCTTTATTGCAAGTCAATTTGGGTTATTTGCCTAATATAATTATAATTTTTGCAGTGACCACAAAATTACAAATTATAAATGCTAATATTTAAATTACTATAATAACATAGGCCTAAATAAAAGATAATAAATTACATTAAACTAAAAAATAGAAAGAAAAATAAAAATTAAAAAAATTAAATTTAAAAAAATTTAGAATTATACTATAGTAAAATTTAGATTTAGAGTTCAATATAATAGCAAATAACTATTTAAAATGTTAATTAAATCATTAGAGAAACACGATACCTTAACAACTTTAATTGCAAAATCAGGGAGCCTGGATTTTGCACACGGGAAATTCTCGCTAAATTCCTCATCTCAAGGATTTTACATTTTAATAGGATCAGAAAATTCTAAATGTTGCCCATAATAATACCGCAAATCTGCCTAACCGCTCAACTTCCATCAGGTTGTTTAGCATTTTGCAATGAATCCAATTTTTATAATAATTTTCCATCGTTAATTACTGAAGGGAAAAATATATTCCAGATGATTATCGAATACTACTCATTAATTATTTCGCCGTATGTACATTTTTATGGTGGCGTGTCCATACGCTAATCCGCAAGAGATAAATACCCTCTGCATCGACTGGGCGATCGTTTACATCTAAATATTTAATTACATTTCCCTACTCTGGACCTCCCAATCTTTGGAGTGCTAATTTACGTAGAGATGGACTAAGATCCCGCGGGTCGTATTCTAGGGTGAGTTTGGCAGAGAGTAAAAGATGGTCATTCACGGGAAGAGTAAGTGAATAGTGACCTGCAAACTATCAAACGGTTCAAACTTACTAAAATTGATACCAAGTGATAACTACTAAGTTATAATTAATAAGTTATAACAAGTAATAAGTGATAAGTTATAAGTGATAAGTTATAAATTATAAGTGATAAGTTATAGGTGATAACTAATAAGTGATAAGTGATAAGTGATAGACTAGGTGATAAGTGATCAAAGTGATAATGGTGGAAGATATCGTAGGAGGCTACTGAGCAATAATCAAGGAAAACCAAAGCCAAACCACTTCAGAAGCAATATAATCCCGAAGCTTTAGCCTACATTAATGTGCAGAGAAGACACATCCTTTTTTGTTGAAGGGACTAACTTGTTGATCGATGACCTAGTCTACCAATATGAAAGAAACGTGAAGGTTTATATATATATATATATATATACAAGTAAGTATATATATATATATATATATATATATATATATAAATATCTATACTTACTTGTATATATATGCATGTATATATATATATATGTATATATATATATGTATATATATATGTATATATATATATATATATATATATATATACACGTATATACATATAAATGAATGATCATTTACTTTTGTTTAGGGTTTACCTTTGAATCTACACTTATGAACTGTATATGGTGTAAAAAAGGGCCTACAATTTCAATCGTTTTGCACTAATCTTTCTTGAGGCAGATCACTGTAGAATTCTAAACATAATTGCTAGAGTCATTTTCAGGTAAATATGGCACAAATTTTGGGCTTAAACCCAAAATGGCAGTACGCAGAATTAACAGAACCCACCCGTGTTTTAAGAGCCGGTGAATTAAGTTCACCATTCTTGGCATAACATTTTAAAAAACGAATCGCAAACACGTTTTCATGCTTTTAGTAGGCCTACTGCACTAGATTTCTTATATTTTATCACTGTATACAAACAAATGCGTCTGCGGTCTTAGTGCTTTGTCTAGATTAACTTACGCATCTCTGCATACTCATAAATGTTAGAAATAGACTCTTTGATGTTGCACATGTTGCTCGAGAGGTTACTAAAGCAGCTGACTATCGCTCTCCAGTCACTAAGGAACAACTATTTTCTCTTTGTTCTTCATATAAACAAACATCTCAAGATTTCATCACACTTTAAAGCATGCAGGAGTTTCTTCACTCTGGCAGATATCAAAGAGCAAACCAGACACTAATTACATTTTATTTGTCTTTCTTTGTTTTACTCACCTGAAAATAAACTATTTACATACTTACTTGTTTATGTAAACACGTGTTACGTGCTTGCCATTTAATTTAATGTTTTTGTCGAATATTTGTGAATTTGCAGGCACGTGTCTCAGTGGCAATCAGCTAGATAAATAAACATAGCTAGATATATGTGTGTGTGTATATATATATATATATATATATATATATATATATATATATAGTATAAATGTCAACATATATACTGTTGATATGTATATATACATTTATATGCATAATATATATACATATGTATATATATTATATATATTATATATATATGCATATCAACTACATAGCTATAGGCTATATAAATATGTATATATATACATATATATACATGTATATATATATATATAGGTTCAACTACACATTTCAACTACATAGCTATATATATAGTATATATATTTTATATATAATATATATATATATATATATATATATATATATATATAGTTATATATACTACATATATATATATATAGGTATATATACTATATATATGTATATATATATAATTATATATATATATAAAACCTGATTAAATTGCCGTAATTTTTAATTTTTATATTTTTAGCTAAGGATTAATCAATGCTCTAAATCAGATAGAGTTTTTACCACCAAGTTAGGCATAGCAACAGAATCAATTAGCTAGTAATCGACTAAACTTTACATCTGCTCTACTTTTGGATTAATTTAGCAACATTAACTTCATCATGGAGGTTAGCATGGAACCACGGGATTGGCACAGCCGTAGTTCTTTATCCAGCCGTTCATTCAATTCCTCTCTACCCTTCAATCAATCATCATTCGACATCCTAAACCATTCCTGTCAGGCCTACGATCTTCTACCTCACGATCGATTCTGCAACGTCTACGACTTCATCGTCGAGGCTGTTCTCATGGGCACCCTATGTCTGCTGGGCTTCGTCGGGAACAGCCTCTCGGCCGTCTGTCTATGGCAGGACCGATCAAAGACGGCCACCCCCTTCCTGCTCGTCAGTCTGGAAATAGCCGACTCGTCCTTCCTCATCACCGTCGTGATACTTCGAGTTCTTGACTCGGTTCAAACTTTCACCGGTCTGCTGCCGATCATGGATAGCTGGACGCCTTACATGGGCAAGTATCTCTACCCCTGCGCTATGTCGGCAGAGACTGGAACGATCTACCTGACGATCCTGGTCACTTT
>CAJHZI010000527.1:622500-667500 GCA_905160935.1 Enchytraeus crypticus
ATTTATTCTTCAACTGATCCATTAATTGCTTTATTGATTTTTGAATTCATTTATTGTTTGATAAATTTATTTCTTAATCGATTGATTGATTCATTTATTGATTGACTGATTCATTTATTGATTGATTGATTCATTTATTGATTGATTACTGCTCGACTGTCAGTCTCGTATCACGTGATAGTTGTCCTGCCTTTTCTATCTGGGATTTACTATTTTAGAATTGCAAAGTAACTATTCACAATATAATAATTATTATTATCGCACAGCATTAGTAATTAATAATTTAAATAAAATAATTCATAAATAAATCTGTACTAATTAATAATTTAGATAAAAAATAATTTATGGTAGTCATGAAAGGAATGCTAAACTTTTCTCTTCAATAACTTCCTCAATGTCTTTGCTTCTTCTCTGTCATAACAATCAAGGTTATAGCTTGATTATGTTTGGCTTTTAGAAATTTTTTTTCTTTTAGAAACTGGTTTTCTGACTAGAAAATAAATTTTCTGGAATTTAATCTTACGAATTTAGAAACGATATTAAGTTTGTAGGAATTAATTCATGCAAAAAGAACATTAATATTCTGAGAACTTTTAGAAAAACTGTTTAAATTAATTTATGGAATCTTATTTAAGCAGCATAATATGTTTCTAATTATGATATGAATTATTCCAACGATATACGAACAATATCCTAAAAACGAAAACTAGGCCTATATTAAAATGAGAATATATTGTCTCCTTTTTCTGTAAGCAAAATGATAACCTAATTTCACAGTTGAGCCTCAGCTTATTATACTCGCTAGTGAATTTAATTTTAAATTTTAAATACACGTAATGCAAAACGAACTTGAAAAAATAAAATGTTAGCAATACAATTATTACTAAAATTAATAAACGAAGTCTTAAGTAGGTACTCAGACTTTAAAAAGAAATATGTTTTAAGAAACTCAAGAAAAATATAAAGGAAATGAATATTGAACGAACGAAAGAAATAAAATGAGAGACAGAGAGAGAATGAGTGAGACAGCAAGGGAGAAGAAAAAGAAAGATAGAGAGAGAATTAGAGAGAATGCTATGGTGTGGTTATTATTGCCATATCGAGGGACCAATCATTAACTGTCCTCCCCTTGCTACATATATTATAACGAGCACGTTGATCTAGAGAATATTGTAATACAGTAACGTTTCTATATATCGGAATCACTGGATTTTTCAAAAGATTTCTTAAAAATAGTCGATCAGTTTGCCAGACAGCCCTTCATATCCTGGAGCTCATATTAGCTAAATAATAAATGCTTACAAAGTGGGTTTTGCAAAATATAGCTACAGAATTTTTATGCAACCGCATCTCTGTGAAAACACTTGTGACACCAGGGGCTGATTGAAAGGGACCACTGTTAAACCTAAACGGTTTACGAGGTAAACTATAGCAACACTACAAGCATCAGCACATTGTCTCTGCCAATATGGGCATCGTATATGATGGCATAGTACTGATTCCATTGAATAATTATTATGTGATTATTAATAATTATTACGAATTATTATCATGTAAGTGAAGTGCTCGAAATAATGAAAGGCTTAATTTCTTTTCGGTTCGTCTCTGCAGACGTGAAGTTGCATACACATGACATATCACATTAATTACATTATATTCTTAGATTTAGAATCTGATTTTGTACCTTTCTCTATACTCTCATCTCTCCCTGTCTATTGTTAATCGTTGCCTTCTAATTGCGCTGAGTTCATCAAGAACGGATTAAGAATAATCTTTCGGCACTTTGAAGTCTCTATTTAGAGCTGTGCATGATCAGCTGTATGTCTTGGCTGAGCCGGTGGATTGTTCGTAAGTTGTTCGACAGTGGATCAGTTGGCGCAAGTTTCAAATCCAGTGTCTCCGTCACTGACTCATTATCTAGCACGAAACAGACGTTAAACTTAACTTTGCCTTGGCTTTAAGTTTTTGTAGATCATTATGCAGTTGCTGATTATACTCATTCGCAACATGAAGAACAGGAACAAGTATTTTAAAGTAGAGAGAAGGGCGGCATCGTCAATATCCATGACGACATTGCAGATTTAATGTCGAGAATACCGGGTTACCATCCTTTTCTCTTCATTTTATTTATCTGTTTATCACTCTGCTTATTGATTATTATTTCTTTACCATTGGTTTATATTTATACTGCTTATATTTATTGCTTATGATTTTTATAATTTATTAATTTAGTATGATTTATTAATATGATTATTTATCGGTCAAATTGTAGACCTTTGGCGAAAAGAGATGGGTTACCTGAATGGAGTAACAAACCCATGGAATTACCTGAATCCCATGAGTTGAGAAGAGAGTCCCTCGGGCCTATTGACTCAGTGAACTTTACTACGCTTCCGTCTCTGACTCTGAATTCAAGTGTCGAAAATTTCAAGTGGCAACTCGAACAATTCTCCGCACATTTTATCATTTAATTGACCTACTTTGTGACCGTTGCTAGGAGACGAAACTTTTACGGCTAATGAAAAACATTCGTCTTGAAATACAGCTGCAGCCGTCATTTAACGTTCTCTCAATCTTAATTCCAAATAGATGTAACTATTTGTTGGATGGATTTTATTTCTCTCTCTCTCTCTCTCTCTCTCTCTCTTTCTCTCTCCCTCCCTCTATAGTATTCTGTCTATATAATAATCTCTCTCTTTCACCCTCCCTCTACTGTATTCTGCCTATATAATAATCACTCTCTCTCTCTCTCTCTCTCTCTCTCTCTCTCTCTGTAGTATTCTACCTTGAATTATCCACTATATTCTATAGTGGAAGGTGCAAAGTAAATATTAGGAGTCACGATACTCGAGTCAAAAGAGCTCTTGAGAGAGCAAGTGTAGCATCTTACGTGATCATCTTGAAGATCTTTTGTAGTTTTTGTTCATTAATCAGCTATTTATTAATTTATTAACTATTAACTATTTATTTGTTTATTTTCCATTTGTCAATTCATTTTTTGTCGCAAACTTTGTATTATTTATTAATTTATCTCTGTTCACTAACTGATATATTAAATTATATTAATACATGTACACTGTACAATGCACGTGTATGTGCGTGTAGCCTATTCACGTATGCATGTATATCAATATTCTGTGTATATATAGGCCTATATATACAAAATATTGATATAAATGTATTAATAGAGCCTATATATAAATGTATTGATATTGACGTATATATGTGAATAATGTCCATGTATATCTAGATTAATATGTTAGCATTTGTCTTCAGTAAGTGGCCACCGGTTTTTTTTCCATAATTATTGCTTAATTATTTGTCCATTAAACGCCCGACTACTCATGGATATAGGTATCGATGTTGAGACAGAGAGCGTATTAACAGGAGGCGATGTCACTTTTCTCTGCAGACAAAATTGTCGGCACTCTATCTCGAACAGACCAAGAGTAGGCGAAAGACTAGCCATATAGCAGATCAAGAGTATATTTGACTTCTGTTTCTAGTGTTCCGCTGAGTGCAGGTCCGAGACAGATATTTTTATTCTGTTCCATAGAGAGCACTCCATCGATTTACGAGTTAATCATATCAATAAAGACTCTGCCATATCCAAACTTTAATGTAGTCAATAGCTTGGGATGAATATGACTCTTGAGGTGGTTTCAAATTGCTTTCTTCAGTTCTTGCTCAGTCTGGTCTGACGAACGAGCAGTTTCTGGTAGTTGACTGCACATGTCGTAGAAGGCGACTGTAGCACTAAGATCCAAACCAACGTCAGAATAGGCATTCGGTTGATGAGCGCCTAGGCTACAAAAATTGCTACAGAAGTTTCTAAAATCCTGATAATAGCTGAACTGGGATTCAATGGAAGAAGAAGACGATTATTATCTAAAAATAACCACATTTCAACTTAAAGTCGGACCTATTCGTCCATTTGCAATTTAAGGTTGATCAAATAGTCTCAAACTCGTCCTTCTTATGTCAGGAGTTTATGTGGGGTAATCCGATGTTTTTCTGATATTACTCAGTGACTGTTAACATATTCTAATCCGGTCAACTCCTTAGCTTCCGTACCGGAACCAGATTCTTGTAGGACTTCCTGTGAGTCCATTGGTTCTGCAACATTATGCACGCGGAGTTCGGATTCAATTGCTAGATCTCATTTTATATTCCACATCCCTAGGAATGCAGAGTCAATTTTCATAAAATAGTAAGCAATATTTTATCGCTATTTTATCGAATGGAAAAGTCTCAAATAGGGGATTTACTGATGATATGATGTAGGATAGAGAGGATTTGAGACAGTCTATTCGTATCCCCATCCTAGTTTAAACTGGGATTCAAGGGAATATGATGATGATGAGCAAGCGATATTTTGTGCCAACAACATTCCTGCCGTCAGAGCTCTGTTAGTAGAGCGTGGAATTCATAAGCTAGAGGTCCAGGATCTCTTCTCAGCAGAGTCCGTAAAAAGTTACAGCTGATGTACAGAAAAAAATATCTATTCTGTTAACGTACTAATCTGATTAACTTGGAATGAATTAATTAATTCCACTAACTTGGAATTTGTGTTTAAATTTTAATTTAAATTAAAATTTAGCTAATTCACACGAATTTATATCTGTGGTGATGTTTTCTCTGCAAGTCGACGTGTTTGTATTACACTTTTTCCTACACTGTCTCTTTATTTTGTTTTGTATGTGTAAGTGTGTACGTATGTGTGCGTATATGCGTGTGTGTTTAACTCCGTTAAGCAATTAAGAAAATTCTTTAAGAGATGCTTGGATGTGTTCCTTCAATTTTGGTGCATAAAATTCAATTATATAACGTTTTGAATAAAAGCTCAAGGCTAATGCCTAGTTTACTGTATCGAAAACATATCAGCAAGCGGAAAGGCACTGGATTTGACCCTGAACCGATTGATTGGCAACCGAACATCACACCAACATGCTACCTGTCCGAGAGGTGATCCTTGTGTTGTGCAACACTGAAGATATCACGTCCAGTTAGCAACATTTTACCACCTTCAGGCAGCGAAGCCGAATCTAAATTTGACTATATTTCCAACTCGACTTCTTCCTATCAACCCTGACCATTTTGGAATTATGCAAAACCTTAAGAAATCCTTCAACGTTAGACTTCGGAGAAATTCTATAAGTGTAATTATACCGGCATTGGCATGGATCATGAATCCCTTGACGACGTTTGCGATAAGAAACGTCTTTATATGGACTTGAAGGTTGACGCAGCAAATGTTAAGTCTTAATGCAGAAGAGGCATTGATTTCAAAAACATTCTCTAAAACGTATCCGTTTAGTTAAATGCTTTCAGTATTCTGCTACTTGGAGAAATTATAGTCTAGAACTTGAGATCTAGCCACATTTAAAGCGCTGATATTCTTTGAATGTATTTCTTAGAGAAATACAATTAATGTGTTCCCGTGTTGTATACGGGACACCGAAGAATAGACCAGTCGTTAACTGCGCGTGTTGTAAGAGACGACAAAGCAAACATTGAGGAGGACAACGATAAACTACCTCAGTAGCCATATTTTTCCACAAGTTACAGGCTACAAGCTAAAGGTTAGAACCGTTAAGCCTTTTGGGAAGGGGTTAACTTGTTTATCAATGGAATACTCCATATTGCGCCTGAAAGCAGACTCGAAAGTATGAGTGTGTACCATGGACCTGCCACTTGGCAGAACATTATATATAAAATATGCATTATATATAAATATATATATATATATAATGCGCCACGTAAATATTTAATAGTGACAGATGCGTGACTTCAAATTTAAAGCAAAGTTCATCTCGTATCGATATAACCTCATTGGACGTATCCATGACTGTACCTGGAACGTTCCTTAGACGGATTTCCATCGTAAGAGAATTCAGACGAATCCTTGTAAGTATCCGGTCAGGAAAACGTTTATATGATAAATCCCCTACACAACTACCAAAACAAATTGAGCCTTAATTTACATACCTTTGACTTCCGCTATTTCCCTTTCTCGCTATGTAGTAGGAAAGTCAATAGAAAGGGTCAGCTGTAAACTATATAGAAAATAGATGCTTAACTTGAAATATGCAGATGTTTAAAAGATGATTTCCAATTGTCAGAGTTGACTTATATGCATAATCCAACTATTTTCGCTTTTTAATGAGATGAGTTAATGCTGCGCTATAAGAAAGCTCATGCACATTTCGTTATATGTCGGTTTTTTTACTTTTACTTTTATTAGCCGTCTAAGAAATATCAGAAAGGGCATTCGGTTAGTAAGCGCCTAGGCTCCAAGAATCATGTTCCAATAAGAGTTTGTTTATCAGACTTCATACATTTCATGACCGTTCAATTAGAAAAATAAAATTATTTGAATTTGTAGTTTTTTCCAGACGACTGCGTCGAACTCTTTGATGTTTTCATTCTCTACCCACTTGATGCAGATATCCGAGTAAAACTGTTTAATCAATGAAAGCATCAGATTCTCAACCCAAGCTTTAAAAATAAAAATTTAGAAATAAAAATTGCATTAAATAAATAAGTGTCGGCGTTTCGAATGAATATTAAAAATACTCAATCGATTTTTTCAACATTTACAGTGGAAATAGTGAACATTAAAACTGGCACACCATAACCCAGTATTAAATGGGTGGGGTCAAATTTACACACCAATTAGAAGTTACAGATTGTTTAGTAATTTTTTATAGATTTCTATTTTTAAATTTTTCAAAATTGTTTCAATGAAGCCACGTGTTTTAGGGCCTATATTTAAATGTATTTGATGCGTGGTGAATTTGGTAAACCAAGAGACGAATTGAAGCCGACAGTAGCTACATCACTTTCATAGGATCGACTAGAGCAGATATTTGGCAAAGCCTTTGAACACAAACTAGAAGACCATACATCTGCAAGAAAAAAGATACATATGCATACATGCGTTACGAACAACCATTATGAGCCTTAACTTAATGTAGATAATATCATGGAAATGATTGGCATATTGAGTTGGTTACCTTTGCTTTCCTCAGTTCCTTCTCAGTCGCCTCTTACGACATGGGCAGTTTGCGGTTTGTCTGTTCTTCAGTGCCTCATTCTCTCGAATTCACGCCCAGTATGCTGAACGTCTGATATATTTCACAAATATTGAATACAGTAATCTCCTTATCTTCTATATGTGGCTTATTCAACTCTGTATTTTCTTAGAAAGCTACTTTACGTTCTCAGCAATAAAATTTTCAATTCCTTAAATCAGTAAATTGAATAAGGCATTTAATTGCCAAGATATCATATTCAATATGATCCATATTGAGAAGTCACTCACCCAACAACTTGTGATAGCATTGCCGAACAAAAGTCTATCAGAATCTCACATAAGCCATTCCAATTCTCCGAAGAAAGCTTAATCAAAGTTGCAATTCATTCGCTTCGAGTTCTTCCGGGAAATGTCTCAATAAAACACTAAGCCTTAGTTAATCCGTCTTTCTATTTGTGATGAAATCTTCAATGAACTCCATAACGTCAATCATATCTTCGCTTGGTCGTTGGGTTTAATGCTCTGAATTCATACTGCCTAATCGTACTCGGTTCAGAAGGCCGTGGGTTTGATGCCTGTGAACTTAGCCGTCTGAGATTACTAATTCTTGCAAATGGAATATATTACTATTATGACGTCATATAATGCGTGACTTAACATAATACGTCACGTATTATGACGTGCTCTTATGGAGCGAGAAAACATACTTTGAGTAAGAAAATGTACCTTGAACCTGACACATGGCAGTGCACTGCAGAAGGAATGACGTCACATAAAGCAATCCGTCAATCAATCAATCAATCATTCATACAATAAGTAAATTTATTGAGCGACGCAAAATGAACAAGTAATTTTGGCTGTGGCATTGTCATGATAGGGGTTAAGACTTGTTTTCAATACTCAGCGAATTTACTGATAAATGAAAAATGCTGAGCGAATTTAAAGCAAATAAATCTTAATTTGCTCTCGTAATTCGTTCTGTCATCAGCTTTTAATAATTCAGTCTTTATACATCAAATTGACGTCTTATTAGATTCTAATGTCAATTTCATGAACGATAATAAAAATTGCCGATTACTAGTCAGGAATCTTGGTCTTTCTAGACTTGCTAACTTAAAGATGGCGCTAGTTGTTCATCGTAATGCTACTGCGTAACTGCATGCATGTAATGTATGAACTGTGTATTCAGTGAGACTAAAACAGTTGATGCTTTCTGACCTAGTACTACGGTATTTGTTATTTTATAAGTGTACTAACACCTCTTTTTGAAACACACGTGGCTTATAAAGTTTTACGTAAATTTTCAAAAACTATAGCACAAGACGGACGTAGCAGTCAAAAATTTATGAAAGATGATGTAAAAGTCAAAATCTTTGAAAATAAATGGTGTTAATGCATTCTCACGTTCTCGTAGGTCTTATCTTTCGTACTGTAAAAGGATTTAGCTTTGTACAGCAGCCAGTGTTCGAGAATCTTACATTTCCTGTAAGAAAGCATTAAAATATAAGACTATAATTGTTTTCGCAGTCTTAAATTCATCAGCATTTATCAGCATTGATATTGCCCATTGTTTAAACTACACAAATTGTTTATAACGGCTTACTATGAACTCCTTAAAAATTGTGTAGAAATAAAATAAAAGATTAAAATAGCGTACATGAAATGTTATTACTAGTCATTATCTGAAGGCACTGGCTATAGAATATGGGAAGAAATGTTCAAAAGTAAGAAAACAAAGATTTCAGTAAATTTTTTAACTGAATGCATATCCGCATGTGAATGAGAAAACGACGGATGCAGAATAGTTTTATGCCTTCTAACGAGAGTCTCAGACCGTATTTTCGTCGGGAGTAAAAGCTGAAAAGCTAATGTTAGCGTCAGTTTCCTCAATCGAAAGCGATGTCAGTGACGGGCGAGCCCAGGATTTGGACCCCGCACGAACTGATCCGTGGTCGAATATCTTATCCATTTCGCCAATGGCTCAAGCCAGTGTATATATATATATATATATATATATGTATATATATTTATATTTTTATATATAGGCCTATTATATATATATATATATATATATATATATACACTGGCTTGTATAGGCTTGTATATATATATATATATATATATATATATATATATATATATATACAAGCCTAGTACTCTGCCGAGTATAAAAAAGGCTTACATAAATAAATCATTGGGGAGATAATGAGCGCTATTTTAAAGTAAAATAACATAAAGTAAGTCAGTACTAATGAGCTGAAACGTTGTTGCAATTTTATTAAATTAAGGTTATAAGCTTTCAAAATAACGATGCTATTTTTGAGCTCTCAACAACTTATAAATGAATGCTTCCATTCCTATTATTGGTTCTAATCCTTCTTCCCTGCCATGTTAATAAGATTTATTTTAACAGAAGCAAAGACTTTGAGTTTTCTTCTGAATTACTAGGAGCTAAATCTTGTTTATGCCAAAAAACGATTGGACCTTAAATCGACCAAATTATTGCTATATTCGGTCAATCACAATGCTTCTGAAAACGTCGAGGTTAAATAAATGTTAAACTTCTTATTAAAAATGTTCTAATATTTGTTGTTGTTTACATATAGTTAGTTACATGTACTACAACTGACGGTCAGGTTGCGTACTGAACCTGACCCATGCATTCTCCCAACTTTTTTTAATAAATTTATTTTTATCTTTGCAGATTCTGCGAATGCTGGATGAATTCATCTGGAAATCAGTATCTAAGAAGTGTCCCAGCAAGCTGTTCTACTACGAGAGAATAAGCGATCTTCTCATCGTCGCCAACTCCTCCTTAAACTTCATCATCTACTGCTTCTGCAGCCGACGCTTTCGCCAGATCCTGTTCAATCTGGTTTGCTCGGGTTCAAACCGGTCAGGCACGCAGTCGCTCAGGCTACAGTCGACTATACGGCGGCAGAACGACTGCGAGCCGCTGAGGGGAAGTAATAGCTGCAGCCCGGGCACAAAGAAGTCGTCCATCGTAGCCGCTACGCCGCAGGGTGACGCCAAATACGAAACGCTTTTACTACAAGCGGTTAAATATAGAGAGGATTGTGATATTTACTGCGAGAAAACTGTCCCAGCAGAAGTGAAAAATGGTTCCGGTAGCGGTTGTGAAGGATCGTCTAACAGAAACGATAAAGAAGTGTTGGCCAGTGAAACTATTTAGGAATCGACGTGTAAAATGTAGTAATCCTTTCTATTTAGTTTAGTGTCAGTCGCATTTTATTGCCGGAAGGATTGAGTGTATTACTACAAAACGTTACAAGTAACTTCATGCAACTGCTGATGATTTCAGTGGAGAAGCTTAGTCCTTATTCTTGCTTGAAAATTGTCATAATGTTACAATTGGCGTAATTTTACATAGAATTTAACGTACGTTTTGTCTCTCATAGCGGCATTTGGTTTAACTACAATGGTAGTTAGTGTGAGTCAGGGAAATTTGGTATACAACTTTTCAGCGAAAATTTTTATAAATATCGCCAACGTTTAATTAGCATTCTGCCATATTAATCTCCTTCATATTTATTAAATTTAAACAGAGTATATCGCTTAGGTGAATAGTCTAAATGTTAACGATTTTGCTTTGTCAAATGAGTTGCAGGTTCTATTCTCGTTAAATCTATAACTATTTTTCAAACACAGACTTCACACGAGGCTTTCAAGATGTCACAGGTTGGATTGCTGAGTTGGTAGCATGCTTGCTTAATGACCAGGGTTCAATTCATAGCCAGGCAGCCACATAATCTGATCAGAAGTTCAGTTTAGATTTTTTCATGTGTTACACATTCACTTGTAAAATCTATTCAAAGCTAAATGTCGTTATACTTTCATTTCTATTTCGCTGTTTTGTTCAGTATTTGACGGGTCCATTGTATATATTGCTATTCAATAACAGCCTTCTCCTGAGAGACCAACAATTAATCACTGAACCAGTTATTTTTCATCGCAAATGGTCTATATGAAGCTATAAGATAAATTTGGCCAAAATGACTTTCAGGGTGGTTTCTAATTGCATATTTTAGTCGTTACTTAGTCGCCTCTTACGACATTCACAGTGCATACGCCTAGTCTATTCAACATTTGAACGGACACAATAGGTACTTCCTCTCCAGATCACCTATTGGGTGAGTAAGCGGAAGTAAATAAAAAATAATATTATTTGCATCATATATCGAGATATCCCCCATATTTATATGCCACCCATGAATAATTGTATATCATTTTAAATGATTTAAAGTTCCACTGTTATGTGGACATGAAGAGAAAATTGAAGACAAAGAAGAGTTCAGGAGTTATATACCATGGACTTGCCATGGGCAGTACACTGAGAGAGAGAGAGAGGGAGATGTCTAGACGCAGAAAGATAAACTCTCAATATATCTGATCGAAACCAGCTGCATCCTTATCTCATAGCATTTCATCGAAGATTCTAGGAGACTATAGGAGATTAAGAGATTTTATTTCATAAACTTAATGCATTTATAAGCTTATTGTCAAAATGCCATTCCACGGTGTAGCTAAATATTGGATTTGGATTAAAACCAGAAACGTTTAGAGCATAGTATCGCTAAACATTAATTATAGTTTTTACCTAGATCAAATAGTAGACCTAGTAATATCCTTAACATCCTACTGTGCATCCTTCTTCAGCACTACTGTGGCATTTAGCACAGAGCGGCGCTTTATTAATATACTTATTATTATTACAATTGTTAAAGTTTTCACCTAGATCAAACTCGTATTAATATCCTTAACATCCGATAAGGATTTCGAAAACTAAATTGAATTTTCTACTATTACTATCTCATTAGTATACTGGATACATTTAGCCTGTTGTTAAAGCCCATGCATAATTAAGCTAATGAATACTCTATTATTGTCTATCTATCTAACACAGAGTATATTTTGATTATGAATGATAATTAAGTGAAAGTTCATGTAAGTAGGCGATGTATCTCAGATTCGTTTTATTAAGATTCTACTTTCTGATGAGATCCTTATATAAATAACAATAATAATACTAATATATATATATATATATATATATATATATATATATATATATATATATATATATATATATATATACAGGGTGAGTAAAAAAAAAGATAACACCTGCAAAAAGTTTGAATATCTCAGGCTATTGTTAATATTTTACAATAAAACTTATACCAATTACTAAAGGACTAATTTTTGATGGGGTAGCCAATTTTCATCCATTTTGGTACATAGACAGGCCAGTTATGCAAGTTTCAGCAGAGCAACCCCCCCATTTTTACCTAAAAATGGCGTAAAGCACCTCCTGCAGTTCTGTCTTGTTTTTAGGCTTCGGCTGGTGTTTCTGATAGAGATGCAGCATGGTTCCCCAGATATGGTAATCCAGAGGATTATGATCGGGTGATTTTGGAGGCCATTCATTCTTCTTGATGTAATCCGGGTTTCTCTCGCTGATCCTTTCCTGTGCATGACGAGATGCATCAGCCGGAGCACATTCTGCTGAAAGATGAAACCATTTGGTAGAAGAGCATGGCAATCATCAAACAGCTCCGGAAGCAAAGTACTGACGTAATACTGAGAGTTCAACCTTACCTTCTCGTCAATGAAGTGCAATCTGCCCTTACCGTTGTAGCAAACGCCATTTTAAGGTAAAAATGGGGGTTGCTCTGCTGAAACTTGCATAACTGGACAATCTATGCACCAAAATGGATGAAAATTGGCCACCCCGCCAGAAATTAGTCCCTTATTAATTGGTAAAAGTTTAATTTAAAAATATTAACAATAGCCTGAGATATTCAAACTTTTTGCAGGTGTTATCATTTTTTTACTCACCCTGTATATATACCGTATATATATATATATATAGGCCTATATGTGTATATACATGTATGTATACACATGTATATACACATATAGGCCTATAAACTCATATATACACGTATGTATACATGTATATACATGTAATCAGAGCCGATATACTGTACAGTGCACTGCTGTAGTCGATTACAACAGCCTTATTGAGGCTTATCAAAGGTCGATGTTTTAGTTTGAGCTTGGATTAAAGTACAAGGTTCAGGAACTTCAGATTTAGAGCTTTAGCATATATTATTTTCCAGAATTCTAACAACAAATATAAGCCGATATTTAACATTCTATTTCATCTCTTCGCTAATTGAGGCTGTTGGCATTGGTATAAATTGAATCGATGTCATACGTAAGCTCAAACACATTATCTTTTTATTTTCTTGGAGTATCCTATCTAATTGCCTCTACAATACCAATTGTAAAATAATTAGCAACTTGTTTATAGTAATTAGTTGTTTGCCTTAGAATTTCACAATTCATAGTTCTACATTTTTAATC
Organism: Enchytraeus crypticus; assembly: GCA_905160935.1. Taxonomy (NCBI): domain Eukaryota; kingdom Metazoa; phylum Annelida; class Clitellata; order Enchytraeida; family Enchytraeidae; genus Enchytraeus; species Enchytraeus crypticus. The sequence goes on from CAJHZI010000527.1 coordinate 635,924, forward strand.
TAACTGGTATAAGCGTTTGTCGAGTGGTACATTTTGGTAGCAATTGCGCAATCACTCTTATTGTAATCGCAAAGAACAACAAGAAAATTAAATTAAATTAAAGAGAAATTGAATTCAAAATATTCACAAATTAAAAAGAAAATGTCTAATCTAGCTAATAGATTTCTCAAATTGGTGCAACTTTGTAATAAAGTGCTAAATGGAATATGATCAATATAATGAATTTTAGTCTCAATATCACGGAATATACCAAGCCTATTCTCACGAAAGCCAACGACAAGACTTGAGAGAGTTTTACTACTTTAAAACTTTTACAACTTATGCAATTATAAATGAAGCATGGTTGAAAATGTAAAATATTTGGTCTAAAATAATTGATTGTTAAAATCGAAAGATGGCTGTGTGAAATAGGATAATAGTATTTTTATTGCTCCATGCTGTATAGGGCCCTGGGCTAAAAAAAAAGATAGATAAAAGAATGACTTTATTTAATTGACAAATTAAAAGAAATATTTAAAATGAGTTCTTTACACGCTGGATAGCAGCGTTAGCCAGTATGCCATGGGCGCAGACAGCATTAAAGCAATAGAGTGCAATGGACAGGCACTGCCATAGAAAGGCATTTTCGCGTTGATCGCCTGTAATAGCGCTGGTTTTGCTGCCCAATTCGTCCATTAAGTTAGACGCGGCAGAGTCGATGGGCCCAAGGTCTCAAAAGCAATTGGCAGGAAGATGTAGTTTCTAGAGAGTGCGGCATATTTAAGTGATTTTCTATAAGCAGATAGTGCCTTATTTATACCAGATATCCGTCATCCTAAGGCGCCTTCACTGAACACAATTAAATTGTAGGTGGTGTAAATCATACTTTAACCCTTCGTTCCTTTTTTAATTTCCGCTATTATACTAAAAAGCAAGACATTTCGATAGCGACAATTGATTCAAATTAGTGGCATCAGAAACTTGTGATAGGCAATGCGCAGCAGACAACTCATCATCAGTTCTTGGCTCATGAAAGAAAGAAAGCTGAAAACATTTTAAAGTAATAATAATAATAATAAAGGTTTAACGTCCATTTCCCCATATAAGAATTATGTCAGGGACGTCAAAGTGCCAGATATTCAGTACTTCACAACCTGTACAGTCCATTGATGATTTCAAAAACCATTGCCAAAGTTTTCACTAAGTAAATCAGAACGTCTTGTTGAAAAACTAACATAGAGCATGTTTACCGGAGAAAGTGTAATGAATAAAATAAATCTTATTTGATCTCTGTTTCTTTTAAGTCAAGAAATACCATTTCCTCTACCATGATATCAGCAAGTCATGAAGAAGTAAGCATTTACTGGCATCTTAAGTTAGATGTTTGTACAGAGGAAACCGTGTAAGTAATATTCACCATGAAAATAGTAGCTGGGGATTTGAAGTACGCTTGGATGGTCACTAATCAATTCGGGCGACACAGCAATTAGACTTATGAGTGGGTGCTTTAGATGCCTGCACGAGAGTTATTAGTTATATTTATTGACGTCCCTGACATCATCCCTGGATGAGGAAACGGACGTTAAACCTTTATTATTATTATTATTATTATATTTATTACTCTATTTGTTATCTAATTAGACTTGCTGTAGAGTAACCGAACCTGCAGATTAAGTAAAAGAACTGTAGATTAGTTAAAAGAACTAAGCTCATTGAACTCATAAATATAGTAGATAAAGCTGGTAAAGCTAAGGTTAACGTCAATTTCCTCACTCGAAAGCGATGTCAGTGGCGGGCGAGAACAAAATTTGAACCCCTAGATAACACTATTAGATAACAATTACTCCTTGGATCTACGTAATAGTCAGCCGGCCTACACTACGGTGGTAATGGTCTGGGAAGGGTTAAGGGTTTGGGAAGGGTTGAGCGTCGACTGCCGCCTCAGCTGTGCCCTTCCTCTCCGTCTTCTATTCCGATTCCTCCTTCTCCGCCAAGCCTTGAGGAGAATCGCTCTGAGACGATCGTTGTAGAGCAGAATGATCCCGCAGTGGAGGGAGGATTTTAGGATCTGAAGGAAATTCGAGTAGACGTTGAGGTAGCGGAAGAACATTACGGAGTCGTCGAAGAAATTCTTGGCGAGTTCGAGGATCTTGAAGCTTAGTATGATGAGCTTCAGAGCGATGCAGACTAGGTAGATATTGCACATGACCGACACGGCCATCGCTGGGCACAGGATGTGGGAGTAGTTGGCGATCATTCCCGGAATCTTCTGAGCTCGATGCAGGATGTCAATGACGTCCTTATCCCGGCTACAGATGAAGATGAAAGGAAGGACGTAATCGAGGAGAATGTAGCTGAGACTATAGTAGAGAATGTAGAAGAGATCCGTCGTGCTGACTTCACCCAAGGAAAAGTCCCAGTGATTTTCCAGAGGAACATTGCAGAGTTGATGGTACATGGTGTCAAGTCCGCCAGTTATCAGGCGATGTATCTCGATTCTTACTGGTGGCAGGAAAGCGCTGAAGTAGCCAAGGCCGATGAAGAGCGTGATCAAGGCGTTTCTTGGGCAACCCTTTGAGGACATCTCCGAACCTTTAATTGGATCTACCAGCTGACGCACGGTTCTGTAGGATTCAGTGGCGGTGACGTACAGCAACCAGGTTGACATTGTCTGGGAGAGTCCGAAGAATGCTGTAAAGTAATTCATGACCTCAAGACGTTCCACGCCTCCGCGATTTCCAAGAATTGGAATAGCGTGGGTTCTGAGTTGGAGGAAGGCGATGGCCATGCTGAGAAAAATTTGTTCAGTGGCTAGGAAAACATTGTGAATGAACCTCGTCATTCGAAGCATGCGACGATCTTTGGCAATGGCTGCCATAGCTACGAAATTAGCGATGATGCCTAGCGCAGCGAAGATGCTCATGATGTAGGCTTCTGAAAAGAACTCGTAGTCTGTATAGAATTTTCCGATCAGCGCTGTGATGTTGGGAGAATCGCTCCAGTTGAGCTCATCGAGGAGGGAAAAAAAGCCTCCAGGATTCCCGGAACCTTGAGAAATCGTTCCATTCGACAGCAACCAGGGGTCAGAAATGTTGCCAAACTCAGTGAAATTCTCTAAAACTGATGAGTTTGATAAATCGTTGGGAAAGAAATAGTCGATGGAAATATTTCCCGCAACTTTGCTAAGTGACTCTGAATAATAGTCAACTGTTGTTGATTCTGATAAAGTCGGATCAGTGTTAACTGAACTTCTTGAATTCCAAGTTGATTCTATTGAATTTTCCAAAGTAAATGCTTCGTAAGAGTTGTCAATATTTGCAATGGATGCCAGGCTCGTGTTGTTTACCTCCCCTTCGTTTCCAGAGAAATGTTCATCCACACTACTCCACCTGGTGAAGGAATCCTCAGTTACGGTTTGATTTGATGCTGAAAAAATTGTTTCGCCACTGGATTGGAAGCCGCTGCCGGAAGAAGAAGTCCACTCAGGAAATAATCCCGACTCCGAGACATTCAAGTCTGTGTATCCGATCCCCGTTACATCATCCGTAGGATTTGACCCTCCGTTAACTGAATCTCCATCAGGGCCGTGCTGTCTCAGAATCGTCGCAAAATCTTTTCCAGATTTCTCAGGCAGTAATCTAATGTGATCTCTTGTTATATCCGATCCACTGTGTTCCATTGTTGGAGAAATTTCCGATTCCGGATCGTTCCCAGAATGTCGCCTAGCACTTTTACCGCCGAAGAGCCCTCCAAATATTCCACCACCTGGTGGTGCATCTCCAGAACCTGGTGGTTTCTCCACCACATTCGAGCTGGCTGGTGTATCTCCAGCCTCTTCTGCGAACAATCCAACGATGTTACTCATCATGTCCTTCTGCTGCTCCTTTTCCTTCGTATGCAGCTGAAACTTTTCCAGCAATTTGGAAGCAACGAAACCCTTCTGCCTGAAGTCCTTGCAAATCTGATACATTGTCTGAGAACATTAAGAACAGCATAAATTATTTAAACAGTTTGCCATTCTAAAACATCAGAAAATGTCAGAAAAATTCTTTAAATGACTTGTATTGAGATCGTTGACTCGATTTCAGGTAGAGATTATAATTATCAGGGAGTAAGATTTTACACATTTACTGGCAATATGAGCAATTCACTATATCGTCTGGAAAATGGCTTTAAAAGCAAAACACATCTTTATGGATGATCATTTCATCCCAGTAGGTGAGTATACATCTATATGTATATATATATATACATATGTATATATATATATACCTGTATATATGAAAATAACATGTATGCATATATTATAATACATACATATACATGCGCATGATAATTTATCGACTATCAGTACCATAATAATTTATACAGTAGTCGGCTCCTTATACTGTACATCAGTGCGCCTATATTGGGGTGTTTGTGAATTCCCTGGTGTTCCGAGCCCAACGAAACTGACGCTAAACACATCGACTGTTTTTCTATACAAAACCATAGCTTCGGCTCAGTTTGTACCTTATATTATGGTTAAATAACTAAGAGGTTGTTAAATATTCCAGTAATAAACTATGAAATGAAATCTTACCTCTGGTTAAACGAACCCCACTGAGACAAACGAGACCAATATATAATACGTAAGATGCACTAAAGAACAGCTTCTTTTAAAGTCAAAGCTTCGTAGACCACTTCTCGCATTTATCAGCAATTTTACATTGTTTCATCACTGAATAAGTCCACTATATGAACCTGTTAAAAAATTGAGCGATTGAATTTAATTTAAATAAATTGAATAAATTTAAAGTACAATTATTCTATTACAGCAACAATAATTCTGTTCATGAGTGCAAATCACACTGGGCATGGTGGTGCTGCGCCCCACCAAATTTTCAGCAGGTGGGGCAAAGATAGGGTTTTGCCCCACCATTTTTGGGGTAATCAGATCATTTTCAGATGGGGTAAACAGTGTACTTTAAGGAGATAATTAAAAAAGACACAAGTGTCAAATAATCATTTAGGCCTAAGTAAAAACTTTAATTTAACCTAATAAAAAGTTTCACTATGAGCAATAATATGCTACGCACAACATTTGCAATGCTGCCACCAGGACCACAGTTGGTCTGTGCAATTCTACTGTCGTCCTACTGTTCTTGCCCAGCGTGAATGGACAGTAGAAATGACTATGATTGAACGCGGTTCAGCAGCGTGAAAGGCAAGACCATGCTATTGCCCCGCTACCATAATTACGTAATTAAATATGACTTAATTGTTACTCCTACCTGATTTTTTTGTGTTGTTGTCGCTTTATTTTTGTTTTAAGTTCTACGGGTGTAATAATTGTTGTTAGGCTGTAGCCGTGCATGTCATGATAATAGTTTAAATGTGAAATCATTTAAAACTACGATTGCTTGTCAATAATCTTTGTGTCACAGTATAAATAGGCTAGTTACTGGATCATTTAAAAACAAAAATTTCAACGTACATGGGCGGATCCAGGAAATTTTTAAGAGGACCGAATTTTTTTGTTGACAGTGTACATATTTTTTGCTTTCCCCCCGCCTTCCTCGGGTCATGTGACGCAACTAGGAAAATGCCGTGGGAGAGGGAGGACTCAATTTTTTTCACTACTGCGCTCGGCTCATAGAAGGAGTGTATCCCCGTATCTTAGCCCCCTCCCCACTCATACCCGTGCTAAAGTGAGAGGAAAACCTAAAATGCTTAAAATAATACATTTGTTTACAAAAAGTAGGTTAATTTTTTCACCTCTGAAGAAGCTCAGCGGATCTGGACGAATTACAAAAATGACCTAATTTTGGAGGTAGGGGGGGCTTAAGCCCCTCCCAGCCAAGGCCGTTTGCACCACTGCTCCAGGACAGAGTTCACATTTTTACTTACACCCTTTTTTCCTCTTATACAGTGGAAGGCAGAAGACAGAAGAGTGGAGGCGTAATATGCCATGGACCTGCCTACTGGCAGGTCCATGGTATATTACGCCTCCACCATGGTATACTACTCAACAAAGACTTTGTTTCTCATTGTACAACTCAGTGACTGTACAACTCAGTACCTGTACAAATCTGTGACTGTACAACTCAGTACCTGTACAAATCAGTGACTGTACAAATCAGTGACTGTACACATCAATGACTGTAAATTGTACAGCACAATTGCGGTGCAAGGTTATGACTTAACAACAATATGACACTAAGACTAACAACGGGCCTACTAAACAATGCTATGACTGTACGCTATGACTGTAGTCTATGACACTGTACGCTACGACTGTACGCTACGATTGTACGCTAGAACTGTACGCTACGACTGTACGCTACGACTGTACGCTATGACTGTACGCTACGACTGTACGCTATGATTCTAAATGCTCTGACTGTCCAACGACTACACTTTACTACAGTATCCCTGTCCTAAGTGAGATTAGAAAGGTTGTCAGCAATGGTCAAATTGGAGGACGAAGGGTAACCCAGTTCCCCTAGCTCTTATATTTTCTGAGGTGCGTTCCACTGCTGGGGAATATTAGATACTAGGAGATCCGTAAATTCAATACAGGGAGGCCAAAATATTTTGACCGTTCCCCTAGCTCTCTATTCCTATTTAAACCACTGGTTGCCAGCGGCATGTGAATGCAAATTCAGCCGTCTCTGCTTCTCCCTGAGTGATAGAACTAAACAAACACGCTAAGTAATAAGGGCCCTGCCACTGGGGCACACAGGGGTGCGGGGGCTGCTCCCCTAAGTACGATCAGTACGTGCGGGGTTCAAATCCTGAGCTCGCCCGTCACTGATATCGCTTTCGAGTGAGGAAACTGACGTTAAAATTAGCTTTACCTAAGTGGATGTCTTCAGAGGGGATTTCTTAGCAGAGAGAGAGAGAGAGACAGACAGACAGAGAGAGAAAAAGGGAGAGACAGAGAGAAAGTTATATTGACTAATTATAACTGAATCAATGTATGCACAAAGCATAGAAATCAACACAGAATATGCTTAGCAACATTTGTTCACTGACTGTCACCATAGCGGTATGATGGTATTAATAAGGGTAGTCATTGGGGTATTTGTAATTGAATAATCCCTTAAGATAACATCATTTACAATAGCCTTTTAATGTCGGGCATGTTACGGATTTTGGTGGACACAGGAATAAAGAGAGCCAGGGAGATATATATATATATATATATATATATATATATATATATAAAGAGAGAGAGAGAGAGAGAGAGAGAGAAACAGAGAGAAAGAGGGAAAGATTGAGAGTGATGGAATGACTGAGAGGGAACAAAGTGGAAAACAGAGTTAGGGAAATTAGAAATTAGGGTGAATAGAAATTTTGAAAAGAAGGAAATCATGCTTCATTGAGGATTTGCAGTATTCCAACACTTACTCCCCACGTCATGTTAATTCACTCATAAGAACAAATACGGATAGATCCCTTCCACACTTATCCACCTCTCCGCCCTGGACTCATTTCCGGAATGACAGGAAGTGTTTACATTACTCTTCATAATGAGAGATCCTACAGTCGACAATCTGAATATCCCTATCCTCACAGACATATTGACAGAGTCCTAAATGTCATCATGACAGTCATGTTGACTGAGTGCTCAATAGAATTATGACAGTCATGTTGACTGAGTGGTTATTATCATCGTGACAGTCATGTTGACTGAGTGGTTATTATCATCGTGACAGTCATGTCGACTGAGTGGTTATTATCATCGTGACAGTCATGTTGACTGAGTGGTTATTATCATCGTGACAGTCATGTTGACTGAGTGGTTATTATCATCATGACAGTCATGCTGACTGAGTGCTCAATGGCTTTATGACAGTGATATTAACTGAGTGCTCTATATCATCATGGAAACCCGCAAAATCGAACATACCGAAAAACCTGACTTACCAGTTATCTATTACATCAATTTTATCAATAAATGCCATTTACAAATTATCATTTTATTTCATTGTATTATTATTATCAGTTTTCAATTGTACGGCCGTTCCACGCAGTCAAACATCTGCGGATCTATTCCTGTATGACAGGAATTACTGGGATAGGCTGTCGTTAATGTGGATTTTATGTGGATTTCCCAGGAGAATATGTATCCACAGTCCAATCATCCTCATTCATCGGATGAGCTTAAAATAACCAATATGGCTGATGATACTCTACATGGACCATAAGCCATTTGTTGTAACAGAAATCAATAGGTTCATGGTTAGAGGAAAAATTCAATCGATATATGTCTTCATATGATGGGGGCGTCCCTGACATCATCCCTGTATGAGGAAACGGACGTAAAATCTTTATTATTATTATCATTATTATTATTATTATTCACTAACATAGGTTTTGGGCTGAGCATGTGTCTTGTTGGCAAGTTGTTCGACAGCGGATCAATAAGTGCAGTGTTAAAATCTAGTGCTCTCTCCGTCACTGACATACTATCGAGCAGGAAACTGACGTTAAATTTGTCTTTTTAAAATACTTTTTTAGTCTTTTAATACCTCAGTTTAATTTATAGGTTCAAATGTTTCTGCCATAGATTTGCTGATTATTAAAAGAATTACTGAACGTTCTAAAGTAGCCTTACGTCATTTGTTTATTTTCTTTGATTAAACTTATGCTTTGAGAGAATTTAAAAACAGCAATAACTTCCTAGACAAGTTTTACCAGTCAGGAACCGAACGTTTAATCTTCATCGACTACACGAGATATCTTCTTATTCTGATCATCTGGGGCAGCCCTTTCCAATCTCTGGTACTTCATAACTGCAAGCCATGTCATCGAACGCATCTGCCGGAAAATGCCACGATCCATCTACGATCCTACTTCAGGATTCGATCACGGAGAATCACCTGACCCTGTTTCCTCACAGCTGCCGGAGCAGGAAGGCCCGTCGCTGTTGTGCTGACGGGCAACAGTCCGGGACTAGAGTCCAGAGTCCGGTAGAGACTCAGTGTGCGAGTAGTGGAGAGTCAAACTGGTTAGTGGCTTGTGAGTAGTGCTCGATGTTGTCTTTGATGACTGTAGCACTCTAATTGTTATTATTTTTTAATTTTTTTATTTTATTTTTAATTTTTATTTTATTATTATTATTAGTATCATTATTATTATTATTATTATTAGTGGCTTGTGACTTAATGTTCAAGCAATTTACTGTAATGTACGTGTGTAAATTTATGTTAATGTATAAGCCTGTGTAGTGTAAACTGAATTTGCTTAAATGCATATAGATGTAGAATGGATGTGTATGCTAAATGTTTACAAAGGCTCGCTACTTAGCTTAATTAATTATACTGGTTTAGGAAGTCGGGAAGATATGTAACACCATTCTAAAAACTTAAATTTATTTTAAAACCAGCCTTAAAGACTTGTAGAACCATATAAAAAATTATTAATATTAATTAAAAATTGTATTTTAATTAAAAATTGTTTTTATTGTGAAACAATTAAAAACCGGTCTTAAAGACTTGTAACACCATATTCAAAATTGTTTTTTTTAAAATAAAAGTTGTTATTTTAATTAAAAATTGTTTTTTAATTAAAAATTATTTTTATTCTATCAGCTGCAGCGAGGAACCTCCAAGATGGCGACAGCTGCAGGACTGGAGAGGGCAGCAGAGACAGCTGCTGTCACAGCTGAGGATGAAGCCAGCTATCCGGACTCAAGCCATCACTGATCCGTGCCGGATAGGATACTACAACCAGTGGAAGAGAGAGAGTCCGTGCTGCGTGTCCCGGAAGAAGAGAGAGGAAGTCCTGAAGTCCTATCCGTGGACCACCACAGCAAGGCGTCAGAAGAATGACATCAAGCATCCTGTCAAGATGGTAAGTAATGGAAAGCAACCTCAGTGACTATATATTTTCTTAAGGTAAATGTTTCATTAGGTTTTTGTAGAGGTACAGTTGGACGATAGTTCCCGTGCTGGGTCCGGGATATTGAAGAGTAGACTAACTGTGGACTACACGTGTCGTAGAAGGCGACTAAAACACTAAGGTCCAAATAAACGTCCAAATAGGCATTCGATTGGTGAGCGTCTATAGGTTCCAGAAATAATTTCTACAAAGTTTTATGAAGCGAAGAGAAGAGATTATGAGGGATTGACTGATGATATGGTATGGGACAGAGAGGAGGGGAGAATGCCTCATCACTTATTTCGCATCACTTATATATAACTCATAATTATAGCTCATAATAAAGCTGGTAAAGCTAAGGTTAACGTCAGTTTCCTCACTCGAAAGCGATGAAGTTGTAATAAAATTAACTAGTTAGTAATTAACTAGTTAATTAATTAGTTTTATTATAACTTTTTAAAGTTATAATAAAATTATAACTCATAATTCTCATCACTTATTTCACCGCAGTGCGCTCCACTGCTGACAACATTGGAGGAGAAGGCAGACCAAGTGAGCTACAGACCCAGGAGATACGCCTCGAGGGTTGAACCGTGGCAGCTCGTTCCACATTTGTGGGATAGAGTTCAGCTGCGCGACTCCCAGCAGAGAATAATGGGAGACGCAGACTGTATGGATCCGAAGATTAACCAGTGTGAACCTAATCTGTGAGTACGATACTCGTGGAAGCTATCTTATTTATGTTATCTATGTCTAGAGCCAGTGACTCAGTCTGTATCATACTCGACGGCGGATCAGTATGAAACGGGGTTCAAATCCTGAGCTCGCCTTCACTGGCAGACATCGCTTTCCAGTGAGGACTGATGTTAACATTAGCTTTTTGCGTTATTACTTGGATTGCAGCATGGATCTTAAGGAAGGAAGATATCCGAAAACCAGAATCGTTGGAAATATGAAAATTATGAAAATATGGAAATGATTAACTGGACTCACAGGTTACAAATGAGGAACTTCTGGAGAGTTGGTACAGATAGGCAGTTAATAAATGCTTTAAGAAATAGGAAGAAGAGATGGATAGGACACATCCTAAGGGGGAAGGTTTATTAATAGAGGTCTTAGAAGGTAGAATGGAAGTAAAAAGAGGCAGGGGCAGGCCGAGATTAGGTATGTTAGATGATTTAAAGACCCACTCATATGTGGAAATGAAGAGGAAAGCGGAAGACAGAGAAGAGTGGAGGCTTTAAATATCATGGACCTGCCAGTGGCAGTGCACTAAGAGAGAGAGAAATTTCTATGAATTAAAAGATGGATAGATTGACTGGTTTGATTTTTTATCGTCGTATCGTTTATTTGCTAATCTCGGCACTGATTAATTATTATTCAAGTAACAGAAACATATAACATGTAATCTGATAAAAAAAACAAGCAATACGAAACAGTCTACCATAACAGAGCCAGAGCTCTGTACGGCGGTGCCATAATTAGTAGCTAGCAAAGTCTACTCAATCAATAACTGATTACTAAAACTAATGATTTGATTTTCTTCTTGTGAGCTTATTTTCTGATTGATGGTTCGAAGATTGATTGATTGATTAATTGATTTACTGACTGACTGACTGTGTGACTGACTGACTGACTGACCGACTGACTGACTGACTGACTGACTGACCGACTAACTGACTGACTGATTGATTGATTGATTGATTGAGCAGTTCTGATCTAATAATGAATCACAGAATTATGCCCCCCTGTCCAGATAGAGGAAGAGCCTACGTGTGTCAGCAATGTCGTTCAGATTACAGGTTAAGGGACGTTAACTTACATATCTAGAACATTTACTATTTCTTAGAATCACTGTAAAAGGTCTATATTTCATTTGCTTCAATAAGTATACTAAATGGGCACTAATACTATATTTATTAAAGAACAGTATAATTCCTCTATTTGAATTACTCGAAAGAATAAATTAACTGAGCTGGATAAGACAAAGAAAACTCATTGTAAACTGCAGAAAAACTTCGAAATTTTAATTAATCTCTCATAGTTTCAATGAAGAGAAAGCCTATATTTCAACATCATCATCATCATTATCATCATCATCATCATTACAATCATCATCATCATCTATCCCTGAATCTCAGTTTAACTAGAGTCGGGATACGAATATAAACTTTATAATAGAATCTAAATGTAATCGTAGTGATTAATGCACGACATCTTCATATTAGTTAAATCAACATGAAGATTATAATTATAGTTTATGTTAAAATCTTATGGAATTTCTGTTTGCATTGAGTTTGTAGTTGACAACTACTTCAAATGCCTCAAACTTAATTAAATTTTCACATATTAATTGCAGTGGCTCCAGCTGCCCCTGCCCTGAAAAGCCGTATCTGAGGAAGGTGACAGAAATGGGTCACTGATAGTCTAGTCGTCTACGACTAGACTACCGTTAGCTGTTAACTGCGTCTTAAACACTCATCGGCTTTCTTCAACCATAGCCCATCCAATCAGTTAAATCAGCATTCGATCAACTGTCGTCGTATGTCGTCCCTGACATCATAACAGAATGTGAAAATGAACGTTAAACTGAAGATGTTACGATGACGAGAAATTTTTGAAGTTGGTTTATAAGAAGCTGATTTCTAGTAAAAGATTGTCAGTTGAGTCGTACGAACACTTGATTGATTATATGAACACTTGATTGTTTATATGAACACTTGATTGATCATATGAACACTTGATTGATTATATGAACACGTGATTGATTATATGAACACTGGATTGATTATATGAACACTTGATTCATTAAATGAACACTTCATTGATTATTTTAACAATTGATTAATTGATTGATTCGTGTAGCAGTTTATTGATTAATTTAAATAACTTCATAGCAATGCTTTATGTCAGACGGAAGCTAAGTACCAGTGAAGTTACATTATGAATATAGTTTTTTATTGCATAATTTTAAAACATTAATTTCTTAGAGATTCTTATTCAATTATTTTTATTCCTTCGTAAATTATTTACATTTTACGTGAATATTATAAATAGAGATGCTATAAATATTACAATAGGATTCCGGTAGCTTAATGTCAATTTGCGAATTGGCTAACACTTCTATTAATCTTATTTTGATTGTATTCAAACTATTGTTCAGAGATTTTGATGTTTAAAAGTTATTTTTTGGAATATGTCTGAACGTGATAATCAGTCATAGTAAATGATAACTATCGGCCCGATCGCTTTTGTCTGGAGCCAGTGGCGATGTCGGTAAGTTATTCCACCGCGGATCAGAATGTGCGGTGTTCAAATCCTGGGCTATCCCGTCACTGACATCGCTTTCGAGTGAGGAAACTGACGTTAGCTTTTATCGAAACGTTAGCATTTCTCGAGAGAAAATTTGAAGATTTATTTTATTGAAGATTTATTTTATTGAAGATTTATTTTATTGAAGATTTATTTTATTGAAGATTTATTTTATTGAAGATTTATTTTATTGAAGATTTATTTTATTGAAGATTTATTTTATTAATTTGGTAAATTCTGATAGCCTCCGTTGTCAGGTTCCAGATTTTTTACATCATCTTCATCAGAATGGCTAGGAGAAGAGGAACTGTACCATGTAATGTTTGAACTTCGAGATTTACGACTAACTGGTCGTGCATAAATGGGCGACTGAAATAGAAAATGATAAACGAATTTTAAGAAAATTTTGGCAATGAATTTGTTGTTAATTATTTGTGTGTACACTGATTTTTCGTAATTCTTCAGATTACATCGATCAGCAAGACATAGAATTATACAGACTTCAAAGGGGCAGAAAATATTGGATATAGATATTACACGACATAACTTAAGCATGCCATTTAGACCGATATTAGAGAGAAAAAGAGAGATTGAGAGAGAGAGAGAAAGAAAGATATATGATAGTTTCTTAACCTGCGTAGATATGGGGAGTTCTCGCTTAGATTCATCCTTATTAGAACCGATTCTATCCCGTGTCTCGGTCTTCCTCTCAAACATCACTTTCAGTCTTGCAGGCTGGCCACTCTCATCATCCCCCCTTGCCCCCTGGGACTCCGTGGCCCCTATCGATGCCCCTCGATGAGATGTGGCTTCGCCGTCCCTCAACAAGCGTCCCTGGGGTTCCCCCCTCCCTTCTGAAGTCCCTAGGTCTCCTCTTGATCTCTGCATCATCTCCTCGAGTTTCTCTTTCTCCTGCAGGAGACGATTTATCTCTTCGTTTCTCTTCCTGATCTCCTGCTCGAGATCAGGAGTTTGAGGCGGAGAGACGGGACAGAGCTTGGGTGTTTGTGGCTAGAATGGAATAAATAGCAGTACGAAATTTAATGACTATTTGAATTTTAATATAAAATAGTAGTCATCTAATAGTATTATTATTATCATTATATTTATATTTATTATTATATTATTCGTATATTTAAAGATTATATTTATTGCATTATTAGTAGTAGTATTATCATTCGAAGTGTAATTTGTAAAAAAACATCCTAGCGTTATGCAAAAGAATGTTTAGCTACAAGAAGTCACGTTTAAACTATCTATGCAACTTTTGTCATCAAAGAAGAAGAAGATGAAGAAGAAGAAGAAGAAGAAGAAGAGCGAAGAAGAAGAAGAAGAAGACGACGATGATGATGATGAGGATGATGAAGAAGAAGAAGAAGAAGTAATACCAGTATAAGAAGATTTTAAATTTCAATTATGATGCATAAGTGAAATAATCACTGAGCCTATAAATTATAAGAATCAGCGACAATTATCATCTAGCTGATCACCACAGTAACCCTGATCAGCAGTAAATTAACAAACGTTTGAAACATTTTTCAAGTGTTTAAGAGCCAATTGCGATTTTAAAAGCTCAGAGTTTGACATCTGTTTTCATTACACAAGGGATATTGTCAGAGACGGTCCGGCTTAGATTAGAACCTATGGCCTACTGTTTGACAGGAAATCTTGCTACTTATTCGGCCATACATCCGGTACAAAGTCTGACTACAGTAAGTATCTACAAGTCTACAACATCTACAAGTCTACAACAATAGTCCACTGAAGGCTGCAGCAGGATCGATTAATATATTGATAGAGATCAGATCATAAAAGCAATGCAATTGCATACCAATTAGAATAATGTTAGCGTTATTAAGAATATTAAGATTATTTCAGTTCAGAATTGAGGCAACGCAACAAATGTACTTATGCATTGCACATAACTGTACAATGCATATCAAAATACACACTGATTGAAATAACAGTTAGAAATTTGTTACTTTCTCCTTCCAGCAATTCTCCCGTTTATCATATCTCTTTATGGCGACACGGCTTCCTTCATCCAACGATCTACAGAAATAATGCAGAGTAGTTCAAGTTAAAGGAAGTCTTTAGCTACCTGACGACGATGGTAAGAATAATTTCGTAAGATATATTATCTGTATTGTTGAAATGATGATATTTCTTTATACTTTCTGAAAAACAGAGGATTGTAAATGTTTGCAGGGGTTCTGTCTACGACCATCAAATTGTCACCCCTTCCTAAATGCTGTATAATTCTTCATGAACTCAAATTATCGTGCAACTGAAGCTGAATTTAAATTTAAATTGAAATGGCCAAGCTGTATCAGTAACTTAAAATGTGTTATTTATTAACAATTATATGATCTGATTTACTTATTGGTTTACAGATTAATTCTCTATCAATACCACTGTTGAATCCGGGTTGTTGAAGAATAGACCAACCGTGGACTGCAAGTGTCGAAAATGCGGCTGTTCACTAAGATCCAAACCGAAGTTATAAAAGGGCATTCAGTTGGTAATCGCGTAGTTTCCTGAAAGATAATTTTCTAAAACGAATGAAAAAGGCTATTCTATTTATATCCCGACCCTAGTTGAACTAAGATTCAAAGGAAGATGATGATGCTAATGATGATGATGAATGATAGAATAATTATCATAGAATAGTTGTACCTTCCGGTTTTTGTCAACAAATGATTGCCCTTTTTCCCAGTATTCTGTGAAGAATCTAAAATCAGAAACGAACGGAACTGAAATTTATCATTGTGGAGTCAATAAAGTCATTTAAAAAATTGTATAATTGCAAGGTCCGAAACAAAAGGAGACTTAAATTATAATATTGATTATCGATTTGAATTTTGTATCCTGCATGATACCATTATTAAACTACAGATGTCTATCACGGAAATTAACAATGGCAATAGAAAAGAAATTGAATGCTACCGAGAAATGGCTAAGGAGAATACTAAAAATCAGTTGCAAAGACCTTTTTTGTAAAAATGAAAACATTGCGATTAAGAAAAAACAATAAATTTTCAGTGAACTCAACAAGAAAAGAAGAATGAAATGTGCTGCGCATGGAAGAAATATATTTATTTATCTACAACGCAGATATCAAAGGAACAGTTTGAAGACCTAAAATGGCTGGAATAACACGCTGGAGCCAGTGGCGAAGTCGGTAAGATACTCGACCGAGGATAAGTTTGTGCGAGGTTCAAATTCTGGGCTCGCTGAGTCACTGACATATATTTCGAGTGAGGAAACTGACGTTAACCTTAGCTATACCAGCTTTTCTTTAAAATAAGATGGAAGGACTGCCTCGAAGAATATTTTAAAGATGCTGGAGTTAGGATTCTTATGTATGCTAACTTAATGAGAACGGAAGGAGGAAAAGGAAGAATATCGAGGAACTGTCGCAGAATTGAGACTTGTCTTCAATTTATATCAATTATATGAATTCAAAATATCTTCAATTTCACTAATTCCAATCAGTGCAACTAAAATTGCAGTAGAACGCTGGCCACTTCAAAACTACTTTACCATTAGTAGATAGACTCCTAGCCGCAGGATCCGCTGGTCTCAATGGTCTGTCGGTATTCTGCAGTAATCAATATCGCATACACAATGTGGTTCAACGTTCATTTTGTATTCCGATAATGATATAAAGAACAACATCAAAATGGAGCTCAAAGTGTAATAGAGTATAGCTACAATAGAGTAGAATAAGTATGTATCGTATTAAAATAGATTAATTATAACTATTGTATTCTTACTATTATCCTGGGTCTATTTTTCAACTATTTATTCTGATCTATATATGTATAGTCTATATATATATATATATATATATATATATATATATATATATATATATATATATATACATATACAGGTATATATATATTATATATATATACATATTCGCTCTGATCTGAGAGTAAAATAATTGAAAAATGCAGCAACAATAGGAATGCGGCTGTAATAGTCATGATTTTTTTAAGATTTATAAATAAACCTGATCCTTAGCTCTTCTTCTTCTGTCTCGCTCTATGCCCTGAAGTTCCTCTTCATGAATTTGCATCGCAATCTTTCTATCTTTCTCTACTCTGTCCACGGCAAAGGAAACAATAAAGCAAACGCTACAACGGTGTTCAACTGTAATAGTAAAGCCAGAGTAATTAATTATCAATCAATTAATTAGTTATACAAAAATATACTTTCTTTGATTACTCTATATTTCTGGTTTAAATGTAGTCAAGAAATCATAACATTTTCTCATAGTTTCATAATTTGAATCATTTATTCCCAGTAATCCTAAGAATAAAAATATCTGAAGTAAGTAAATAAATAAATATAACGCGATGGACTTACATTTTGTTGAGTTTTTCAAGTTGTTCCAGTCTCTCTAGCTCCACCCTCTTTTCTTCC
This sequence comes from Enchytraeus crypticus, assembly GCA_905160935.1. NCBI lineage: Eukaryota > Metazoa > Annelida > Clitellata > Enchytraeida > Enchytraeidae > Enchytraeus > Enchytraeus crypticus. The sequence continues at coordinate 653,513 of CAJHZI010000527.1, forward strand.
TCATTCTGGTGCAGCCTAGCCAATGGGACATCCTGCCTTGCAGTAATCCTAGAGGCCTTGTTCCATTCTTTCTTCTCCGTAACTACATTCAATGCATTGCACTCATTTATCATACATACAAATTATACAAATAGTTACTGAACGATATTTGATTGTAAGCTGAATGGATTTAGAAAGTCTATTCGTATCCCGACCCTAGTTAAACTGGAATTTAAGGGAAGATGATGATGACGATGATTTGATGTGTAAGTTATAAATCATAGTCTAAAAGATATTTTAAAGTTAATAAGCAACTTAAATATAGTCTCATTTGGAGGAGTTATATAGGGCGACCATGGACCTGCCAGTAGGCAGTGCATTAAGAGAGAGAGAGAAAGAGAGAGGGAGAGATAGCGGTGTTCTACACAGACAGTTAAAGATGTCGTGCTTCATATCTTAATGTATAGAATCTTCATATATTAATGCTAATGTATCTTCATAAAGCCATGATTAAAGTGTCTATTCCTATCTAAAATATTGTAAAAGTAGACTCTATTTGTTAAATTCACTTAGTTTAAATTGAGGATCCTTATAGCTGACAGAAAAGGGAGTGCTGATTAAAATGGACTTACACTCTTCATTCTGAAGCTTTAGAGCTAGGGTTGCGTCACATTGTTCCAGAAACTTTCTTCTTACTGAAATCACAATAAGATGATGATGTTCTTAGAGACTTTAATGTAGCATTAGTCAGTTAGCATTGTGCTTTAGTTTGATTATAGATTGTCTTATATACATCTAATATTATATATTCATTTCTTTATTCGTCAAAAACAGACAGGATCAAAATGCATCACATATAAATATATACACACACATACACACATGAACATAGGATCATAAAACAATCAAAAATGAAATACTAGAAACTTAACTAGAGTTCCTGCTAATACCAGCACTAGCATAGTAAATTAAATACACGCTTCTACCATAAGACACTCTATTGTCTAGAACCATCGAACAATTTATAGGCAACCTAAAACAATGACACATTTTATCTAAATCCCTCAACAAATATCTAATTACAAAATGCTTTAAAATTATATTTATACTGAATTTATTTAGGCTGCTTCAAAAGAAATTAAACATAAGTTTAACTCTAATGTGTTTAAAATCCAACTTACCCAACCCAATCATAATAAAATGAATATAGTTTATTGTTGTTTGGATAAATTACTGTAATTTTTTAAAACAATTCTGACTCGTGTTGCGTCCGGGTGGCTCCGAAAGTTCGGAGTAATTGGTGGTTCAGTTTAATTTTAACTTTTAGAATTTAAATTTTAAAAGAGTTAAAATTTAAAGAGTTAAAATTTAGGAATTTTCTATTACAATTACAGCTAGAACTTATAAATGCAGCTTACTCTCACTTAGATCCTGTAGTGGCTTGCTTTCAATGGCTGCCTCCATGATAAGTGCCTCAATGATTTGCCCTGAATTATTTCATAATACTAAAATAATAACATTTATTTATTTATTTTTATTTATTTATTTATTTAATATTTATCTAATATTTATTTATTTGTATATCTTAATAAGCGGATGCCAATTTTAAGGATTTTAGACCATATCATAACTTACTTCAGTCCAGAATGATTAAGGAAACAGATGATAGAGATATGTGCAGAAATTAAATGCCGCGGATCTGCCATTTGGAAGCAAGTGAAAGATATATATCGAATAATTAAGACAAATAAATAGATCTCTCAAAGAAATAAATAATCTACCAATTAACTTAATATATTTCATTCTATCATAGCTGAAGCAATTAACGTAGTTACGTCCTGTGTAATTGATATACGGTATCAGTATTGGAATCAATTCATGTACTGTTGTCTCACAGTCCTACATATACATGTAAGTAATCGCAGTACACCTAGTTTACGTAATTAATATCATCAGATCTTCACTCATTAATTCATTAGCATCCTATAACAACTTGACTTGTGATAAATCATATCTAGCTTCAATGAATCGGTTCACAAGATTATTATCACATGCTTTATACAAGCCGTGAACGAATGCGGAATAATGTCGTACTACACGGTAAACTCACTGCGGGCCAAGTTGGCAATAAAGAGTGATAATATAGATGTATGAGTAGTAGCTGGCTACTTCTTCACGATGAGCAAAACCGTCGTGATTGTGATTTACTCAAAATTCTGGCGCAAAAAATTCCGCAGTGTCGAAGATTTCTGTTTTTTTTTTTTTTTCGTCAACTATGAAGGAGAATTAAAAGTTTCATGTAGTTCTTTGTGCTTAGAGTAAGGTAACGTCATAGGATCAGAAGCACCAGAGTCTGACGTTACGCTCCCTTGGATTTTATTCCCTTCCGAGTTAATCCGAGAGTAAAAGCTCGTTCTTCCACAGAACCGGCATAAAGACAAAGAATTAAGACTGCTAAATTGCTTAATATTGCGATATTAAAACTAATAGAGAGTAGGCCTAAGCTTACTCATTCTATGATGAAATAAAGATTGTGGTTCATTTTGTAGAACAGAGAGCTGATTATTTCTACAACTTAGCTTTACATTCATGTTTTTCGCAGCTATTTGCATATGGTTTTGATTATTCTGTCTGATAGTGCGCCAAAGCCTATGCGATTGCAAAATCCTAATAATTCTCAATAACTTAGTGTGTCTAACTCATTATCATTATCATCGTCATCTTCCATTTAGTCCCAGTTTAACTAGGGTCGGGATACGAATAGTCCCTCTCCACTCCTCTCTGTCCCATACCTTATCATCAGTCAATCTCTTACTTTTCCATTCATTTTAGAAAATGTTGTAACAATTTCTGGAGCCTAGGCGTTCACCAACCGAATGCCCCTTTTGACGTTGGTTTGCATATTAGTGCTTTAGTCGCTTTCTTCGACACGTGCAGTCACCGGTTAGTCAATTCTTCAAACAACCCGGACACAACGGGAAGAAAGTGTGTCTAACTCATTCAAGAAATTATTTTTATGATATCTGTTCAGTCAATTTTGGTTTGAATAAATTATTAATAATTACCAACACTTACAGGGATAACAATTTAGCTTCCAGCAAACTACATCAAGCAAAGTTCATACAAGATGAAACTGTAATCTCGATTATTTTAACTTACAATAATCACCCTACCAATATTTGTTACGTTTGGTTCTACGGGGCTAGTCGCAGAATTTTTGATGAAGCATACTTCAAATTATTCTAAAGAAAGGCTTATACAAATAAAATCTCAAAGAATAAATTGATTTTTCTTCCTAAAATAAACAGAAATGCGGATCAATGGTATAACCATTGACAGCCGGTGACGAATCCACAAAGTCTACCTGTATATTCTATCTATATGTAGTCTTTTGTTATTCATCAAGTCATGTCTTACTTTGGACATTTATTTTTTAAATTGAGTCAATCAATTAAACGTAGAGTTTGAAGTTTTGTTGGCACGTTGGCATAGTTGTATTTCGCTGGGATTTTGTAGGTAGAATTTACCTCATTTGGCTGACGTCCTATCAAAGTATTATATCTTTATTATATTCAACTATGCACGCATTACTAAGACTACAAATAAGCTATTTAAATACTTTTATTTCAATAACCATGGCTGTACCAGAGTATTTACTTCCTAGTATGGCTTATGTACGGAACGTTGTAACACACTAAAGCGCCATTGTCGTTCAGTTCAACTAATCTGAATCACTTTCATCTGGTAGAATTAAAACAAGGAATACTCGAGGTAATGTGATGTCTCTTGTTCAGTAGCTGATCCCGAATCTGAACTACATTGCTACATATTGGCTGGTAGTAATAGTAGTAAAATAGTAGTAGTTGCAATAAAACATAATAACAAAAATAACAATAGTAATTATGATAATTATCATAATTATACTAATAATGTTGAGAATAAGGAAAATAATAATTGTGATACTAATAATTGTTACAATTATTGTTATTATTACTATATTATTATTTCTATTAATGAATAATAATAATAATAATAATAGTTATAATATCAATAATAGTAATTATAATAATTGCAATAATAAAGGATATAATAATAATCATAAAAATTATAATAATAATAATAATAATAATAATAATAATAGTCATTCCATTCGCTTCTATCCTCAAGGATATTGCTCACAGGTCGGAGAGAGGCAATCGGGAAATGATGTGTAAACAGGTCTATTTCATCTGGGTGACTCGCACCCAGCGCCACTTCGAGTGGATGACAGACATCATCAGAGACGTGGAGCAGAAAGATCATTCCAACATTGTGGTGGTTAACACCTTCATCACACAGTTCAAGGGAAAGTTTGACTTCCGCACCACCATGCTGTACATATGTGAGCGCCACTTCCAGAAGATCTCAGACAGGAGTCTGTTCACTGGTTTGAGGTCCACCACTCACTTTGGTCGACCTGATTTCCCGGAAGTCCTGAAAGTCGTCATGAAGGAGCATCCACCGACTAATATATTCGGGGTGTTCAACTGTGGACCACCTCCCCTCACTCGCAGCGTTGAGCAGGCTTGCTCCAGGGACAACGCCTACACCAGCGATGTGCTCTTCGTTCATCATCACGAAAACTTTTAATTATCATTGATTGATTTATTTCTTTTTATTATTATCATAAATCAAATAATTAAAAATAAAAATAAAAATAATAATAATAATCATAATCATCATCATCGTCATAATCATAATTGTAATTTCTTACCTTTATTTCCACTCAAGAATGAGTAATTATCACAAAATGACTAAAAGATTACAAAACTCAAATAACCACAATTAGTAAAATTAAACGGGTTTTTAATATTATCAGGATCACTATTGCGACCATTAGCTATAATAGATCACAATAACAACATAATCATGATCCTATGATTAACCGAAAGTCCAACCAAAACCCTTTCTCTGAATTTAAACCGTCCCATTCCTGATTACGATGTCGCTTCTTGAGATCGAGGACTACTGTGAAGTGAACAAGTCCACGACAGCAGCAGGACCTGGAAGACGATAATAAACATGGGCGGGACTTTGAGATGGACCTTCGACCTCCTGTATAGATCGTCTGCAACTGATATAATTATATACGAAATATGTGGCCAAGCATAAGTGACGCTCTAGCGGTACGGAATAAAATGGAATATTAGATCATTTTAAATGATCGACTTTATTGAAAAGATTTTAAACTAGCTAGACGTTAAATTTACCAGAGTCGAGTGGGGCAATATTAGGCAATTAGGCCTATAGAAATTTAAGATAAACTTATATTCTTGGTTAATTATATATTCCAGCTGACAATTGTGGGGATGCGGATACAGACGCTAGGCGTCTTTTTTCTTGTTTCTTATTTTGCCTAGATTGTGATGACGTGTATGACGTTTTCGTGTCTGTTTAAAGACGTACATTTTTAGAAAATGCGTGACGTCATGACCTACTAAATCTTAGCTCAAAGTCAATATCAACTGATCATTAAGGTTGAGGACCAGTCTCGGTTATAGTTTGGTACATCTTATTCAGCTTTCTTTCGTCCGATTAAAGGTACTTAATATGACTATTATATGTACAAATAGATAATATATAGAAAGAAAAGCTGGATAGAACATGTAATAATTGGGGATGTTTTGCTAAAGGATGTAATAGAAGGAAGAATACAAAGGAAACGAGTTAGAGGAAGACCGAGACAAGGGATGCTGGATGATCGGATAACAAATTCATATATAGAGATGAAATGGAAGGCTGAGGATAGAATTGGCTGGAAAAGTTATATGTCATGGACCTGCCGTTAGGCAGTGCACTAGAAAAAGAAGATCGCACACATTAAGGTTACATTCAGATCGTTTAATTAGTTAATTAGGATTTGCAATGATGTTTAGAGAACACGAAAGCAAGCTGCACGCAGGAATATGTGCTACGGACCTGACATATGACAGAACACTAAGTAGAGACTGCATCAATTGCAATAGTGCATCAATTCAGTTATTTCCCTGATTTATCAGACGTTCTAATAAGCCTACAAAGACTTGTAACTCTGCAACTAATCTACACCCGTTGGCTGGCAGAATGACGCGACTATTTGCTGGAGATTTGACGTCGTTTACTCTGCTGCACAGTGCTGTAGTACTGAAGCTGATGACGTGGCAAGAACTGAACAAGCTCTAGACAGTCTCTCAATCTGACGAGCAGCTCAAAGGATTTTCTGCCTCGAACCTGTTTGTGATAAAGAGCAATATCAAATAGAAGCAAACAAAAGTAAAATTATAGCCACAATAATGTAATCAACAAAACAATTATTTAAAATGTAAGAAATTAATATCATTCCATTATTAGCACATTCTATGGGCTGTACCGGTGGCTTGTTGGAATGTTATTCGACAGTACATTAGTAGGGGCAGGGTTCAAATCCAGTGCTCTCTCCGTCACTGACATGCTGTCGAATAGGAACTGACACTCTGCATCTGACGTAAAACTTGGCTTCGGATTTTTTAAATACAGTTCCGCTGTTGGATTATATTATAAAAAGAAAATGTTCATTTCAAATAGTGCTATTGCTGCCCATTAATCAAGACATATAGGCTTACCAAAGTAGGCAATTGGAATAAATATTGGAAATCCCATCTTCGCAAGCTAAAAACTATCTATTAGGAGGAAATAGGGTTAGATATTTTAGATTATTAAAGGAAGGTCAATTGAAAATATCTAGTAGTAATGTCTCCTATTTAAATCCATTATATGGTTTAGCATATCTATCTAATAAATCAGTTTAGGCTCTGCACTGTAAAACCTATCCTAGTAATAAATTTATTCCTAAGCACTTACAAAGAACATCCTCAAGAACAATCTAAATTAATGCAACTTTTTTCTAAATTATATTCAAAAATATATACAGATGCAATCTTATTTAAAAATTACATAGATAATAACAATAAAATTTAGATTAACCATAAACAATGACATTTCTGAAACTTACACTTAATAAGAACACGTTGTTGCTGTTGTCAATACTATTGCTGCCCATGTTGTTGTTGCTGCTGTTGTTGTAGTTAGTAACACTATCAAGACTATCGTCGCAGTCACTCTTTTCCAGTTTAATTTCTTTCCGAGGTATCACGTTCTCATCAAACTTCAAAGCTCGACGAGCTGTTGACTTCACCTGAGATCTCTTTTCATTTTGGACTGTTGGGGGGCGGGTGAGATCGCACCCAGTACGCTGTTTCTCTGCCCCTCTACGGTCCCTCCCCGGGCAGGCGCAGATTCGAACCTCGATTGACTGTCTGCCCAAGACTCGCCCCCCCTGCTCGAGGGTAAAAATTAATTGCAGGGGCCGGCGATTCAGGCCCCCCACACATGAACTGTAGCACATGAATTTTAGGTTAGCTCTACACCAGGGGTCGCTATGGGCCGGTCCTGCATGAGTAGCAAATAATAGGCGCTTAATTAAAATAGTATTGTATTATTTATTTATTTCACCAATTCAATGGTAGACAAGTACAAAAGACAACATTGCAAAGCTATCAAGTGAGCAACTAACATGCAAATTGTCAATATTGTTAAATGACAAAAAGTGAATAGCAAAATGTGCGACCAATATCGAATGTATACATACATACAAACAAATACACATACATACATATATACATGCACACAACATACATCCATACACATAGATCTATATACACATACATACACATATACACATATAAATATAAACACACACATATGTACATACATACATCCATACATGTATACACATATACACATTCACCACTAGTCATGTTAACATCATGCGACATTAACTATCACAATTCAAAAACATTTTTAATTACTAGCATGTAAAATATTCTCAAATTTATTCCATATCTTAGGTTCTATTTGACTTTTTGAATCATTTGGATTTAGACCATATTCCAGTTGCAATGCTGTATAATCTGTAATGTCATTTTTATCCTCATTCCTATTTTGACTAATTAAATTAAAATTATATAGTTTATTTAGAAAATTATACCTATGATAATCATAGATATACTTGAATGGCAAAGAGTTGGTAAAGTACTGACAATTCAAGATTACTTCATCGCAGTGAGTATGGAATATCTTAGAGAAAACGCTGTTATACACAAAGCTTAGCCTATGAATGTCCTTTTTTGATAATGCAATAGATGCAATACCGTACAGTATATGCGGGATACCTTGTGACTCTATCAGTTTTAGCAGAACCCCAACCGGTGCGGATGTATTAGATGCTTAATTAAAATAGTATTGTCAGCTCAAAAATAAAAATTAAATGGTTGTCGCCTAAGTAACAAACAATACTAATTGGGTTGAATTAGCCTTGTCGAAAATAAGAAGATAGGACTGACGTAAAACAGGCAATAAAATTATATAAACATAACTTTATCTGTCTAGATTAGAGTAAATAATTATTATACGTGCAATACTCTATGACATTGCTTTATGGCGATAAACCGGACATTAAATTCTCATTGATTTATTGATTGATTGATTGATTGATTAACTGACTGAATGACTGACTGGTTAATTGATTGATTGATTGTTTGACTGACTGACTGGCTGACTGACTGACTGACTGACTGATTAACTGACTGACTGACTGACTGACTGACTGATTAACTGACTGACTGAATGACTGACTGACTGACTGACTGCTGACTGACTAACTGACTGACTAACTGACTGACTAACTGATTGATGGACTAATTGATAATCATATGAGTTTTCGTATTTATATACATAGAAAATCTAATCTCATTAACTCATTCACTCACTCATTCACTAACTTATTCACTCACTCATTCACTCATTCATTTTTCCGCTCCCTCATTCGCTGACTCACCCCCTCATTCACTCATTCATTCACTCATCCATTGTTCCGCTGACGTACTCCCTCGTTCATTTACTCATTCACTCACTCAATCATTCACTCAATCACTCATTCATTCATTCACTCCCTCAATCATTCACTCAATCACTCATTCACTCATTCAATCTCATTAACTCATTCACTCACTCACTCACCGGCCTCGTGATTTATGACAACACTGAGCCTTCCGTTCTCCTCATCGCGCTCATACGTGGCTCTCTCGCTCTCAGCGAGCATGAGGTGCTCCACGGAGCCATTGGCTCTCTCTTGTGGCTCCTGAGCCATCTGGTGGTTAGGACAACGACGCACAACTTCCTGGACGTGCTCCGGACGCACGTACACCGGAAGTATTCGTAGTAGAGATCCTGACGGCAAACTACCTCGGGTTCGATAAACGACGGGACAGTTAACGAACGGACGAGTGTATAATTTCTTGTCTACCTCTGAGAACTAAAATAATATTAATTAAAAATATTATTAATATTAATAATAATATAATAACAATTCAAAATTGTATTAATCAAAGTAGAGATAATCAAGCAATCAATGACGTAGTGTTCTTTATCCCAATCAAATAACGTGGTGATTTTTATTCCAATCAAATAACGTGATGTTCTTAGTGTCAATCAAATCATTATTGAGAAATTAGTAGTTTCTGAAAATATATGCCTTTATACAGACCAAAGTTAAGATTGTAAACTAAAGTTAATCAAGTTGATAGAAGGCCGAGTTGATAACTAGAAGAATATGCGTTCAAAGCCCTCAATTTCTTTAAAGCCCTAACTAACTTCAGAAAGTGCACTCTTTTGGTGAGAGCCTAATCTCCTGAATTTTCTACAAAATTGTTCTAAAATCAATGGAAAAGCTTACATTACTATACCGACCATAGTTAAACTGGAGTATTCAGGGAAAGATGAAGAGGATGATTTATTTTAGCGACGTTTAAGTTTGGAATCTTTTAGAGTACAGAAATGAGAGTTAGGCTAACCGTATAGAGTCCGGCCTTGGAATCTTTTGACAACTTTTCAACCTTGATTTCAAATCCATATTCTCCGCTGTAAGGGGTGCTGCAAACAGAATCAAGAGTTAGTATTTTTCAAAAAACTAATTAAATAAAGTTTCGTTTCGTCGTCAGTTGATGATATTATAGAAGCAACTAGACTTGAATAAAAGTATTACCAGAGTTTTGATGTGATCTACAGATTTCATTCTATATTATATTGATATATGTATTTATATATGGAATTAATTACCAGAATTGTTTTATACCCCCTCCGCCACTAAGATTGAAAGCTACGGCTGCACCTACATATTAATCTTCTACCGAAATGCTACGCTACAAGCAATTTAATCTATTGGCTATTTTATACAAAATTCGAAGATAGTAGATTTTTGGAGAAGCAATTTCACTAAGCCTTCTCTCAATTATTATAAAGCAATTTGCGTTGACGAAAGTTTTAATAAATCTGAATTAGCCATCTTAATAAATCTCAATTACTAATAGACCTAAATATGAATTTGTATAATAAGGGCTTGCATAGGAGAATAGATTTACGTTGAGAGTATTGATTTAGCTTAGCTTTGTGATGGGATAAACAAGCTAAGATTTATTCCACTTCAAAACTGCAAACACTTGACATTTATAATTGTAAAACTCTAGCCACTATATCTTTACTGTACAGTAAGCTTTGAACAACGTAGCTATGTCAGGACCTGACCAACGTAGCTATGTCAGGACCTGACGGCATCACTTTTACCATAGCTAGTAGAAAACTGAGTACAGTAAATCCAAAGCTACGTGTTAAGGTACGGACATGGTAGCTTTGACTCACTCTCAGCATTAATTTAATTGAAACTCTTTCGCCCCCCCCCCCCCCAATAAAACAGGATTCCAGTTAACCAGCCAGAACCCTGTAAAGCAATCTCGAAGACCGGTCACCGACTATGAAACTATAGAAATTGTGCATTGCTGGTCACTTGCTTTGTGACGACTAGCTTTGACTTGATAGGAAAGATTTACGGGTTCAGAGAAATGTCTGAATTGCAAACAAATTGAAAACTTAAATTTAGACTTGAGAAGGTCTAGCTTCTACACCGGCTACGGCCTATTGCCGTTTGCTGCTTGACTTGATATCTTTCATAAAATACGTAATGGAAATTTTATGTAGCGTTTACACATCATGCGGATAAGACACAAACTAAGGGGGATATTCTACAAAAAAGGTCATAGAGGGTAAAGTAGATAGAAAAAGAAGCAGAGGAAGACTGAGATTAGGAATGTTGATGATTTAAGAGAGAAACGCACCTTGCAGGTAGAGAGGAAATTCCTGTTGAATTATGTCTTCTTCCTTTAGAAACCTAATAATAACAACAACACATATTATAGTGAAATGATCAATTATGTTGATATATATCACTTCAACAATACATGTTAAATCCGTTAGGCAATTTAGTTCATTTTCCGTGTAATCTGTCCTGTGAATGGATTGATCTATGCTGGATTGATCGAATGACTTGAATTGCTGTAAGATTTAACTACTTTATGTAGTTTATTTTGGATATATTCGGTTAGGGCACATGTCAGTGCTTTCGTGGCCTTTGCGTCCTTTTTCACTTTATCTCATGTATTTCTTGCGTATGATGTAACCTAAAGTGAAATAAATATGATTCAACTCAATTCAATGTCTGAGATTTTACTGTTAGATCAGCGCGGCCGGGAATCGAACACGCGAGAGTTCAATTCATCTGAGGGCCTGTCACTTAAAACTCCATGACGTTATCTATACCACTAACCACTACGCTATTGGGACATTCAATCATCAAAATAATGCATTTTCCATTCTACGAATTTGACATATCATGCCATATAATAAATCAACATTTCCAATGCCTCTACTTGGAAATGTTGATATACAGTATATATATAATATACATGTATATATATATATATATATATATATATATATATATATATATATATAAAACAATATATATATATATATATATATATATTCTGAATACTCCATTCTGAATTCGTTGGCACTCATTTATCATCAAGAAAATAATAAAAGTTAAACTAAGTAGGCCTACCGATAGGCCTATAGCATATACTGTTTGTAGGAATGTTCTAAGCATGAAATAGTTGTTCTAAACATGAAATAGTTAAACTGTGAAATAGTTGTATTTAATATTTCAATTATACTGTGCACTGAATACTGAGAAAAGCATAAATCGATGTCAAGTCACTTAGCGGTATGTTCCTTTATCAAACATGATCACTTATCTCTTTGTAATCAACTCGAGAATGTAATTACAATGTTGTAAAATGGTCAACATCAAAGGGCCATTAATATATAGGCCTACGTAGAATTTTGCGTGCTATCTAAACACAATGATTGGTATTACAACGTAAATCGATCATTAGTACAATGAAATAATTAAACGAAACCTTCTGGGATAATAAACTTGGCGATCGCTGCTACACCATTATTCGACAGCGTGATATTTTTATTAATCGGTGCATCAAGAATCAGTGAGACAAAAATCATGGTATTTCAAAAAGTCTAATAGCAAAGTATTTAAAACCTCAACTCCATTCTGAATTCGTTGGCACTCATTTATCATCAAGAAAATAATAAAAGTTAAACTAAGTAGGCCTACCGATAGGCCTATAGCATATGTCAGCTGCCTATGATCATAGCTAAGAATCTGTTATGAATTGTTCAAATTAAGAATTCAATAACCTCAACGTTCAATCACTGTACAGCTCATTTTACTGATTTAACTTTTCCTTTAGTTCCGCCTTTCCGAAAAGAAAACATTGATTTATTTTATTAAATCCAGATTCTTCATAAAATGTCAATTTACTACGTAAGATGAACTGCTATCAAGGAAAGAAATGGAAATAATTACTTTAAATTATAATGAGTTAACCTTTAACGAATTTATTTCATGACTGTTGTCGTTGCAAATCGCGAAACTTTTGCTACTGTTGCTGCTGCAGCTGTTGCTGTTGTCGTGAATGAGATCTTGTTCGTAGTTCTTGCCAATGATTTCGGCGGAATCTTGTAGTATATCGAAGTCAACGTAAGAAAGCTCATCTAAACCATCCTCGATTAAATACTCGTCAAATTCACTGAAAAGTAACAATAATTTGTCGCGTATTCATTACTGGTCGATGTATTAGTTTTTAATATTAATTTGTTGATGTGTTTTTAGTATAGTAGTGTTTTGATAAATACACTACTAATAACACACATTATAGTGAAATGATCAGCTGCGTTGATATCTATCACTTTTAAAGTGTTAATTTAACATATCTCATGTTAAATCCGTTGGGAAATTTTGTCCACTTTCCGTATAAGCAGTCCAGTGAATGTCCGAGATATTAATTTATCAGTAAAGATAAAATAATAATTGAATTTTACTTAATTATTTTAAATTTTCTTTATTGTACCAAACAATAAATTGCGCAGTAAGAAGAAAAGTACCCTACTTGATTATATCCGCTCGACCATAAACTGAAGTACCCGTGTTGTACTCATACGGCTCATTGGTGCAACGGTTGTCAACATTGTAACGGTTGTCAACGTTGTAATGGTTGTCAGCGTTGTAACGGCTGTCAACATTGTAATGGCTGTCAACGTTATAATGGCAGCCAGCGCTGCCGGCTGTTCTTATGTTGTTGTTGTTGCTGTTGTTGTTGTTGTTGCTAGTAATACTGACACCGTTGCTGCAGTAGTAGTTAATAAAAGTAGAATCAGGGGAGGGCTGGTCTACCATTCTACTGAATGCTGTATCGGGACTTCCTTCAAGAATATCTCTTACCCTCGCCGTTAACTAATTAAAGTTCTCAAATGCTGAAATAGAAATTAAATAGTTACTGAAAAATGAAATTAAATAGTTAAAGTTAAACGTGTACTGTTCCTATCGATTATACACGTGCGGCTAACGGTTAGTCTAATCTTCAGTGTCCCGGACACAACGCTGAAATAAATCGATGGTTTAATGGTGATAAAACACTCAGATCCAAACCAACGTCAGAAGGGGCATTCGGTTGAAGGAGGCCTAGGCTCCAGAAATTGCTACA